>OY747125.1:81125151-81725151 GCA_963556465.1 Berberis vulgaris | reverse complement strand
CTCGAGCAGCCACTGCAGTTTTCTCCAAGCCCGTGCATTGCATTTTCAACACATCAAATTGAGAAAATACCAGCAACAACGCTGCCAACATCTTCTCCAAAAGAAGCACTTCATCATGACCAGCTCGATAAACCAAGCCCATTACCCCCGCGTAAGCAAGATGATTCATCCCATCCATTATATGCTCAAGACCATGGTCGATATGATCAAACAGGTCAAGCACATGCATTGAAGGCCTCTCCACCAACAACCTATACCATTCATTTACCAATCTACGGGCACCATCCTGCACGTCGAGCTGGATAAACCAACAGAACTCACCATTAGACTTGATACAAATGTCCTTCAGCCCAGGCTCAATCCAACTAATTCGTGGATGAAAGACGTGAGGATTCGGAAGCACCAAATGAAAACCCGACAAACAAACAATTGAAAATCTGACAAACAAAGGAACAAATTGATTCAAATTTCCCAACTAACAAATTTCAAATATAAAACTCAGTTTTCCACATGGGTTAGGTGTCTTATATCTTTTGAGGCTAAATCAGATTAAATGATTTATTCAAATGAGGGATTACAAACATAATGCATATTTCCTTTCAAATTGGTTTCTAGAAAGAACCCCAAATGAAATCCCAAACTAAACAAATGGAAAATCAACAAACAAACGAAACATATTTCGATTTTCCCAAACGGATGAGTTTCACCAAACTTCACATTCCCCGTATTGGCTTGAAGTTATTCAACTCAGGGACCTAGTCCCTATTTATACACAAACTGAGGATGTTGAAAGCTACCTCATCTATTCCTTGCTTCATCTTTAAGAAAGCAAACCAAAATCAACAAATGCGGCTAGTTCCACTTGCTTGTTCAAATTGATTTCTTATTTACATCATCATTAAGAAAATCAGGTCAAAGTCAACAAAAGCGGGGTAGCTCCACTTACTTGTTCAAATTGATTTCTTTTTTACTTTATCATTAAAAAAGCTAGGTCAAAGTCAACAAAGGTCACTAGCATACCACCTACTTATTCAGATTACTTTCTTCTTTATTTAATCTTTAATCAAGCCAAAGCTTACCATAAAAGCTTCCACAAACTTTATGCCAAGCCAGTTTAGGTAGTGGAAGCTCCTGTCATGTTCTATTATATTCTCTCATACTTTTCAACAATTATTGTTGGAGATGCTAGCTCAAGTTGAGCGTGCAAATTTAATCCCACATCCGGTAACGAACAATATTATATGATGTTAATAAAGGATGGGGCATGTACTCAATAGAGACGAGGCCTTTTGGGGTGATAGAGCCCAATTCGTAAAAACCCTACACACGGGAGCAATGAATGTCTAATTTGGAGACAATATCGTTGCTTGAGATATATTCATTGGCCAACAATATCTTGTCTTGTGCACACTATGCGATGGTGTCGGTGTCTTCGCCACTTTACCCCTGGACCCAACAAGTGGTATCAGAGCCGATGGTTAGGCCTTGGGCTTAGCGAGTTGGAAATGCAGGATAATATGCTGAGATGGAACTTACCCTAATCAAGTCTCGCTAAGGTGGAGATTATTGGAGATGTTAGCTTAAATTATACATGTGTGCAAATTTAGTCTCACATCGGGTAAGGATGACCAACATCGTGTGAAGTTAATAAAGGATGGGACATGCTCAATAACAATGAGGCATTTTGGGGGCAATAGAACCCAATTCATAAAAACCCACACTTGGGCAAACAGGGTGCTTAAGTTTGGACTATATCGTTGCTTGGGACATGTCTGTTAGCCAACAATCTCATGTGTATGTTGTGAGGTGGTTCTAGGTGCTTCGCGAACTTCAACCCTAGACCCAACACATTCAAAATAGGCGGAGTTAAGTGTAAAATTTCTTATGGGCGTCAAATTTTCCGCTATGGGTTACAATGGGGACACTGAGTATCTTGAAGAAATGGAGACACTTGTCTGATGACTTGGATACAAACCTGTTAAGTGCTTCCACCCTTCCTTTCAAGTTTTGAACTTTCCCGATGGAGGTTCGGGGAATTCATGTCAAGAACAGCTTGGATCTGCTTCGGATCTCCTTCTATTCCTCTTTGATTTCCTATGTAACCTAGGAACTTGCCTGATTCAACCACAAACATGCATTTCTGTGGATTGAGCTTCATCCGATACTTGTGGAGTTGGCAGAAGGCTTCGACAAGGTCAAATATGTGATATGGGTTGTAATATCTGTGGATTTAAAAAAAAAATTGTTTGGCAAGGGGTGTATTCAGAAAATTTGGTGGGGGCACATAGCCACCCACCCCTTAAGAGACAACCCCCCCTCTTCCTTTCTTTTTATTTTTTCCAGGGAGCGAGTTTTCTCTCTCGCAGCGACGCTCTTCGCCGGATTCCGCTCGAGCAATTTCTTCTCTTCTTCTTTCCCTCTTCATTCTCTTTCGTTTTTTTCACAAAATAAATAAATAAATAAATCAGTTTTCAAAATTGTGTGGGCTTGATCGGTGTTGGGTTGATTGATCGGTTTGCGTAGCTCCAATCAGCCATTGAGGAGCATTTGCAGCGTCATTTGGAGCCCTTAGACCCCACATGCAAGGGTGATTTCGGGGTTGGCCGGGATTTTCAAAAAATCAGGGTGCATGTCCGTTAGGAAGGTTCTTTGTCGTGAATCCGAACTTTGGGTGGGTGGGTGAGCCGCAAATTCGTGATTCCAGGTGTTCTTGGACCTATTTTCGGCCTGTTGTGCGGTTTGGAGGCGATCAGACCGGAGTAGGGAGGGTTTTGGCGAGTTTTCGCCAAACTTTGGGTTTCGTCGGGGTGTTTGCCGGATTTTATTTGCCTGTAAATTTTTCTTTCAATCACGCGCCGATTGTAACTTATTTATTTTTTTAGTTTTCAGCTAGTTTGCTCACCTTTGAGTCCGCCTTGCAGTTTTAAAATTTTTCGTGGTCCCGCATTCGCTGTTTTGCTAATTGGGAGCTTCGACCTGTAGGATTTAGGTTCTGAAAACCCATTCCGCTCGGGTGAGTGTAACTATAATATTTATTTTGAGAAATAATTATTTTAAATCCTGAGTTTAATTTTTACATTATACCGTCGATTGTGTATAATTGAATCCAAGTCTGAAATCCGGGGTTTTTAGAGATTTCGATGGTTGTGTTGGTTCTTTGTGAATGAATTACGTATTAAGTTTTCTGAAAGCATGATATACTTGAATGAAATCAAATAGTGGATGAATTTGGGTGTGAGATTAGGCTTTGATGTAATGGCATTGGTATAATGGCATTGGGCTTGTATGCTTCATTTTCGAGTTTGCATAGTATGTCATGTTTTACCGTAGATTGTCAAGTCTTGAGCATGTATGATAGTTTGACTCGAATGAATTTATTGTGGTGGATTGGGTCATGTTGGGACCCTAGCGTAGTCGTGATTTATGAAAATTGTCCAACTGATTATGGTTACACGTCTGTTATATTTGATTCTATACAGACTCGTAGTTTGTGCATGTTGATATTAGTGTAAGTGTCTTTACCCCGCTATAATGCTTGTTGTGCCGATGCTTAGGAGCTTGCTCGCATCGTGAGTTGGATGGTGCTTGAGATGACTCGCACCAGACATTGAGGACGCTATTGCATTTGGCAAGCTTGCTGAGGTGCGGTGAGCTCCCGCACGCACTTGCCACTAGAGAGTGCAGTAGGACGGGTCTCGAAGGACGTGCTTTGGAGATTACTCGCTTTCCCTCCCAGCGTGCTTGAGTTTGATGTGTATTAGGTTGGCCGTGTTAGGCCAGTCGTTCGGGATGTTTAAGTTTGTATCCTGGCAGATGGCACCCCATTAGGATACAAACCACCCGAAGTGGTACTGGTGCACGTTGTGGGATGTGTCTGGGTGAGACAATTTCGTAGGGTATGCAGATACCTACTATATGAGACACTTATACAGAACTTTTGGTTTCGACCTGATTGCTATACCTAGGAGACTATGAAGAATTATGAGATTGTCTTTATTTTCATCGCTTGATATTTACCATGTTTGAATCCATGTAATGATCGGCGTATCTCGTAAACTTGTTGTTATTGTTGAATCTGAAATGCTTGTGTTGGTGCTTGAACTTAGAAATATTATCCTTAGAGACACGGTGTGATTTAGACTTTAAAACCTGTTACTTATCCATTATTGTGTGGCATGAATTTTCCTTGTATATTATTATGTTATCTGTATTTAGTTCACTCGCACTAGCTAGCTTTGTGCTTTGCTGACCCCGCAAGGGGCGTGCTTCTATTGGAGTGCAGGCAGTGTTGGCGTTCCTACTGATCGTGGCGCTTAGGCCCAGTTTTTCGTTGTAGGCGTGTTTTGTGCGATTTAGTCGTGTCCACCCTGTACGGGTATGTTTTGCTTCCTTTGTATTATCATGTGTATTATCTTGTTATTATAGATGTTTGTATATTGGTTTTGTCGCTATGACTCTGGCAGAGCGAATCAAATATACTTATTTTGTTCAAATTTTATCGTAGTTTTCATTTCCGTTTGATTCTCGCATCAAGATTGTGTTATATTATGATGTTGTGGCCGGTTACGATCCGCCTGTATTACGGGTTAGTTCACGCATCGGCACGCTGCGATTCCCGTGGCGGGTCAGGGCTGTGACAGAGCTTGGTATCAGAGCCATTGTTTACCGGTTCACATAGAACATCATCGTATGCCACTTTCTTGAGTGAATTGGGTAGAGGAGTTAGGATTTTTGTTGTGTTGTTTGATGTGTTGTTTGATGTGTTGTTTGATGTGTTGTATGTGTGTTTTCTTTTACGTAGAGGGAATGTGGTGATGGCGCGTGGTAAGAGATCCCAAGGTGAGGGATCAGGCACTGCTGGAGAGGATGCCTTTCAGGCTTTCATGGAAATGATGACACAGTGGGCACAGAATATGAGACAGGGCAGTCAGTCAGAGGATCCGTTTACTCATTGAAACAAGAATTTCGTCAGCTTGGGTGGTGAAAGATTTGACGGTTCTGGAGATTCTTTAACTGCGGATCGGTGGATCCGTAAGGAAGAGCTCATATTTGAGAGGATGGTGCTGACACCTATACAGCGTACCTAGTTAGCAGCACACTAGTTTGACGGAGAGGCTATGTATTGGTGGGATTCAGTGAGGTAAAGCCGTGATGTGTCAGAGATGCGGTGAGATACATTTTTCCAGGTGTTTGAACAACATTTTATTCATGATTCTGCCAGAGCTGAGATAGTGGACAGGTTTCTACATTTACAGCAAGGATCTAGATCTATTTCAGAGTACTTGGCCGAGTTTACACAGTTGAGCCGCTATGCCACTTGTTTCATAGATACTCCAGAGAAGAAGAACAGGAAGTTTTTGAGTGGTCTGAACCCGTTCCTAAGGAAACAATTGATGGTGATGATTGATCGTCCTTTTGAGAGATTAGTAGACGTCACTTTGAGTCAGGAGCGAGTTGACGCTGAGTGTAGGCAAGAGACTTTGGTTCGACGAGCTAGAGGCTCAGAGCGCAGTCAGGGGTTTGGCCGAGGAAGCCAGACAGTTGAGCAGGCACAGCAGCCAGAGCGTGCCGCTGTTCAGCAAAGAGACCCTGTTAGAAGGGGACCAGTTAGGACTGGCAGAGGTGACAGACGTTCCCGAGGAGATCATCGATAACAGCAGCAACAGAGACAACCTATGAAGGGTGGTCAGACAGGAACTAGAAGCGGTTGCTTCACTTGTGGTCAGGAGGGACATGTCACCCGTGATTGTCCAAGAGGTCAGACAAATCGAATGGAGCATGTAGTTTGTTATACTTGTGAACAATTGGGGCACTATTCTAGAGTTTGTCCTCAGAATAGGGATGGACCGGCACAACAGAGGGCGCCTCAGGGACAGTTAGCACATGCGCCTGGAGTGGGTCAGAGAGTCCCTCTCCCAGCACCGCATGTTCGCCTAGCAGCTATTCCTAGTCAGGGAAATGTTGAGGGTATGTTATATATATATATTTTGTAGTTGTGTGTGCTAAATGTAGTAAGATTTGTGTTATGTGCATTATGCATAGGAAAAACTGCATGTTAGTGTGTTGTTATGTGACTCAGGATATATGTGTTATGTGCCAAGTTTTGTGCATTCGTCGTCTTCCCTATTGAGGGCTCTTTTCGATACAGGAGCATCTAGGTCTTTTATTTCTAGACAGTTGGTTGTTAGAGACCGCCTAGAGGTAGTGCCTTTGCCAGAACCCTTGTGCATTGTGTCTCCCTTGGGCAGTTCGGTTTGGTTGTGAGAATATTGTCCCCGTTTCGAGTTTTCCTTGTTGGGGTACAACTTCGTGTGTGATTTTATTGTCTTGGCTTTTGAGGGCTATCATTTGATTCTAGGGATGGATTGGTTGTCCAGTCATCCGGTGATCATTGATTGCTTGCATAAGTGGGTGATGTTAGCGCCACCTGATGTTTCGTCTCGTGTGTTGGCTTGTGAGCTTGATTATGTTTCTGTAATGTCGAGTTTTCTTAGCTCTCTTGAGATTTCTAGTCCCGACACCAATTTTGTAGAGGTTGTGTGTGAGTTCCTTGATGTCTTTCAAGAGATTCCTGGTATCCCTCCTCGCCGTGAGGTAGAGTTTCGGATTGACCTGGTTCCTGGTACTGCACCTATATCTAAATCAGCGTACAGGCTTGCACCTAAGCAATTGGAAGAGATGAAAGTACAACTTGATGATTTGCTTCGTAAAGGGTTTATTCGGCTGAGCAATTCACCTTGGGGGCTCCATCAATATTTGTGTCCAAGAAGGATGGATCATTGAGGATGTGCATAGATTATCGAGATCTGAATAAAGTGACCATCAAGAATAAGTATCCATTGCCTCGAATTGATGATCTATTGGATCAGTTGAGGGGAGTCGTAGTGTTTTCACAGTTAGATTTGCAGTCTGGGTATCATCAGATGAGAGTTGAGGAACATTCCATTCCAATTACCGCTTTTCGGACTTGTTATGGCTTGTATGAGTTTCCGGTCATGCCATTTGGACTGACCAATGCACCAGCTTTCTTCATGGATTTGATGAATAGATTGTTCAGTCCATACTTGGACAAATTTGTGGTAATCTTCATTGACGATATCTTAGTGTACTCGAGGAGTTTAGAGGAGCACAGAGAGCACCTTCGCATTGTTTTGCAGACACTTAGAAAAAATCAGTTGTATGCGAAGTTCAGTAAATGTCATTTCTGGGAGCCTGAAATTCGATTTCTTGGGCATGTCATTTCTAGTGGAGGTATTGTAGTAGATCCCGAGAAAGTCGAAGCAGTGAAGTCTTGGAGACGACCGAGTAGTGTGACGGAGATTCATAGTTTTCTGGGTTTGGCTGGTTATTACCGACGGTTTATCGAGAAATTTACCCTGATTGCGGCACCACTCACTCAGTTAACTAGGAAGAATGTTCCTTTTGTATGGTCAGAAAAGTGTAAAGAAGCTTTTCAAACTTTGAAGCTTCGGTTGACTTCAGCACTAGTGTTGACTATTTCGACACCTAGTAGCCGACTAGTGGTATTTACTGATGCTTGCGGTACAGGATTGGGTGGAGTGTTGATGCAAGGCAAGAAGGTCGTAGCCTATGCATCTCGACAGTTGAAACCCCACTAGCGAAGATATCCGACACATGATTTAGAGTTGGCAGCCGTAGTCTTTGCTTTGAAGATCTGGAGACATTATCTGTATGGTGAGAGGTTCGAGTTGTTCACAGATAACAAGAGTTTGAAGTACCTATTCACTCAGAGGGAGTTGAATATGAGGCAACAACGATGGGTTGATTTTCTTAGCAATTATGACTTCGAGATACAGTATCAGCCTGGTAGGGCCAATGTGGTTGCAGATGCCTTGAGTAGGCGACATGCAGTGATGGCAACCATGATGATTCAGGAGTACCGAACACTTGAGACATTGGTTTCATTTGTAGTTCAGCCTACTTTTAGTACAGAAGGCAGCATGATAGCGGGTTTAGTAGTTTATCCGCCGTTGATCAGTAGAGTGGTGGAGAGACAGACCTTCGATCCAGTGATTACGAGGCAGATAGCAGATTTGGTAGTGGACACAGTGGATGAGTGCCCTACCGATTGGTCGGTGGGTTCAGATGGAGGGTTGCGGTTTTGTGGGCGACTTTGTGTTCCTTTTGATGAGGAGTTGCAGAGAGACACTACACCAAAAGGCTTGATTAGCTACATGGAGATGGCCATGGCTCAAAACCGTTTCTTTATTTGCCACGGCCCACAAACCGTGGCTATATTGACCAAGGGCCTAAAACCGTGGCTATAAAAAGAAATGCACCTGTGTAATTGCGAAAACACCTGTGTTGCCACGGCTCACATCCATTTCACGATTTGGCGCGTCATTGCGAAAACACTTTCGCTTGCGAAAAAAATTGGCGCTCCCGCCTCCTTCCATTTTCATTTGAGGGTTTGATAGAAAATCAAATAGTGAGATAGAGGAGCAGAGGAGAATGTGAAGAGAAAGAAGAAGAAGTGAAAGAGGTTCGTGATTTATGTGTTATTAGGGTTTTTTTTTTTTGCACTTACTGTATTGAATCGATTCGTGATTGTTTGCGATTGTTGTGATTGTTTGATTGCACTTACTGTTATTTGGGTTGTTTGATTGTTTGCGATTCGTGATTGTTTGCGATTATTTGGGTAATTTTTGCACTTATTTGGGTTTTTTTTTGCACTTACTGTACTGTGTGTTGTTATCGATATCGATCGATTTGAGATTCAATTCGATCTTGTTTCGATTCGTGATTTCTTGCTGACTAATGTTTGGTTTGGATTGCAACACTGTTTTGTGTTTGTTGAATCTGTTTAGTTTCCTGCTTAATAGTTCAACACTACTTCCTGATAGAAATTTGAAGACCTACGGCTGAGATGCTCTTCTCAAACAAACTATTTGAAAGTACTACACACTAGATCTGTCAATCAGCTGACAGAAATTGAGATACACAGTGCGAGTTTTTTTTTTTTTTTTTGGTCATTTGGATAGTAACAAAATGAAGCGTGTTTTTAATATAAAAATGGCTTTAATTGTTGGTGTTCCGAGCATTGACATTTTATGGTTCACCAATGACTTGTCTTTTTCTTTTTGATTCAAAATTTTATTATGGGATTGGGAAGTTGCATAGTTATGGATTTAATGCAACTGACAGAATTTATTGACATTTTCTCTTCTTACTTGCACTTTCTTTTTCACATTGTAAGTCGACTTCCCAAGTTTGATTGTCTCACTCATTCATTAGGTGTGTTTATATAAGCTCTATTGATCTATGACCAACTTTAATGTAGTTACTTGATGTATATTATATAAGGCCATTTAAAAAATGAATGAAAAAAAAAAAAAGCAAACATAATGGAAGAGGATGTAAATATTAGTAGGTTAATGGCTTTACAGCTAATGCTTTTGAGTAATCACTATAACCTACTGACTATTTAAGATGTATTAGACTTTTCCCTTTTTTGATTTTCCCTCTTTAAGATTTCAACTTGGTTGATGCATAGTTCTAGGACATATTTTGGACAAAATTTGAAAGAGATTTGCATTCTATTGATTTTGTTGATATTTTTGGTCAGGCATTAATAATGTCTAACCTAATAGTACCGTTATTTGTAGGAGAGAATTCGTATAGATAAGGAGCTTCTTGAAGCAAAGCAGATTGAGGAAGATAATGAAAGAAAACGGTTTGTCTTGATACAAAAAATCTTTTTGGTTGGAAATTGTTTTATTGTCTTCAGTCTTCACCATTATCTTGTTTCACTTCACCCATTTCTGTGCAATTTATTTGTTTGCCCCCTAAAACTAAAATAGATTCATTTTCCTGTTGTAGGATAATTGCCTTGCGGAAAGCAGATAAGGAGGAAGAGAGAAAAACAAGGGAGAAGATCCGTCAGAAACTCGAAGAGGATAAGGTATATGTTGAATTCTCAACTTATCTTTTATTGAGGTATGATTGAAGAATAATTTGTTTAAGTTCATACTTCATAAACACATTTAATGCAGCTGAGAATTCTTATTTCATTGAGGTATGATTTCAGTTGGCCACCCTCCCTCCTTTTTCCTTCTCTCTTCAGTTTGTCACCACCCCAGATCCCCTCCCCTCTTCTTTTTCTCTCTTTGCAGCAGCAGTTCACCACCACCCCACTGCCAGCCGCTGACCCTATCTTTCCCCATCTATGATTGGTTCATCGCCACCCAGCACCGTTGCCACCTCCCCCTCTCGTCCTCTCTTTACTCAAGGGTAATTTTGTCAACAAAATTAGGCACGTGAGGTGTTTAACAGTCGAGGGACGGAAACTGTTAGTCTTGGTTATGACTGCAATACGGATAGCTATTCGGGTGATCTCATATTAGCTATTTATTATGGGTGTAAATCACAACTAAGCCTTATTATTATTGTTATTACTAATATTATTATTATTTTTGGGTGGCCTTCTTTTACTTGAGCATATATCTAGTATGGACTCTATAGTAGACCTTATACATGACAATTTTTCTGTTTTTCAAAAACTCCCTTGAGATTGGTCTGCTAAAATAGTAAGCAACTTTACCAATATTTTCTAGACCAATTTACAAATGGATCTCACATTTTCTTTTCTGTGAATCCCAACATAACCTCTAATAGATTATACAGGAACAAATATTGGTTTAGTCCTTCCTGCAGTTGAAGCATGGCCATTGAAATGTAACTAAAGATCCCTAAGTGGTTGGAATAGGTTGACAGTTCCAACCCTAAGTGGCCATTGAAATGTAACCAAAAATCCCTAAGTGGTTGGTTTAATTGTGCCACCAAAGCCCCTTCTGATCCATAGATCTATTGAATTCAATCCAACAAGCTCCTCCAACCCCCCCCCTCTAACCAGTACATTTAGCACCTCGTGTCTTTGAAACATGTTAGGCTATTCTAGTATGGTAATGTGCTATTAATGCTTAAAAAAAATTCTATAATTCAATATTGGTCATTGGTCTCATTTGAAAAATGACATTATTTTTTTTCCCAGAACACTAATTACCGAAAAATAAATAAATAAAACACGGATATATGGACAAAATTTATGAAATTTTAAATTTAAAAAGAAGTACGAGAGTTTCCATCTTTGGCTCATGTAAACCCTGCCTTTCCTCAATGTCACCACCTTGGGGTAATGATTCTAAACAATCACATTGTTGGATGCCATTGGGATATATTCTTGATTTTGACAATCTCAATTTAATCTAAACCAATGCTTAGCGTATATATGTGTGCATGTAGGCTGCAATTGGTCGTGTCAAATCTAACTGTTTATCTTGGCTTGGCAGGCAGAAAGAAGGCGAAAGTTAGGATTGCCACCAGAAGATCATGCAGAGGCCAAAGCTGCACCACCAGTTCAAGAAAAAAAGGTATAGCTTGTATGATGTACAAAATCTTGTTTAGTTTCCTGCTTAATAGTTCAGCACTGTTTACATATTCAACAAGTAAATTTGCAATAGTTCAACACTACTTCCTGTTTAGTTTCCTACTTAATTTCCATCATTTCCATTATGTTAAATGTGTAGAACAAAACTAAAGGTTTTTTTGGTTGCATGGAATCCATGGCAAGACCAGTTACCTATAAGTTGAATCTACAACGACTGGTACATTCAACTTAAATCCTAGAAAAAACAAAGCTATGAAGCATGTAACCCTTTGAACATTGCCCAGTAATATTGAAACCTAACTTGTCGAACCAATCTCACGCAATCTTCAAGGAGAAAAAATTGCAATTACATAGCTGGACTCTTCAGAATATTAAATCCCTGATGAACTGAAACTGATTGGAAAGATGGAGGTAGTAGGGTACTCCCATGTATTCCATATCTATTGAATACTAGTTGATTAAGCAGACACTCTTAGATATTATTCTAGTAAACTAATTTGCTTCCTATGCCAATTCATGGGCCTCAAAGGGAGATGATTAATGGGAAGATAGCATCCTCATGGTATGGTTCCTATGGAGGTTATCCTCATAAAAGTGTCACTCTCAATCTTTTAATTTTCATGAGTGTTTGACTAAAGTTAATATTTTAATTTTTTGTGTGTAGAAATGTCAACAATTCCTTTAGATAAGTCATGGATGAACAAACGGGGAAGTGCAATGTATATATACGGCGTTAGACAATTCCAAAAGTTTGTTGAGGATAATGCAAATGGAGAGAGTCTTTTTCCTTGCCCATGTGTTCGATGTAGGAACTCGAGGGGAAACATTAGTGTTGACGACATAGGTGTTCATTTGTTAAGCCATGGCATTGATACCAATTATTTCACGTGGATACATCATGGAGAGAATATAAACAAGCAGGTGATTGATGTACCTATGACAGAAGTGGTTGAACCTGATGATGCCTTTGAATATCCTAGGATGAACGACCTAGTTGATGATGTATTCCTCAACATGCAAACTGTGGAGGCTGATGATGGGATAAATGACTTGAATGACACCGTCAAAGAATGTTTTGGCGGTAATCCAGAAGGTGGTCCGAAATTTTCTTGTGAACCTGAGACAGTTATGAACAAGAAGTATCAAAAGTATAAGGAAAAAGCGATTGTGCCTTTGTACAATGGGTGTCCTAAGGATAAGACCACGTTGTCCACCATTATTGAATTACAGAATTTCAAGACTCGTTTTAGTTGGAGTGGTAATAGCGTGACGATGTTGTTAAAATGGCTAAAAACCTTATTGCCGGATGATTGTAATTTGCCAGATAAGTACCCAAACATGAAAAACACAATTAAAGATATGGGGATGGAATGTAAGACAATACATGCATGTGCCAATGGATGCATACTCTATTGGAAAGAATATGAGGGTCTAGTTACTTGTCCAAAATGTGGTTCTGGTAGGTATAAGGTTTATGTGGATGACGATAACAACGAGTCTGGCAAGGAATACAGAAAAGAAGCTAAAAAGGTTGTAAAGTATTTTCCATTGATTCCAAGGTTGAAAAGATTTTTTAGCATACCGTCGATTGGTGAAGCAATGACTTGGCACAAGGATGCTTGTTCAGATGGGAATTTGATGAGACATCATGTGATTCAGCACAATGGACTTCAACAAATGTGAGATGGCCAGAGTTTGCCTCTGATAGTAGGAATTTGAGACTTGCAATATCGACTGATGGTTTTAACCCACGTGGAAATCTAAGTAATGCTTATAGTTGTTGGCCAGTAATAATAGCACCTTTGAATCTTCCACCTTCTTTATGCATGAAAAAGGAGTTTTGTTTGTTAACCTTGTTAATATCAGGGTCAAAAGCACCCGAAAAGAATATTGATGTTTACCTGGAGCCATTAGTAGAAGAGTTGAAGGAATTGTGGGCAGATGGTGTTTCAACTTGGGATGTGTGTACTAAAAGCAATTTTTGGTTGAAAGCAATGTTGTTTTGGGGTATCCATGACTTTCCTGCTTATGGGACTCTAGCTGGTTGTAATGTTCATGGTTATAATGCATGCCCTATTTGTGTTGATGATGTAGAATCTGAACGCCTTTCAAACAGTCGGAAGATATGCTATAGAGGCCATCGACGTTTTTTACCTACAAAACACAAGTTTAGAGATGACAAGGGATTCAACAAAGATGTTGAACATCGTCATGCTCCACGACGATTATCTGGCGAAGAAGTTGAACGAAGGATAGTGGAAATTTTGGAAGGTAGTTCTACACAAGGTAGGGTTAGTGGTCAAAAGCGCAAGAATATGGCTGATAATGATAACGTCAATGATGAACCAACCAATAACATTGCGCCACCGTGGTCTGGAAGGTCCATTTTATTTGATTTGCCGTACTGGAAGTTTGTTGAGCTACAGCATAATATTGATGTGATGCATACTGAAAAGAATGTCATTGAACACTTATTGAACATATTGTTGAATGTCTCTAAGAAAACAAAGGATGGTGAGAATGCTCAAAAAGATATGGAAGACATGGAACTAATAAGAGATACTGGTTGAGCCATGACACTGAAACGGGAAAAACTTCAATGCCAAAAGCATCATTTGCCTTGACCAAGAAAGAAAAAAAAAATATTTATGAATACACTAAAAGAGTTGAAATTGCCGAGTGGATTTTCATCCAAGTTGAGTAATTGCGTTCTTGGCAATCCCCTGGAGCTAAGAGGACTGAAGTCACATGACTACCATGTCATTATGCAACATTTACTTCCAGTTTTGCTTAGACATGTATTTCGTGACAAGAAGGATAAAGATTTAAGAATTGTTATTCAAAGAATTAGCTTATTCTTTAATATCTTATGTGCTAAAGTAATCAACAAAACAGATCTTCAGTTGGCACACAAAGGTGTGATTGAGGCAATTTGTGTCCTTGAAAAGGAGCTTCCGCCTTCATTCTTTGTTATAAGTGTGCATTGCATGGCTCATCTAACCGATGAAGCGATGCTTCGTGGTCCAGTTCGATATCGATGGATGTATCCCTTTGAGCGGTAAATAACTTTTATAATTTTAGTGCACGTCATCACGTTATCTTATTATATTATATACTAATTTATCATTTTATTTATGATTGATAGGTTAATGAAACGATACAAAGACTATGCTAAAAATTTCAGATACATAGAAGGATCAGTAGCAGAAGCATACCTTGTAGATGAATCTGTTACATACTGCATGGAGTACATGACAAAGCCACGGTTCGGAACTCACAAACACAGTCAAGAGGAGTGGCTTGATGTAGATGATGAGTATGCCGATGAAAAGCCATTGGATAAAGGAAAAGACTATATGCTAAATAATGTACAATTTAAACAAGCTCGAAGATGGGTTTTCAATGCACTTGCTGATTCGAGTGATTGGGAAGAGTAAGATATATAATATTTTAGTTTTTTTTAATAACTAGAAATCTAGAATTATGATAATATGGTAACTTGTGCAGAAAATACAATTAATATTGCATGGAGTTGGCTACACAAAGTAAAAAAAAAGGGTCAAGGAAATTCGTTGAGAAAGCCACTGATTTTATTCCTTGGTTGTGTAATGAGGTATTTTATAATGTGTATTTATTCATATATAAATATATATAAATTTTTTTTTTCAGATTTCAGTTCTAAGATGATTTGTTTTACAATGTAGTTGGAGAAGGCTGGGGAAACAAATACCACACTTTGGAGGTTAGCCAATGGTCCACAATTTTTGGCAACCCGATATCCAAAATATTGTGTAAATGGTTTCACATTTGCGACAAGTTCTTCGGATGAATGTTTGGTGACACAAGATAGTGGTGTCTCCATGGATGCCATTGTTCCTTTTGTTGCTAGTAAGAAAAATAAGAGGCCAAAGGACAAACTAGTCAAATGGTATGGAGTTGTTAGAGACATATTGGTGCTAGACTACATAGATTTCAAAGAAACAGTCTTCTATTAAGATTGGGTCAAAGTGGAAGATAAGAAAAATGCATATAAGGTGGACCCAATTTGGAACCATGAGATGGTAAACTTGTCGAAGCTAAAAGACAAAAGAAAGGTGGAAGATGATCCATTCATTTTAGCTCAAGAAGCAAGTGGGGTATTTTATTTGAAAGATCAATCAAATGATGGGTGGCATGTAGTTCTACATACTCAAAGAGGCTTGAACACTAATGTCGATAAAAAGGAAACTCCCACTGTGTATCAAAGCATCTTGAAAGACAACCCCAACTTGAAGAGCTTACTGGAATTTTAATTGACTATGCTACAATATTTTTTGATGCATTTCTAATGCTATTTTAGTCATCCTCTTTGGTTGAGACCAATTATTTTGTCTTTTTTTCTTATTGACTTTTGAGTTGGGAAAGGGAAGCTTTGTAGCTAAGTATTTAGATTGGCTTTTCCAATGCTTTATAAAAATCTATTTGTGGTGATATGTTGTGGAAGGAAACTATCTATAAATGTAGTGTATATAGTTGTTTCTTATTTCTTTTTGTTTGATAATGGTTAATATCTATAATGTCATTGATAGAAATGGGTAGTACTCGCAGCAATCTCTTCACCAATGATGTCACTACATCTACAAATGATGACAGTGAAGTTAAAAAAACCATAAAGTTCAATGTCCATGGTTTAGCAGTTGGACCTGGTGCTAGAAATTTCAATAAACGCATTGGAAAGCTTGTTGAAACACTTGTGCCCATCAAATTCAAGGGTTGGCACCATGTTACTAACAACTACAAAGAGGATGTGTGGAATGCCCTCAAGGTGAGATTTTACATCATTGATTTTCATAATGTTTTATTTTATTGTAAACTTATATCTCAATGGCTTATTTGAAAATGAGTGTGCATTTGAAAATGCCAGAATATTTTAGAAGGTTCAAGGCAGATCTTAGGAAGGACTATTTGGATAAGTATCCTACCATTGAAGAACAAGAGAAGCATGTTCCAAATGGTGTAAGAGATGAGGATTGGAAGGAGTTTTTTCTGTTTCTGTTGGTCATTTCGGTTATTTTCTGGCATTGTGTTACGGCCATGGGGATGGAACTTACAAGGGTGACACTTGTTGACGTCAAAGGACAGGTACTACATTGTCCTTTTTCTCCAGTCAGTGTTTGTACAAAATTTAGTATGCAAAAATCTCAGAAAGTTGGTATCACAGGACACAATTAGGGACCTAGGGGATTGCAAGGTTATAGACGGATCTGGTTCTGTGTTTACTGTTTAGGAAGTTTTGGTTGGCTTTGTGTTTACTGTTTTTAGATGTTTTGGTTGTTTGTTCAAGTCTTTCTGCAAAAATATCGTCTGTTGTCATAGACCCTTCTCGCACATTCCATGTTCATTCAAATCCTTGGAGAATCTCCAGCTGTGAGCTTCCATTTGTGAAACTATCTTTTTTGCTTGGACTGCAACAACGCATACAGCAGATTTATGCAGAATATTACTAAGACTGTAGATGCTTATTTTGATCTTCGACCAGAAATATTTGATGAGGCGGGGACAGTTGGATTGTGGGTTGGGTTTGATAGGTTCAACAATTAAAGCCCATGATCTAAATCTATCCATTTACTGTGGTATTACTGGGCTTTCTTTGGTTTTTGGGGCCGACAAACCAAACCTTCTTACTAAGCGCAATCCTTTACATGGGTCACTAGATCTCTGAAGTATAATCCCAGGGGTTCTGTCAACCAGGTTCGGATTTCTATGGTCAATTATTTGAGATCAGCTCTATCTCAGGGTATCCTATTAGCTATTATAGGGCCTCTGGTCTTTAGAGAATGAAAATGGTCAAGAGAAAGTGTTGGTTTAAGAAAAAATGGGAGATAATGAGAAGAAAAGAACCCCGACAATCTCCTGGGCACTGTGGCTAAAACTTTTATATACAATACTGTAGCCATTACTTCTGTCCAGGCGGCAGCGAGTGGAACTGATCTTCTGGATTTTTGATATGAATCTCTGAAACTATTCAGTCTATTCCTATTTTCATATTCTGATAGACATTAACTCATCCACTGTCATCATCTATTTCTGCCTGTGCCGAATTCATGATTCTTGTATGTCTATAGTCAGTTTGAGAAGTATCATGTATTTGTTCAGAGTTTCGAGCGTGGTATTTCTGCTCAAAATGCTTTTGATGGTTAGGTCACTCCTGATTGAACACAGATGTTACTTTTGCACTTTTCTTGTGCACTTTTTTTTCGTTGATAATCCAGCTAGTTCACACTATAACTTGATAATAAAGTCTGTTTAACTTTTAAGCTATTCAGATGTACATGATCTTTATTGAGCTTCCTCATGTCACAGTTGATATACTCTGGATATAGCTGCACCTAGGGGTGGTTTTGCACACCTTGCATGAGTGATCCAAGTCTAAGGCTAGTCATCCTTTGTCTTGAAGCAAATACATTTTGTTGTTTTTATCACTGAATCTGCTTGTAACTTTTTGCTTTCAGCAAAATATTTGCATTTATATTTTGAAGTTCAGTCTCTAGTCTTTTGTCATCTGGCATAGTCAGCAACAGACTTACTCGTCTATGAAATTAAAGAAAAATAAATAGCATATACAAAGAACACAAGGAAGTAAGAAGGGAAATTGATATAACAATATCATGTGGAAGCTGCAAATATTATTCTTCAAATAAACACATTTTGATAATACCAACACTGACCCACTTCACCATTTAGAAGCTATTAGTGATTCTTCCATTGTGATTTGCCACTCTGTAATTGGTATCCCATGGAATCATTTTACACGAGCTCATCACAGGGAGAAAGAGCTGGAGAGCTCCAAATCTTGAGGCATTCCATATTTCAACTGAGGAAGTCTTGTGAACCCAAATTTAAGCTTTAGTGATTGGGTAATGTAGAAAGAGTTCAGTGTCAATCCACATTGAGCACATACATGTTTTTGTCATCTAGGACAACTCCAGCACTGAACCCTGGCATCCTGTGATGACCATCAAAAGAAGTCGGGAACACTCCAGCACTGTTTTTGTCACTATTTTTGCGCACTGCTTTTGATTATGTAAAAAAGTTACATTTTTTTGTTTATATGAATTTTTGAACTATGGGGTTCTAGGTTTTTATTGGTATCTGAATATTTAGGTGTTATGTAGCTTTTCAATTGATTGCTTACTATCTTTGTATAATTTGTAGGAGGAGGGCTTGGGTTCTTCATGGGTATGCTTCTTGGGGCATTGGATAGTCCTCTGATGCAAAAACAAATGACTGCAAAACAACAATTTGTTCATGAAGCCAAGCAAATGGAAAGAAGGAGCTATAGCTCTGCTAAGACATTTGCAGTGATGGGTTTGATATTTTCAGCTGCTGAATGTGCAGTAGAGAAGGTATGAGAGAAATCAATTTGTGTTATGGTAATTTTCTTACATTATAACTAGGTGGATTTGTATTGTTGGAAAAAGCATAGAGAAATTCTTTTGTTTTAGATGCGAGTGAAACATGATATAACAAATACCGCTGTGGGGCTGTGATTTTGCCACATGGCAAGTGTCTGGTCGATCTTAGTAAGGACTGATTTTGCAGGTGTGGGGCTGTGATTTTGCTGCAGCAGCAAAAAAAATATAAATTTTTTTTCGATTATATTAATTTGAAACGGTTTCAAACCCTCGCAACAAATCAGATTACTTTTTTTTTGAATTTTATTTTGACTGGCAATGGCTTACAACCGTGGTCCTTCATGCTTTCCACGGCTTACAACCGTGGTCCTTCATGCTTGCCATGGCTTAAAACCGTGGCCTTCATGCTTGCAACGGTTATGAGACCAAAGAAATTCAAAATAATTGATATATTTTGCCACGGTTATGGAACGTGGAGCATATAGCTATGCCGAGTAGCCGTGGCTAAACCGTGGCTAAATGTAGAAAATAATCAAGCGTCCTCGAACATAAATTCGTTGCTAATAAGTGTTGCCACGATTTATAGCCATCAAAGGTGATTTGGCGACGCCTCAAATGGCCAGGCCTCTAAGTTTGACAATAGCTTACCCCCATGGTCCCAAACCGTTGCGGATGGGTATTTTTGGTGTAGTGAGATATCTTGCATGAAGCTCGTAAATCTCGTTTCGCCATTCACCCCGGTGGAACAAAGATGTATCGAGATTTGAGACGTTCTTTCTGGTGGCGTGGCATGAAGAAAGACATTGGAGAGTTTGTGGCACGGTGTGCGACTTGTCAGCAGGTGAAAGTCGAGCATCAGAGACCGTCTGGGTTATTGCATCTATTGGAGATCCCGACGTGGAAGTAGGAGTATATCACTATGGATTTCATTGATGGACTTCCACGGTCGAGGAAAGTTAATGAGTCGATATGGGTCATTGTTGATCGGTTGACGAAGTGTGTACATTTCAATCCTGTTAGTATGAATCGGACGGCAGACAGTCTAGCGGTGTTGTTCATTCGGGAGATAGTCCGCCTTTATGGGTCGCCTATTTTGATTGTATCCGACCGAGATCAAATTTTCACAGCCCACTTCTGGCAGAGTTTTCAGCAAGCTATGGGTACTAGATTAGACATGAGTACAACCTATCATCCACAGACAGACGACCAATCTGAGCGAGTGAATCAAGTAGTGGAATACATGCTTAGAGCATGCATTTTAGACTTTGGAGGCAATTGGGAAGATCACCTACCGTTATGCGAGTTTACGTACAACAATAGCTACCACGTAAGTATTGGCATGGCACCTTTTGAGGCACTCTACGGACGACCGTGTAGGTCCCCTGTTTGTTGGGCAGAGATTGGAGAGTCAGTTGTGATGGGGCCGGATGTGATCAGAGAAACTACTAAGAATATTGAGCTGATTAGAGCACGTTTGTTGACAGCCCAGAGTAGACAAAAGAGTTACGCGGATAGGAGGCGTAAGGAGTTAGAGTTTGATGTTGGCGATAGGGTTTTTCTGAAAGTTTCCCCGATGCGCGGAGTTGTTAGGTTCCAAAGTCGAGGGAAGCTTGCACCGAGATATGTAGGGCCCTATGAGATTACTGAGAGGATTGGACCAGTGGCCTACAGATTGGTTTTGCCGCAGAGTATGTCAGGTTTCCACGACATGTTTCACGTATCCATGTTGCGGAAGTGTTTGGCAGACCCGTCGCAGATTATAGAGCTCGCTGAGTTAGAGATTTCTGACGAGTTGACTTATCCAGTGAGGCCAGTAGCCATTGTTGATGATGATGTGAAACAACTTCGACAGAGGACAGTGAAGTTAGTGAAGGTTCAGTGGAGCCACCGAGAGGGTGACATGACTTGGGAGCTAGAGGACCAGATGTGACAGAAATACCCCGAGCTTTTCACCTAGGCTTTCTTGTCGTTGCTTTGTTCGATCTCAAGGACGAGATCTCTTTTTAGGTGTGTATGATGTAATATCTGTGGATTTTTTAAAAGAAAATTTATTTGTTTGGCAAGGGGTGTGCTCAAATAATTTGGTGGGGGCACATAGCCACCCACCCCTTAAGAGACAACCCCCCCTCCCTCATCCTTTCTTTCTTTTTCCTTTTTCCAGGGAGCGAGTTTTCTCTCTCGCAGCGACGCTCTTCGCCGGATTTCGCTCGAGCGATTCCTTCGCGGAATCTCTTCCTTGTTCAACATTTCTTCTCTTATTCTATCCCTCTTCATTCTCTATCGTTTTTTTCGCAAAAAAAAAAAACAATCAGCTTTCAAATTTGTGTGGGCTTGATCGGTGTTGGGTTGATTGATTGGTTTGCGTAGCTCCGATCAGCCATTGAAGGGCATTTGTGGCGTCATTTGAAGCCCTTAGACCCCACATGCAAGGGTGATTTCGGGGTGGGCCGGGATTTTAAAAAAAATCAGGGTGCATGTCCGTGAGGAAGGTTCTTCGGCGTGAATCTGGACTTTGGGTGTGTGGGTGAGCCGCACATTCGTGATTCCAGGTGTTCTTGGACCTATTTCCGGCCTGTTGTGCGGTTTGGAGGTGATCAGACCGAAGTAGGGAGGGTTTCGGCGAGTTTTCGCCAAACTTTGGGTTTCGTCGAGGTGTTTGCCGAATTTTATTTTCCTGTAAGTTTTTATTTCAGTCACGCGCCGATTGTAACTTATTTATTTTTTTAGTTTTCGGTTAGTTTGCTCACCTTTGAGTCCGCCTTGCAGTTTTAAAAAATTTAGTGGTCCCGCATTCGCTGTTTTGCGAGTTGGGAGCTTCGACCTGTAGGATTTGGATTCTGAAAACCCATTCCGCTCGGGTGAGTGTATCTATAATATTTATTTTGAGAAATAATTATTTTAAATCCTGAATTTAATTTTTACATTATACCGTCGATTGTGTATAATTGAATCCAAGTCCGAAATCCGGGGTTTTTAGAGATTTCGATGGTTGTGTTGGTTCTTTGTGAATGAATTACGTATTAAGTTTTCTGAAAGCGTGATATACTTGAATGAAATCGAATAGTCGATGAATTTGGGTGTGATTAGGCTTTGGTGTAATGGCATTGGGCTTGTATGCTTCGTTTTCGAGTTTGTATAGTATGTCATGTATTACCGTAGATTGCCAAGTCTTGAGAATGTATGATAGTTCGACTCGAATGAATTTATTGTGGTGGATTGGGTCATGTTGGACCCTAGCGTAGTCGTGATTTATGAAAATTGACGAACTGATTATGGTTACACGTCTGTTATATTTGATTCTATACAGACTCGTAGTTTGTGCATGTTGATATTTTTGTAAGTGTCTTTACCCCGCTATAACGTCTGTTGTGCCGATGCTTAGGAGGTTGCTCGCATCGTGAGTTGGATGGTGCTTGAGATGACTCGCACCAGACATTGAGTACGCTATTGCATGTGGCAAGCTTGCTGAGGTGCGGTGAGCTCTCGCACGCACTTGCCACTAGAGAGTGCAGTAGGACGGGTCCTGGAGGACGTGCTTTGGAGATTACTCGCTTTCCCTCCCAACGCGCTTGAGTTTGATTTGTGTTAGGTTGGCCGTGTTAGGCCAGTCGTTCGGGATGTTTAAGTTTGTATCCTAGCAGATGCCACCCCATTAGGATACAAACTACCCGAAGTGGTACTGGTGCACGTTGTGGGATGTGTCTGTGTGAGACACATTCGTAGGGTATGCGGATACCTACGATATGAGACACTTATACAGAATTTTTGGTTTCGACTTGATTGCTATACCTAGGAGACTATGAAGAATTATGATATTGTCTTTATTTTCATCGCTTGATATTTACCATGTTTGAATCACATGTAATGATCAACATATCTCGTAAACTTGTAGTTATTGTTGAATCTGAAATGCTTGTGTTGGTGCTTGAACTTAGAAATATTATCCTTAGAGACACGGTGTGATTTAGACTTTAGAACCTGTTACTTATCCATTATTGTGTGGCATGAATTTTCCTTGTATATTATTCTGTTATCTGTATTTAGTTATCTCGCACCAGTTAGTTTTGTGTTTTGCTGACCCCGCAAGGGGTGTGCTTCTATTGAGTGCAGGCAGTGTTGGCGTTCCTGCTGATCGTGGCGCTTAGGCCCAGTTTTCCGTTGTAGGCGCGTTTTGTGTGGTTTAGTCGTGTCCACCCTGTACGGGTATGTTTTGCTTCATCTGTATTATCATGTGTATTATCTTGTTATTCTAGATGTTTGTATATTGGTTTTGTCACTATGACTCTAGCGGGGCGAATCAAATATACTTATTTTGTTCAAATTTTATCGTAGTTTTTATTTCCGTTTGATTCTCGTATCAAGAATGTGTTATATTATGATGTTGTGGCCGGTAATGATCCGCATGTATTACGGGTTAGTTCACGCATCGGCATGCTGCGATTCTCGTGGCGAGTCGGGGCGTGACATGGGTTGTGGAGGCTCTTGACTAGCATGTCGTCTATGTAGACTTCCATGTTCCTTCCAATTTAGCTTTCGAACATCTGGTTCACTAGCAATTGGTATATAGCGCATGTGTTCTTGAGGCCAAATGTCATCACTCGGTAGCAATAAATCCCTCTCTCGGTTATGAAGGGTTTTTTTCTTGATCCGGGGGTTGCATCTGTATCTGGTTATATCCGGAGTAGGCATCCATGAAACTAAAGAGGTCGGGTTCAGAAGTGGCATCTACAATTTGATCGATGTGGGAAAGTGGAAAGTTCTCCTTTAGGCATGCTTTGTCCAAGCGGAAAGTAGCCATTCATGCATGTTTTGTTCAAGTCGGTGTAATCAACGCAGACTCTCGACTTTTCGTTTTTCTTTTTCACTAGGATGGTGTTTGCCAGCCAGTCTCGGTACCACGCCTCTTTGATCATGTCGGTGTTTAGCAGCCTATGCACTCTTCTTTTATAACATGATTCTTTTCGGGGGTCACAAGTATTTTCTTCCGTTTGACCAATTTTTGTGTTGGGTCTACAGTCGGTTGATTGGTGATTATGGAGGGGTTTATTCCCACCATGTCCTTCATCGACTAGGCAGAGACATTTTGGTTCTGTCGCAGCGGTGTTATTAGTTGTTTCGTGAATTCTTTGATTAGGCGGGAACCTATTTCAATGGATTTGTTGTTACTAGGGTTGTCCAGATATACTGTCACAGGCTCCTCTACGGGTTGACCGACGTTGGCTCTTTCTCACAGGCTAACAAGGGTCTCCTCGTCCAGGTTGGAAGAGTCCTCGCTCAACTCTAGATCTGAGCTTTGTCAGTTGACGGTTGTCGAGCCATTTCAACACTGAGTAATAGCAGTCTCTAGCAGCTAGTTGATTTCCTCTTATTGTGCCCATTGTCTGATTGGTATGGTACTTAACGCACTGGTGTAAAGTGGAGATCGCTGCTTCAATTTGGTGAAAGTAGGGCCTCCCCTGGATGATATTGTAGGTGGACGGTGCATTGACCACTACGAACTCTTGAAGGATTATTTTTTGGAACAGTGGCTCTCCTACTCCTACCACTAATTTGATCATCCCCATCAGGAAGTGCTTCTCCTCACTAAATCTGACCAGGGGATGTGTCGAGGGGCTTAAGTTTTCTTCCTTCAGCTGCATGTTGCGAAACCTCTTCAGGAATAGCATGTTCGTACTGCTTCCAGTTTCCACTGCATTTCCATTATCGAGGGACCTTGTTGTCACTATCTTGCTAATTATCTGGAAAATTTGGAATTACTGTTCTTTTTAGAAACTCTGTCGTTCCCTACGTACGGCGCCAAACTAATGTAGTCGATTTCTGTTCTCCTTCCTCGCTGCTTACCCAGACCTGCACATGTAGCAAATGTGAGCCAAGGACTACCATGTGGTGGCTGGTGGCACTCCGATGCTTAAGTTAGATAAGGCTTATGAGAGGCTTAAAACCGTAAACTGAGTTATATTGCGTACCTCTAGTTCATCGACCTTATCTCCTTTTTATACTAAAGGAGTCCTTGTTTGACTTTGCCTTTAGTGACGTAGTTTAAGGAAAGTGATATTGTTGTAGATATCTTTTCCTAATTGGGAGCTATCCATGTGTGATAGATTTCCTACATGACTTGTGCTCCTAGATCTACGAGAGAGATTTTCCTTTTTGAGTATTGTCCATGCAAGAAATTTTTTTGCCCGACTTATACTCTAATATATTATTCCTAGTCGGATCCAATGTGTTGTTGGCATGCCTGTCTTGGGTAGATCTCTCAGATACTTGCTTAGAGGTCTTATGAGTATTGGGCCTGACTGTGTGACGTGTGGGCTTACTGGCTCATTACAACTCGAACCCGACTGTCAGGATTCTGCCAATGATGGGCTTGCTTCTGTTTGGGCCTCGCTGGATTGAGCGTGCAATCGGGTCTGCTTCGTCTTATTGACGAGATTATAATGACACGTGTACGGTGCTGATCAGATAACAGTTTGATGTATCATCACTAATAAATCATAATTAAACTTAAACTAACAATATATTAACATTGTACTTAGAGCGATAAGCCTTCGGGTATTGAATGTAGTTGCTTAGATGGATAGATCAGAACGAAGCAAAAAAAATCTTCATGCAAAGTGGAGGCAACGGACCGGATCGAAAGCAAGTCTCCATGCGAGATGGAGGCGACAAGGATATTAAGTGGCTACAATATTGTAGCCTTCGGGCATGGTTTTGTAAACCTTATAGGGTCAGTTATGTAGCCTTCATGCATGAATTACTAAACAAATAAAAAGAATCAACGACCCAATAGGGGCTTGCTAGAGAAATTACAAGTATAGAAACTTATTTAAGCTTGAGCTTAAAAAGTATAAGAATAAAACATGAGTTGAATTCATATAATGAAATACAAAACATCTAACTTACCTCACAGGTTCATGACATAACTAAACTACAAGACTAATCTAACTAAACATACTTCCCTAATACTTGAAAATGGAAAGAAACTAATCTTAAATAGCCTTCTTGGAGCTATACTGGCAGAGGCCCACACATAACCTAAGGTGGGATGTTAGCCAAATATGGTAAGCTCTAGCCCAAACTTCACTTATTTCTCTCTAAATACTACAACTACTTCTCTCTCCAAATTGTTTAAGTATCTCCAAATGTTGAAGTATTTATAGGTGAAGAAGGGTGTGACTATTACATGAATAATGTAAAGATGTGTAGGGATAATGGGGTGGAAGGTGGAGTGTTAGAGTGAAATAAGGAAATGTGAAAAGTAAAAATAAAGAAGAATGTAAAAGTGATGGAGCGAAATAAGGAAAAAGTGACTTGGATGTGAATTATGCAAATAAGGGAATGAGTAAAAATGTGAGAATAGATAGTGAAGTTTGACTTAACAATTTTGGAGTTTGTAGTGATTTTGTGGCTATAATAAAGTTGGCTATCTGGATGTCCAAATCTTCATGTTGATTTTCTCGAGATCCGTAGATGGTGGTGCTTTGAGGGCTTGACTTCATGGGTCTTGGACTTGAAAATCTTTGGTCTTTAACAATACATATGTGAAATTTCAATGGGATTTTAGTTGTTGAACTTAGCATTATTGTATTACTTTGTGTATAATTTGAGATTAGTATTTGAATTTCTACAAAATATACAAAGTACACGTAATGAGATATTTTAATTAGAGGCATAAAATGTATCATTTATATGTTTTGCAATCATCTTCTAATCTTTCTTGTTTTAAAAGTGAGTGTTGCTACGCTGCCTTCTCTGATAATCTGTTCCTACAACAAGTGTGGGTTGATTTTAAATCCTAAAGTTTTTGAGACACCCTTGTAATGGCTATTACGGGTGGGCATCCCATCCCGCGATCTCGTTCCCGATCCTGTCCCGTCCCGATTTTTTCAGGTCTTAATGGGATTGAATAATTTCATCCCGATCCCGTCCCGTCCCGATCTAGAATGGGATGGGATGGGATGGGATGAAGATTTTCAATCCCGCCAATCATATCCCGTCCTGAACTAATTTTTCAATATTTATTATTTATTTATTTTAGGATTGCAATATTTGGATGGCCATACAAATTCCCTGATGCATATAACATTTTAGCATCTAAAATTCTCAATGTCATTAGGCTATCAATTCATATTTAAAGACCAATTTGTTTAATTGTATTTAACTAGGGTACATTCGATTTCATTGAAAACTTTGGATACTCAACCTATAATACAATTTAATGGGTTCCTAGTATCATCTCATTTGCAAGGATAGATATACATGAAAATTAAACTCTATGAGAGATTCCAATGACAACTTCATGTGCTTATTATGGCATAGGTTACATTATGTTTAGTTGATTGCATTTTGGTTTATTATTTCATTTTCAACATGGTTTTCTGTGAACATGCAATTTGCTGAAGATCTATTTTTGTTATTGAAATTGCATGGTCAATTTGAAACACGTTGATCCCATCCCGTCCGAACCCGTTTGGGATGGGACGAGGTCGGGATGGGGTTTATCTCATCCCATCCCGTCCCGGGATAGGAATGAGTCTATCTCGTCCCATCCCGTCCCGTGCCCACCCCTAATGGCTATACACCCTTTATATATATATTCAAAACCAATTGAGCTTTCATGCTCCCTCCTAGATCAGGTTTCTACTCCAAACTAACACATCAAATTGGTTAACCCTTTAAAGGTGGGTTACCAAGACGAAACTCATCTTTAAGGCAGCTAGGAATGAGAATGAGTAGAAAGTAGAGACTGAGAAAGAGAAAATAGTTTTTTTTTTTTTCAACATATAAACATTTCGACAAAAGTGGCATGGGAGTTCTAATGGTAGGGAGGCAATTTATGATCAATGTGAAAAGAAATTTATGAATTTTTTTTATGTCAGATGCTTTTTAAATATTTGGAAGAGAGTGCGATATATATGCTCGACGTGTTCTGGATAAGGACAGTTTGGATCTAATTAAATACAGTATGCATCTAACAATACTATCTTATCGTGATCTTGGCTGATGACAATGGAGATGGTAAGCTTACACTGAAGGAGATGCTCAATCATGCACATATTGTCTAGTGTTGTACTAAAGGAAAGTGATTTGATGATGATGATGATTCACACACTGACTTGTAACTGATCCTAGTAGTAGTTCAGGAATATCATTAGGTTGTCTTGGAGTCATGGCAGTATTCCATAATGTAGATTGACATGACGGATTAACCTCCTTGTCATGGAATCATCAAACAACAATCAAAGTTGCTTTTCCCTGTTGTGTTTTCATGCTATAAAAGCATCCACAGTAAGTTGGGTTTTGGGTGTGCGCACACCCAAGCAAACCCAGTAATCCCAAAAAAGCTCCTAATTTGGCACCCCCTAGCAGAGTATGCATAGCAACGACGTCATAGCAGGAAAATCTGACCCCGCCAAACAGAAAATAATATGAGAGAAGAAAATATTGCCACGTTTGTAACTACCACTTTTCCATCATTATCTAAGATAGCACAGGATGATTAACTACTATGGGTCAAAAAATAATTTATACCCTGCTTACTGTGGATGCTCTAAGATGTTTTGCCTGTAGGAGACGACCATATCATGCTTTTGACACGGGGCACGATATACAGAGGTAGAAAACCTAGTTCCTTTTGCGCATTACACCCCCTAAGCTTGAGGCAATCATGTGTACATTTTCTAACGATGACATTCAACTGGATATCTCCAAGGCAGATATAAGCAATTAGCTTTTTCATTATCATGTCAATATGGTTTGCTTTATGTACAATCCAATCTAATGTCCCCACTGCCGAACCTATATAGGGAAAGTTAGAATATAACTTCCCTAGTAAGGGCCCTTTTTGTTTGGTGCGGAAGATGTACTATCAACAAACTTTGAACAGAGTCAATCGCAATCATGAAGAAGCTAGGGGGGGAATTAAACTTTGAACACAGTCAGAACTTAAACATCATATTATATGTACCTCAAAATTGGTCCATCTTGAAGAAATAAATCGTAGCTAAGTAGCTGGAAATTGATTCCTTGCTCTGATAAAAATCGCAGCTACACAGTACACAAAAACAACTTTGATATTCTTCTCATCTTTAGTTTTGACTACCTAATGGAATCTTCCAAGGGCCTAGTAACCCCTGTCAGTTTATTTGTCAAACTCCCAAAGGACGCCTCCATCCTCTGCATTATCATGAAAATATTGTGAGCTTAAAACTTTGCCTCGAAATACTAAGAATAAAAGTTCTGATCATTTAGCAGGGTCATGCTTCAATGTATTCTGGCTTTAGACATGAACTATGTTATATCCAATATCTAAATCTGAAATTCTACATACAGCAAGTAGTAAACATAAAGGAACCAAGCTTTACTATTAATGAAAATTGACTAAATCTCCTAAGCCAAGGCTAACTGATGAAATCATGATATTTCGCATCGTAATGCATGGGTAATGCTCATGAAATTACCGTATTAGGCAAGTCTTAAAAACAATTTGATTTATTTTAAAGTAAATCTACCTAGTGAAATCTGGGTGAGGATGAATACTCCTTATTTGCAAACTTAATTGCTTAGACTCTGCAAGGATTCAAGACGCGGTTCTAGTGCACAGGTTAAGAAGCCATCATTATTTCTTCCCTATTGGTCCTTACCTAAGGTCATATAATTTGAATCCTAAGGTAACAAAGTACCAAGTAAACATATACGACAATGCTATACAAGACAGACCTTTGATTTTCTTATTGATCCAGACTTCCACCAGCATTCCAGCACCAACTCCAGCAGCAATTATGCTCCCATATATGGCAATCGCGGAGGTTATAGATCTTCGAGGCAAGAAATAGTAGTCTGGGACTTGCCTCATCTTCTTTGGAAATCGCTTCTTTGCGACTGGTCCAACATTGGGTTCATTACCCACACTACCACCTACAGTTTTCCAGTCCACCCCTTTCAACGAGTCTTTGGCTTCCTCGCTTCCCATGATGAAACCTAATTTCCTTGGGTATATGCTGCAAAACCCAACAAAACCTATTTAATATTTGATGAACATAATTTATCATTTAGCAGAAACAAAGTGAAATGTATATTGAGAATGCGGTCGGAAGTTGTAAGTAATTATGAGAACTAACCAAAATAAACAACTCGGATGAAATTTCTTCATCATATTATTCATACATAATGATCACATGTTGTATCAACAGTTCAGCAATTAGAAGAAAGAAGTAGTGCAAGATATACTAAACCCTAAATCAAGTGTACAAAAAGTATGGGTTTTGAAATGGATGAATTGCATCGAGAACCCATGAAAATTTCTGCTCCCCAACAGAAGAAGCACAAACGATGATGGTGATAGCTATGCCTAACTTGCCAACAGAAATCACTGTAAGACATATTAGTAAGGCTACCAGCAAAGCCTCTAGTTCGGTTCAGTCGGGTATCGAAGTTTTGGATCACTTTGTTAACTGATCCTGTTTGAATCAAAAGTCGTCACAACTGAACCATTGAAGACCAAAACAACCAACCATGGTTTCATCCTCAATCACCCCATACAAAATTCTACTCAATTTCTTCTTGTGAAAAATATGAAGACCCCATGATTCTCTTGATTGTTAGCTGGTATAATAGCACAGTATGTCTTATTGATGGTGGTTATGCCAGAAATTTTCTATCTTTGGAATCCTGCAAGACACTCCCATATCCACCCCAATATCAAGATAGACGACGTGTATATTGATATCCACCCCACTATCAAGATAGATGACACGTATATCGTTATTGCCCTCAGACTGTTGATGAATTAAACAGTAACTACGAGTATCAACCAAAATCGGAAGAAACTTATATTTGGAGTAAACTGAATTTAAGGTTCTGTTTGATTTTTGGAAAAAAAAAAAAATCATGTCAAACAAAGTTTACAATGGGGAAAAAAAAAAGAAAAAAAAAAGTGGAAAAGTTTTCACTCAAAATTTGTTTCCACTGTTTGATAGCATAAAGGAAAAAAAAAATTTATCTATTGTTTGATTGTAGAATCTTTTTCAATGATGAATTTGCTTTAAGTCTAAGTTGCTATTATGTCAAATAAATTGAACATACACCAAATAAAGTAGAGACATATAGCCTATATTACCCATCAAAGCTAAAAAAACACAAAAATTATAAAACATATGAATCAAAATAGATTATCCAAAGATATTACAAACTAGATGTTGCAATACAGGTTTAGTGATACTAAATAACTACATAAAGTAGAGACATATAGCCTATATTACCCATCAAAGCTAAAAAATTATAAAACATATGAATCAAAATAGATTATCCAAAGATATTACAAACTACATGTTGCAACACAGGTTTGGTGATACTAAATAACTACATGTAGCATGGATGCATAAGGAAAATACAAATGCAACAACAGAATTTGTTCTATCATCATCATTATCATCAAAGCCCATTTCTGATACTTTCGGGCTCAGCTACATGTATTTTGGTTTTTCAAGCAATGCGGTCTTCCTACATATATATCTTCGCCTAATTCAAGCTCAGTGATGTCTTCTTTCACGGCCTTCATCCAAGTTTTCAACAGTCGTCCCCTCCGTCTACACTCTCCACTAACACGCCAATCTAGACATTTTCTAATTGGCGTCGTTTTTTATCTCTATGGGCATTACATACACCTAAGAAACTCCTAATTCTTTCATTTCTAATTTTATCCCTACAGGTTTTATCACATCCATCTTAACATACGCATTTCTGCTACCGCCATCCGATGTGTATGTTGTCCCATAGTAGCCCAACATTTTGAACCATAGACCATGGCTGATCGAACAATTGTATTATTGAATTTCACTTTTAACCTTGCTGACATCCTTCTATCGCATAATACTCCCAAAGTCATTCTCCATTTCGTCCAACCAGCTTTAATCCTATGGTCTACATTTTCTTCAATAGCCCCATTTTTTTAATTATAGATCCTAAATATCAAAAATCTTCATACTCTGGAACCTCTACGCCTTCGATCTCAATTGAATTACTCATCCCTCTTGATTCACAACCAAAGTTGGACGCTAGATATTCTGTCTTCGAATGACTAATTCTAAAACCCTTACCCTCTAATGTCTCCTGCCACCTATCTAATTTCCGACCTAAACCTTCACTAGTCTCATCAATTAAGACAATATTATCTGCAAATAACATGCACCAATGGTACATCTTCTTAAAAATATTTCGTCAACTCATCAATGACCAAAGCAAAGAGGTATAGATTTAAGGCCGACCCTTGATGCAGTCCTCGAATACTGGGAATTCATTGGACATCCCGCCTACTAAGCGAACAATTGTTACAGGCTTATAACCCCTTCATACATATCTTTAATGACATCAACATAACATTGAGACATTTTCTTCCTTCCAAGCACCCACCAATTAACTCCCTGGGGACTCTATCGTACACTTTCTCCAAATCATAAAAACCATATGCAAAATCTTATGTTCCTCTCAATATTTTATATAATTTGCTTAAGCAAGAAAATTACCTCCGTAATAGACCTTTCCGGCATAAATCCAAATTGATTCTCTGAAACAGTGGTTAAATTCATAAGTCTTCACTCTATGACCCTCTCCCAAAATTTCATTGTATGACTCATAAACTTTATCCCTTTATAGTTCGAGCAGTTCTCAAGATCCCCCTTGTTTTTATAAATTGGTACCACAATGTTGTGTCTCCACAAATCTGTTCTATCTTGAAAAAATTTTAGGCTCCATATTTGATGACTGTGAATTGTGAAACAAAGAAAGAGATTGCAATTTATTATTACTTTTAAGCACAACTATTGTCTTGATGATGAATGTTTGCATTTGAACAGTAGTAAACCTGACCCAGTAAGAAAAAAATTAGGAAGAGTAGCTAATGTGGTGTATTGTCAATTGTGCATAGTAAAGCACCGGGCCTCAATTGGCACGAACAATTCGTTTTTCACAAAGGATAGTACATTTAGGTAGTTAACCACAAAATAAACCTACATGAACTCTGCTAGACTTGCAGTAAGAGCACAAGTAAAAGGTTCTCAAAAGCTGGGAAACCTCAATACAAAAACACATACCAAAATTTTGAACAACATTAACAAATGTTTTCGCAAGACGAGCGATTAAATGCTTGAGGCATAAGGAAACCCATCCTATCAGAATTTCAAAGAAAATGATACAACCGGGAAATCAATCTTATACACATCATCAAGTGTGGTATACACTGAAACATTGCCATCTATTCTCAAAAACAAATCTCCTTGAAGACTCATCAAAACCTTTAACCAGAAAACCTACTTTGCTAATTAATATGAAATCAAACGAATGAATCGAGGTCAAATAGCATTCAAAACGAACTAACCTTGAAATGAACACGAAGATCGGATTCCTTGGCCTTGCAGGCTGAAAGTAAACACACAACAAATACAAGCAACTGAGCATATGTTACTTGCAACTTATTCATCCTTGTCAAAATATAAAAATAAGTAAAACCAAAATAAAATCTAGTTGGTGTTGCTACATGTTAAAAGTACAATAATAAAAAACAGAAAACAATAAACAACACCAAAGTTTGATAACAACTAAATATATTTTCTCATATAAGAATATCCAAACAAAGTTAAATTAATAATCATGCTTGTTATAGTTTTGTTCAATGTCTCCTGCACAATGAAAGAAACTTACCACTCAATTTCTCAATTTATATCATCAGATGGTAGTTTCCACTCAATATCTCAATTTATATCATCAGATGGGTAATTTTCCACAACAAATATCAATAATGGGTAACTTTACACGACTGTTGATGAAATGTGACATGAGATTCATCCTTGTCAAAATATGAAAATAAATAAAACCAAAAAATAATCTAGTTGGTGTTGCAACATGTTAAAAGTACAATAATAAAAAACAAAAAACAACACCAAAGTTTGATAACAACTAAATATATTTTCTCATATAAGAATATCCAAACAAAATTAAATTAATAATCACGCTTGTTATAGTTTTGTTCAATGTCTCCTGCACAATGAAAGAAACTTACCACTCAATTTCTCACAATTTATATCATCAGATGGGTAATTTTGCACAACAAATATCAATAATGGGTAACTTTACACGACTGTTGATGAAATGTGACATGAGACATAATGGAATAAATCGAAGAGATGGGAAGAGTGGAAGAGATGAAGAGCGAGAGAAAGAGGGCTTGACAAACTTGGAGAGATTGTAGGGGGACATAAATAAAGTTTTCCTACATAAAATAGGCAAACTTTTCAACCTAAAAATGAGTTTTTTTGGAAAAGTTTTTTATTTTCCATGTAAAACACAAAAATCAAACACACTCAAGATTGATTGAGCTGAAAAAACCTAGAGTTCACATTTCTCAACTACAATCCAAAAACACTCTTCACATTAACGATCATTGAAAAAACACAATAAACACGCCCTCCTCAAGCCACCAACCTCCCCTCTTCTCCAATCTCCCTCAACTCCAAACCACCCCCTTCTTTTCAAACACCCAAAATCACATCAAATTTACCCAAAAATACAATCCATTTAGGCATTCAACTATCCTATCTGTTTGCTCAAATTTATAAAAAAAAATTAATGCCTTATTTAACTTAAATATGACTATTTTAGTATTTTGAGATACAAAATCACTAATTATATTTTGTTAACTTTGTTAAAATAGTCATATTTAACTTTGTTAACTTAAATATGACTAATTATATTTTGTATCACAAAATACTAAAATAGTCATATTTAGGTTAAATAAGGCATTAAATTTTTTTTATAAAGAATGCCCCATTTTTAGGGTTCACCCAGACCCGTAGATTCGGGATCGCCACTGACTCAAACTTCTCCTTCCCTTCTCTCTTTGTTTTTCTCTTCCAATTCCCTCCCCCTCTCTCAAACACAGATTTGATTTCTTCCATCTGTGTCTATCAATCTCTAGGGACTCTATATTTGGTCAAATCCACTAGAGAGTATCAGATTTAGCTTAATAAGTGGTTTTTCCTATTTTTCCAGAATCATGGTTGATTGATGGGTTTTGAGGAAGAAGCAGAGCATATCCGTCCATAAAGTGTCCGTAATATTTCATAAGTTATCTTTGTTAATGGTTCTTCATAATGGGTTATGGGGGCTTGAACTTGTGTGTTTTATTTTCAGTTCTCCATGAGTACTACGCCTGTTAGATCAACAAATGTCGATGAGAGCGGGATTGAGGCTACATGGTCCGATATATATCATAACAGTTTTATATATGTTTCATTTTCATGCTTAATTCTATATTCTTAGAACTAGTGTTTGGTTGTTTGATTGATGCAGTCAATTACTTATTACTTGTTAGAACCGTTCATGTTTTATGTTTACATATTTGTTTGTATTATTTGTCTTGGATAGTGTTCTATTGTAATACTTAATTGGTGAATAAGGAGGCCAAAATGATGCACATTGAGTGAAGATTATAAGTTACTAGTGTTAGTAATTATTGGTATTGAATTGTACGTGAATTTTTAGAGTTACTTGTGTATCATTTTCCTTCAATCTTTGAGCTTTGTACTAAGAAGTTGAACTTTAGCTCTTTACTATTGTAGACAAAGCGAGGGGAAGCTTAATTGGAGATAGTTTTATTTAAGCAAGTAAACCTTAGGTATAAATTTGAGCAAACAGATAAGATAGTTGAATGCCTAAATGGATTGTATTTTTGGGTAAATTTGATGTGATTTTGGGTGTTTGAAGAGAAGGGGGTGGTTTGGAGTTGAGGGAGATTGGAGAAGAGGGGAGGTTGGTGGCTTGAGGAGGGCATGTTTATTGTGTTTTTTCAATGATCGTTAATGTGAAGAGTGTTTTTGGATTGTAGTTGAGAAATGTGAACTCTAGGTTTGTTCAACTCAATCAATCTTGAATGTGTTTGATTTTTGTGTTTTACATGGAAAATAAAAACTTTTCCAAAAAAAACTCAATTTTAAGTTGAAAAGTTTGCCTACTTTATGTAGGAAAACTTTATTTATGTCCCCCTAACAATCTCTCCAAGTTTGTCAAGCCCTCTTCCTCTCTTTCTCTCTCTCTTCCACTCTTCCCATCTCTTCGATTTATTCCATTGTGTCTCATGTCACATTTCATCAACTGTCGTGTAAAGTTATAACAAGCATGATTATTAATTTAATTTTGTTTGGATATTCTTATATAAGAAAATATATTTAGTTGTCATCAAACTTTGGTGTTGTTATCAAACTTTGGTGTTGTAGCCAATGGTGTTATAGCCTAGTAGTTAGGGCTGTGTGGGTTTGTCTCCCACGTCCTAGCTTCGAATCCCACCTGCGCCATGGTTACTTTCTAATGGGTGTTGACCTATAGGTCGCCCAGTTGATAGGTTATGGGATCCCTTAAAAACCCCTTTCAAAAAAAAAAAAAAATTTGGTGTTGTTTATTGTTTATTGTTTCCTGTTTTTTATTATTGTACTTTTAACATGTAGCAACACCAACTAGATTTTATTTTGGTTTTACTTATTTTTATATTTTGACAAGGATGAATCAGTTGCAAGTAACTTATGCTCAGTTGCTTGTATTTGTTGTGTGTTTACTTTCAGCCTGCAAGGCCAAAGGCCAAGGAATCCGATTTTCATGTTCATTTCAAGGTTAGTTCGTTTCGAATGCTATTTGACCTCGATTCATTCGTTTGAATTCATATTAATTAGCAAAATAGGTTTTCTGGTTAAAGGTTTTGACGAGTCTTCAAGGAGATTTGTCTTTGAGAATAGATGGCAATGTTTCAGTGTGTACCACACTTGATGATGTGTATAAGATTGATTTCCCGATTGTATCATTTTCTTTGAAATTCTGATAGGATGGGTTTCCTTATGCCTCAAGCATTTAATCACTCGTCTTGCGAAAACATCTATTAATGTTGTTCAAAATTTTTGTATGTGTTTTTGTATTGAGGTTTACATCCCAGCTTTTGAGAACCTTGTACTTGTGCTCTTACTGCAAATCTAGCAGAGTTCATGTAGGTTTATTTTGTGGTTAACTACCTAAATGTACTATCCTTTGTGAAAAACGAATTGTTCGTGCCAATTGAGGCCTGGTGCTTTACTAGGCACAATTGACAATACACCACATTAGCTACTCTTCCTAATTTTTTTCTTACTGGGTCAAGTTTACTATTGTTCAGATGCAAACATTCATCATCAAGACAATAGTTGTGCTTAAAAGTAATAATAAATTGCAATCTCTTTGTTTCACAATTCACATTCATCAAATATGGAGCCTAAAATTTTTTCAAGATAGAACAGATTTGTGGAGTTATAGCATTGTGGTACCAATTTATAATAACAAAGGGGATCTTGAGAACTGCTCGAACTATAGAGGGATAAAGTTTATGAGTCATACAATGAAATTTTGGGAGAGGGTCATAAACCGAAGACTTAGGAATTTAACCATTGTTTCAGAGAATCAATTTGCATTTATGCCGAAAAGGTCTACTACGGAGGTCATTTTCTTGCTTAAGCAAATTATATAAAATATTGAGAGGAACATAAGATTTTGCATATGGTTTTTATGATTTGGAGAAAGCCTACGATAGAGTCCCCAGGGAGTTAATTGGTGGGTGTTTGGAAGGAAGAAAGTGTCTCAATGTTATGTTGATATCATTAAAGATATGTATGAAGGGGTTGTAAGCCTGTAACAAGTGTTTGCAGCCTATGCAGGTAAAACGGATAACGGACCCATAACGGTCTAGGAGCGTTATAGGTTATAACGGAATATATCAAGATATAGCGGCATATAACAGTATATAACGAAATATTTTAATACCTCCAGTCCCCCTCTAAGTATATTAATGTATTATAGACTATAGAGTCAAAAAAGTAAATCACTAAACATAAACTTGTTACTGCCAATAAACTTGAAACTAATCACTAAGCATTAATTCATATCATTACTCAATGTCATTACTCATTGCTTATATTTGGTTAGCTTATATTTGTTTCAGGTAACCAAATATTTAAAGAAGGGAAACTTACAGAGATCAAAAAGTTGTAAATAAGCTTTCAAAGTTTGATGGTATAATTAACTCATCATTGTTGGGACTTTGCCTTGATACTTCAAAAACAAAAACAAGAGACAGAGATCAGAGAAGAAGAAAAAACGTGCAAAGCAAAGCAATCTCATAAGTTGTTGAGAAGAAGAGAAAACATGCAAGATGCAAATCAAAGCAAAATAGAGAACGAAGAAGCAAAGCAAAACAGAGAGAGAACAGAGAAAAGAGATCAGAGAAGAAGGAAGAAGGAAGAAGCAAAGCAAAACAGAGAAGAATGAAAAAGGAAGAAGCAAGACTAAAATTACTTACAGAGATGAGAGATCAGCAACAGGTATAAGATTGATCCTTCCTCCTTCTCCCTCTTCCCTCCTTCTCGTCTCCTTCCCTTTTCTTCCCCTCAAACAGATCAAAGGGTTCGATCGATCGAAAGGGGTTCGACTGTTTCTCTCTACTAGAGCTAGGGTTCGACTGTTTTTTCTCCCATTTCCTCCTACTCTTCTTCTTCTTCCCTCCTTCTCTACTTCTTCTTTCGTTTCTCTCTGCTAGCGCTAGGGTTCAACTGTTTCTCCTTTCAAATCTGCAATCGTGAGAAAAAATAATAAATGGGTCAGTATTTCTTTTATTATTGCCCGCCACGGTATAGCGGCGTTATGAAAAAACATTTTATAAAAATAATGGCCGATATATGCCATTATAACTCCCTTCGTTATACCCTGACGTTTTATGTAAATATCTAACGCCTCGAGTCCGTTATGCGTTATTTCGGCATTATAACCCACAATTAACTGCATATTCGCTTAGTAGGCAGGATGTCCAATGAATTCCCAGTATTCGAGGACTACATCAAGGGTCGGCCTTAAATCTATACCTCTTTGCTTTGGTCATTGATGAGTTGACGAGATATTTTTAAGAAAATGTACCTTGGTGCATGTTATTTACAGATAATATTGTCTTAATTGATGAGACTAGTGAAGGTTTGGGTCAGAAATTAGATAGGTGGCGGGAGACATTAGAGGGTAAGGGTTTTAGAATTAGTCATTCGAAGACATAATATCTAGCGTGCAACTTTGGTTGTGAATCAAGAGGGATGAGTAATTCAATTGAGATCGAAGGCGTAGAAGTTCCAGAGTATGAAGTTTTTCGATATCAAGAATCTATAATTAAAAAAATGGGGCTATTGGAAAAGATGTAGACCATAGGATTAAAGCTGATTGGACGAAATGGAGAATGACTTCAGAAGTATTATGCGATAGAAGGATGTATGCAAGGTTAAAAGGGAAATTCTATATGACAATTGTTTGAACAGCCATGCTCTATGGTTCAAAATGTTGGGCTACTATGGGACAACATACACATCGGATGGCGATAGTAGAAATGCGTATGTTAAGATGGATATGACAAAACCTGTAGGGAATAAAATTAAAAATGAAAGAATTAAGAGTTTCTTAGGTGTATGTAACGCCCATAGCCCATAGAGATCAAACACGACGCCAATTAAAAAATGTCTAGATTGGCAAGTTAGTAAAGGGTGTAGACGGAGGGGACGACTGTTGAAAACTTGGATGAAGGTCGTGAAAGAAGACATTCTTGAGCTTGAATTAGGCGAGGATATATATGTAGGAAAATCGCATTGCTTGAAGAACCAAAATACATGTAGCTGAGCCCGAAAGTATCAAAAATGGGCTTTGATGATAATGATGATGATAGAACAAATTCTGTTGTTGCATTTGTATTTTCCTTATGCATCCATGCTACATGTAGTTATTTAGTATCACCAAACCTGTATTGCAACATCAAGTTTGTAATATCTTTGGATAATCAATTTTGATTCATATGTTTTATAATTTGTGTTTTTTAGCTTTGATGGGTAATATAGGCTATTATATGTCTCTACTTTATTTGGTGTATGTTCGATTTATTTGACATGATAACAACTTAGGCTTAAAACAAATTCATCATTGAAAAAGATTCTACAATCAAACAATAGATAATTTTTTTTCCTTTATGCTATCAAACAGTGGAAACAAATTTTGAGTGAAAACTTTTGCACTGTTTTTTTTTTCCCATTGTAAACTTTGTTTGACATGAAATTTTTTTTCCAAAAATCAAACAGAACTTTAATTTCAGTTTACTCCAGATAAAAGTTTCTTCCGATTTTGGTTGATACTCGTAGTTATTGTTTAATTCATCAAGAGTCTGGGGGCAATATCGATATATGTGTTGTCGATCTTGATAATGGGGTGGATATCGATATACACGTCGTATATCTTGATATTGAGGTGGATATGGGAGTGTCGTGCAGGATTCCAAAGATAGAAAATTTTTGGCATAACCACCATCAATAAGACATACTGTGCTATTATACCAGCTAACAATCAAGATAATCATGGGGTCTTCATATTTTTCACAAGAAGAAATTGAGTAGAATTTTGTATGGGGTGATTGAGGATGAAACCATGGTTGGTTGTTTTGGTCTTCAATGGTTCAGTTGTGACAACTTTTGATTCAAACAGGCAGTTAACAAAGTGATCCAAAACTTCGATACCCGACTAAACCTGTCCCGCCCCGATTTTTGAGGAAAACGAAAATCCAAAAATCCACATAGGATTATCCGTTTCCCCAAAACTCGGGACGTGAAATTTAATAACAATAGAAACATTTAGCAGCAACAAAAACTTGAAACATGATTTAATTACCGAAACAAATAAAAACTCTAACTAGGAAAGACTGACGTTGCGAGCCCCATTAGCGGAACTCCAGTAACGCTGCTCAAAAGTCTCTAAACATAAAAAGGCTAATCGACTACATTCCCAAAGGAATGTACCCAAAGCAAAAGCTCACTTGGGTCAGCAATAAAGCTAGTGTGAGTAATCTTTTCATCCCAAAATCAATAAATTCGCATGTGATAACATCAAACTAAGCACAAACAATAAACAACCACACCAACAAATAGTTCCTCAATGAGGCAAAGGTGTCATGCAAGAAAAACAGTTCAATTTTTTGGAGCAATATCACTGTGAAACTCAAAGCTTGTGCCGAAGCCCAAAGCGGTTTAATTCAATGCAAGGGTTTGCTGCTCACTGGCAAAGCAAATCAACTTTAACATTCTTTCAAAGAATGCATACATTTTCTGATTCACTAGAACATAAAAATCAAATATAAAGGACAATTAAAGCTAAAAGTCCCAACCCAAACCATAGACTGTATTCCAAATAGACAGTTGTGCTACTAGATTACTAATTGAAACCAAAGTTGGTTCTGAACCACACCCTGAGTTACTGAGTTAAGTGACCTAATCCAAAACCACATTTCAGACACCTACAAATGCAAAATTTGCTGAAAACTCTCAGGTGTCTATGATTTTGGCTCTACAATCTAAGCAGAGACAATGTACGCTAGAGTCCATAAGAATGTTTTTCAAGAATTTTTTTTTTTACAAGATCCATAATCTTTAAAATCGATGTCAATGTATAAGAACAAGAAAAAAGAGTAGGTGAGATTGGATTAATCGGTTCATGATAAATTTTCTGAGCAATCCAATTGAACCTAAACCAAAGTCATAGCTGAAGACCAAATAGTATAATATTCTAATCAATATCAGAGTGCTAAACAATTCAATTCAAGGTCTTATTGACACATGTTGTAATTGATTTTACACCACAATAAGATTTATGAATGCATTTTCACAGCTACAATACTAAACCAAATTTCTAAATTCGAGCAAATTTTAAACATGCACAAGTACAAGGTCAGTGTATCTCCAACATGCATACAATAGTACAAAAGATCGTAAAGAAATGTATAATTTACGAAAAACAATTTGTAGGGAATTTATGCCTCAGAATTAGTTCATGGATCCCAACCATGAACATGAACCAGAAGTAAAATACCAAAACCCCTTATTAGGATTTATTAAAGGAAAAATACAGACACTTGATTTACAGTTGTAACTCTAATGTAAAATTTTATAACATGACTTAAGAGTACAACAAAATTTCTTAATCAAGGGTTTTAATTCTTTGGTTATCAACCAACTCCCATGAGAGCAAACAAAACATTCATAAATGCGGTGACTCAACAATAGCCAGGTAGTAACCCGACACTTCCGTTGGGGATGGGAGCAATATCATGGGCGTTAAAAGTTGGCGGCAAACCTGATTCACAGGTGTATTAAATTAAGACACCTCGGAAACAGACTGGAGTATACTAAGCCACTCTAGAGATGATAGGCATTGAAAATAAATACATAAACCCAAATTACTAAGAACTTGGAAATAAGAGTTCCAGCTGATTGAGATACGATATAGATGTAAAAACAAACCAGTACAATCATATATTCATATTCAAGTAAAAAAAAAACTCTCACAAAATATATATACTTATGCAAAACAAGGGTAGTACTTTTCAAGCAGCCCAGTTCAAGGCCACCTTTAGGGGCATCAACTAATCTCTAAGAAATCATAACACATAATATGTGGAACCAATCAAACTACATCATATTTGAATAAACACAAAACTCAAAAGCTTATTATCCATCAACCATCCAAACACCAACCAAACAAAATCACACCCAATCAATAAAATTACAACCATGGGCAACCCCAACACTATTCAAAACTAAAAGGGCATGTCAAAATCTGCACCTAATTGTTCTTCGACAACCCTCACATACTAATAATACTTGGAATAGCAATGCATATGAAGGTATAAATTAAACCCAAAACAATAAAAATATCAGAAATCACCAATCAATCAACCCCAGACCCAAAAACTATAACAAACCCAATAATATATTTCAACAAAAGGTATGAAATAGTATGAAGAAAACTCACTGCTACGAAATCCGATCGATGTATGGGCTTATGAACGAACAAACGCATGCTAACCTTCACCACACCGCCAATTGATCCCTCCTCGTTTTCTCACAGAGCTGATCGCACCTCATAAATTCAAAATCGCCCCTTCTTCTCAACCTCGCGATTTCTTCTCGAAATCTTCGCCTTTCGCTATTTGATCCGACATTTTGTTTGCCTATTCACAGCTCTCTCTATGTGTGTTTTGATTTTATGTCTGAAAGAGAAAAGGGAACAGTCGAAGGAAGTAGAGGGGAGAGAGGATTGATCGAATTTAATGGTAGATCGTCGACAGAGAAGAGAGGAGGATTGCTTCGATTCAATGCCCAACCTCCCTCGCTGATGAAAACGTATGATACCTCTCACTCTTCTGCGTCAAACTGAAAGGAGAGGAACAAAAGGGACGACAGAAGAAGGAGAAAGGAAAAAGCCAGGGGCTGTGGGATCGGCTGCGAAGCTCGATCAGAGAGCGTGCTCGCCGCCAATGAGAAGAAAACGTGAAGTGGGAGAAAAGACGAAGGAAGAAGAGAAAAAAAAAAACAAGGAATAAGGAAGGTTTTCTCTTATGATTTGGGTGGTTAATTGCTCCCACTAAAATTCTGAGAGCACCCACCCTTTAATTTCACAAAATAAAACTCTACAATTTTGAAATTTAAATTCAATTAAATGTAACTCTATTTTATTTAAAAATTAAATAAATTAACTTTATGAAATTTGGGGGTGTTACATTATACACACGTTAAATGAAATCTCGGGACAAGGTAAGAAGTTAACTGAATTTCAAAACAAATACGACTTGTCAAACGAAATAAGATTTTAAAATACAAATTTCAATTGAATTTTATAAACATAAATATTGATTGTCATTGGAAAAGTAGGGTGTTACAGAACCGAACTAGATGCTTTGCTGGTATCCTTACTAATATGTCTTCAGTGATTTCTGTTTGCAAGTTTTTTTTTTTTTTTTTTAAAGGCGAGCTGGGTTTTTAAGGATGTCACGGGCGAAATTCGAAGCTAGGGCGTGGGGGGGACAAACCCACACAACCCTAACCACTAGGCCATAACACCATTGGCCTCTTTGCAAGTGAGGCATAGCTATCACCATCATCGTTTGTGCTTCTTCTGTTGGGAGCAGAATGTTTCATGGGTTCTCGATGCAATTCATCCATATCAAAACCCATACTTTTTGTACACTTGATTTAGGGTTTAGTATATCTTGCACTACTTCTTTCTTCTAATTGCTGAACTGTTGATACAACATGTGATCATTATGTATGAATAATGTGATAAAGAAATTTCATCCGAGTTGTGTATTTTGGTTAGTTCTCATAATTGCTTACAACTTCTGACCGCATTCTCAATATACATTTCACTTTGTTTCTGCTAAATGATAAATTATGTTCATCAAATATTAAGTAGGTTTTGTTGGGTTTTGCAGCATATACCTAAGGAAATTAGGTTTCATCATGGGAAGCGAGGAAGCCAAAGACTCGTTGAAAGGGGTGGACTGGAAAATTGTAGGTGGTAGTGTGGGTAATGAACCCAATGTTGGACGAACCCAGGGGGCTCCTGCGCACAAAGGGCAGGAGGAGTTCCTGCGCATAGATCTGGGCCGTCGGATCTGATGGACGGTCCAGATCTGTGAATTTGAAGAAAAAAAATTTCACAGTTTTTAACCGACTTTCTCTCCCCCACCTCCACCACCACCAGTGAGTTCACTGGTGAGTTCACCACCACCGCCCCCACCACCACAAGTGACTTTCTGAAGAAGAAGAGGTGTTTTCTTTCTGTCTTCTGCAAAAAGGAGGGAGCTTTGACCATCTATCTCTCCCTCTCTCTATATCATTATTGATTGACTGAAGAAGGAAGGAATGTTGGTGTAAGGTAAGTTTACACCTCGAATTCCTCTTTTTATCCTTATTATCAAAACCCCCTCCTTTTAATCTCCTCTCAATCTTCACACCCATTTGTCTTCCTTTCAAATTTCACCTTTTTCCCTTGTTGGGGTTCCGAAAAGATTTGATTTTTCATCCATTTCACGGGGGTGGGTTCTTGTTTATGGCCTTGAAAGTCAAAATCAAGGATTAGGTATCTGCAAAAAAATGATATTGGATTGAATTGGAGTCTGGGTTGTGGTTTTTTTTTGTGGGTTCTGGATCTAGGAGTATAGATAGATCTAGATCAGAGAATTGAGGAAAATTGAAGCTTTTGATCGAAGGGAAGGTGGTGAACTCACTGGTGGGGGCAGTGGTGAACTCACTAGTGGGGCGGTGGTGGTGGAGGTGGGGGAGAGAAAGTCGGTTAAAAACTGAAAAAAAAATTTCAAATCCACAGATCTGGACCGTCCATCAGATCCGATGGCACAGATCTATGCGCAGGAGCTCATCCTGCCCTTTGTGCGCAAACCCCCCCCCCCGGGTCCATGTTGGACCAGTCGCAAAGAAGCGATTTCCAAAGAAGATGAGGCAAGTCCCAGACTACTATTTCTTGCCTCGAAGATCTATACCCTCCGCGATTGCCATATATGGGAGCATAATTGCTGTTGTAGTTGGTGCTGGAATGCTGGTGGAAGTCTGGATCAATAAGAAACTCAAAGGTCTGTCTTGTACAGCATTGTCGTATATGTTTACTTGGTACTTTGTTGCCTTAGGATTCAAATTATGTGACCTTAGATAAGGACAAATAGGGAAGAAATAATGATGGCTTTTTAACCTGTGCACTAGAACCGCGTCTTGAATCCTTGCAGAGTCTAAGCAATTAAGTTTGCAAATAAGGAGTATTCATCCTCACCCAGATTTCACTAGGTAGATTTACTTTAAAAGAATCAAATTGTTTTTAGGACTTACCTACTATGGTAATTTCATGAGCATTACCCATGCATTACGATGCAAAATATCATGATTTCATCAGTTAGCCTTGGCTTAGGAGATTTAGTCAATTTTTTTTTTTTGGAAAGCGAATTTTTAGTCAATTTTCATTAACAGTAAAGCTCGGTTCCTTTATGTTTACTACTTGTTGTATGTAGAATTTCAGATTTAGATATTGGATATGACATAGTTCATGTCTAAAGCCAGAATACATTGAAGCATGACCCTGCTAAATGATTAGAACTTTTATTCTTAGTATTTCGAAGCAAAGTTTTAAGCTCACAATATTTTCATGATAATGCAGAGGATGGAGGCGTCCTTTGGGAGTTTGACAAATAAACTGACAGGGGTTACTAGGTCCTTGGAAGATTCCATTAGGTAGTCAAAACTAAAGATGAGAAGAATATCAAAGTGGTTTTTGTGTACTGTGTAGCTGCGATTTTTATCAGAGCAAGGAATCAATTTCCAGCTACTTAGCTACGATTTATTTCTTCAAGATGGACCAATTTTGAGGTACATATAATATGATGTTTAAGTTCTGACTGTGTTCAAAGTTTAATTCCCCCCCTAGCTTCTTCATGATTGCGATTGACTCTGTTCAAAGTTTGTTGATAGTACATCTTCCGCACCAAACAAAAGGGGCCCTTACTAGGGAAGTTATATTCTAACTTTCCCTATATAGGTTCGGCAGTGGGGACATTAGATTGGATTGTACATAAAGCAAACCATATTGACATGATAATGAAAAAGCTAATTGCTTATATCTGCCTTGGAGATATCCAGTTGAATGTCATCGTTAGAAAATGTACACATGATTGCCTCAAGCTTAGGGGGTGTAATGCGCAAAACGAACCAGGTTTTCTACCTCTGTATATTGTGCCCCCATGGGCGGATCCACCCCTTGGATAAGGGGGTCAATTAGGTTTTGTAAAAAATTCATTCAAGTAGTTAAAATTTCACTATTGCCCCCCTTTGAAAATTTATATTGCCCCCCTTGAAATTTCGTATTGCTCCCTCTTATAAAAAAAACATCATAGATCCCAAATCACAAAAGAAACCGAGCCTCTTGTGTCTGCGTCTGCGCTTACGTCTTGCGATATCTTCTTCAGTTCTTCTTCATCTCCGTCTGAAACAGGTGTGTTTGTTTGATGTTCTTATTTCTCCATCTCCGACTTGTTGATTTTATGCCTTGGTTTTGCAATAAAAATTCCAATGAATTTCTGAAACCTAAATTCCTGAATTTAATATAGTTTTTCATGTCAACCGATTCAGAGATTCTCCGTCTAATATTACAACTAACAAGAAAAGAAGAAACAATGACAAACCTACATGTCCGATGAATGTTGTGTCAATCAAAAAAGCAATTGGATCAGCTGCTAAAGCCATTGCAGCGGACAATACAATATGAAATATCTCCAAGCCAATCTCATCCTTCTTGAAACACAATCTCACAATAAGCCTTAATGATCTTTCTATAAAAGCAAAAAAAAAAATGTTCTACATAAAATGTTACTAAACAATCAATCTCACACTCAAAGACAAACAGACCCCATACACACCACATGTACACATTCCACACTGCACACATAGTGACATACATAACCTGTTTGCAATGTACAGAAAAATTGAATTTTTTATGCTGTATATCTCTATCAGTTAAACAAAACCCAGAAAAGAAGACAAACTTTGATGCCTTTACTAATTTCTTGAAAACTTCTTATCCAAATGACATCTTTTATGCTGTATACCGAGGAAATTTCTTGGAAATGTTACATATTTTTTTGCCCCCCTTTGTCTGCAATCTTGAATCCGCCCCTGCGTGCCCCGTGTCAAAAGCATAATATGGTCGTCTCCTACAGGCAAAACATCTTAGAGCATCCACAGTAAGCAGGGTATAAATTATTTTTTGACCCATAGTAGTTAATCATCCTGTGCTATCTTAGATAATGATGGAAAAGTGATAGTTACAAAACGTGGCAATATTTTCTTATCTCATATTATTTTCTGTTTGGCGGGGTCAGATTTTCCTGCTATGACATCGTTGCTATGCATACTCTGCTAGGGGGTGCCAAATTAGGAGCTTTTTGGGCTTACTGGGGTTGCTTGGGTGTGCGCACACCCAAAACCCAACTTACTGTGGATGCTTTTATAGCATGAAAACACAACAAGGAAAAGCAACTTTGATTGTTGTTTGATGATTCCATGACAAGGAGGTTAATCCGTCATGTCAACTACATTATGGAATGCTGCCATGACTCCAAGACAACATAATGATATTCCTGAACTACTACTAGGATCAGTTACAAGTCAGTGTGTGAATCATCATCATCATCAAATCACTTTCATTTAGTACAACACTGTAGACAATATGTGCATGATTGAGCATCTCCTTCAGTGTAAGCTTACCATCTCCATTGTCATCAGCCAAGATCACGATAAGATAGTATTGTTAGATGCATACTGTATTTAATTAGATCCAAACTGTCCTTATCCAGAACACATTGAGCATATATATCGCACTCTCTTCCAAAGATTTAAAAAACATCTGACATAAAAAAAAATCATAAATTTCTTTTCACATTGCTCATAAATTGCCTCCCTACCATTAGAACTCCCATGCCACTTTTGTCGAAATGTTTATATGTTGAAAAAAAAAAACTATTTTCTCTTTCTCAGTCTCTACTTTCTACTCATTCTCATACCTAGCTGCCTTAAAGATGAGTTTCATCTTGGTAACCCACCTTTAAAGGGTTAACCAATTTGATTTGTTAGTTTGGAGTAGAAACCTGATCTAGGAGGGAGCATGAAAGCTCAACTGGTTTTGAATATATATATATAAAAAGGGTGTATAGCCATTACAAGGGTGTCTCAAAGACTTTAGGATTTAAAATCAACACACACTTGCTGTAGGAACAGATTATCAGAGAAGGCATTCAGAGATTATGGAAGCTTTGGGAGGAAAAATACATTGATCAAAGAAGTACCATCCAGGCATGACACCAGGCAGCGTAGCAACACTCAGTCTTAAAACAAGAAAGATTAGAAGATGGAACCCGTCTAATTGTCGAGGGACGCAGCGAGGAAAACAGCGAGGGACCCCACAAGGGGGAGGGGGAGCCGCCCATTTCCCCCGGGATGCGTGTGTTGAAAATTCAACGCGCATCCCGGAGGGAATGGACGGCTCCCTCTCCCCCCTGTGGGGTCCCTCGCTGTTTTCCTCGCTGCTTCCCTCGCCAGTTAGATTTTTTCTAGAAGATGATTGCAAAGCATATTAAAGAATTAATTTTTTCTGTTTGTAGCTTTGGAATAAACGTGACAAATATTTTATATATTTTGTTACTTCGATGAAGGAGACTGATTTATCTTTTGTATTGTCTCCGAATTGATAATTGAGAATATCTGTGTTTCTTAATTAAGATAATCAGCTTTTCCAGAATAAGAAAAACTACTTTTGATTAATTAAAGTAAAAAGAGATTTGGTTATCAGCTGTTTGGAAATCATCTCAAACAAGGTTTCCCTTCCCACACATTTTACCGTCTTTTTAGCTGCCATGTCAAATAAAAAATAAAAAAAGTGAATCAGAAGAAAGATTTTTCAAATTAACATAGTTGTTGGCAAGGAAGTGATTTCTCGAAATATGTCGAAATTTCAAAAAATATTTTTTTATTTTGAAGTTAATGAAATTTCTTTCGAAATCCGAAATATGTCGAAATTTTCTTTAGAAAAAATAAATATTTTAATCTCCGTATATTTTAACATGCTATAATGTTCTTTTAATATCAAAAGTTCTTATGTAATGTGTAGTGTGTATGATACTACGAGTCGTGTGAAACTTTTTTTTTATGTAGTATGCATAACTTATATTATTAAATTTAAAATAACAATCAAAATTTTACTTTTTTTCTACACTAAACGAAATATTTCACAAAATATATCTTAAAATCAGGAGACTGAAATTAACTCGAAAAACGAAATCACAATCCTTGGTTGTTGGTGAATTATCAAGTGGGTCAGCGAGAATAAACAGTTGTTTGAATAGTTTTGATTCACAAAGCCCCCAAAATAATGTATGGGATATGTATACTTCAAGATCAGCGTATGGAATATATCAAAAACAGGATGCACAAAAAGATCATATTAACAGAGTTGAATTATGTTAAGTGCTTCATTTTGACCTTCCATTTAGATTTTCAAAACGAAAAATAGGATTGGAGGCCTCACTGAATCTTTGTGATTAGTGTGTGGATAATTAGTCATGACCGGACTTGTGTTTAAATTCTTAGCTACATATTTCACCCCATTATACTTTATGATAAACCATCATAGCTAATAATAGTTTATAGCAGGAAGAATGCACAATCTCATATTTATTTTGCAAACATCAAGAATTCAAAATTTAAAATTGCATTTTTTTTCTCGGATGCCTTTGTTTTTTCGGATTTGATATAAAGAAGCAGGCCTTACAAATTTTATAGGGACTTGCTACGTGTACCTGGCCATTTAGCTCGGTTGCACAAACTCTTTGTTGCACCGCCCTTTTGAAATGTTTCGCTTTGTTGCACCAACTTAAAATACATAACACTAACTTACCTTTTTTTATAAAAACGTTTTTATTGAGTGCTCTTATTTATTTGAGCAAAATCAAAAATCAAAAATCAAAAATCAAAAATCAAAAATCAAAAATCAAAAATCAAAAATCAAAAATCAAAAATCAAAAATCAAAAAATGACATTTGAAATTGGGCTCATATATGTACATTGAATATGTGCTAGATTTTGAGATTTTTTATTCACAACTAATGCAATGCTCTTAGAAGTTATAAATACATCTAATTTTTTTTTATTTCAATGACACTTTTTATTTAAATAATTGGAGTTATGAATCCATTGTTTGGTTGCTCGAAATATAACTATCAAGTCGTTGTACATAGAAGATGGGGAGGAGGCTAGGAGTCGTTTATCTTACTCTTTGTAATTAAGTATTCTTGTTTTAAAGTTAAGAAATAATGGTTGGGTACACTAAGTAACTTTTATAAATTAAATATGTAAACTAAAGTTTGTGCAACCGAGTCAAACGGTCTGATACACATAGCAACTCCCATTTTATATTGTTTGAGTATGAACTAATCTCCTCTGACTATCAAATTTTAGCAATTAGCTGTTTTCTACACTTTCCAGTTTTGTTGTGAGAATTTTGTTACGAGAATAAGAGGTTTGGAAGTTATCTTTTTCAACTTGATATTAACCCTAAGAAAAGCTCAATGAGCTATAGGTTATTGTCATATTTCATACTAGAAAAATCGGAAGGCTGTGATTTTTTGACACCACCATTTAGACTCTTTGATATCGATGTTCCTCACCTTTCTGTCTACAACACCTTTCTTTTTAACATCACTACTTACTTAGTGACACCAAAAAAAAAATTATTAATAGTAGCAGCATCATTGTCACTGCCCACCCTCACCACCACCCACCATTGCTCCCTCCCTTTTTTTTTTTTTTTTTTTCCTTTCCTCCATTCTTTCCAATCTCATAGGGGTCTCATTCTTGCAAGCGTTCCTGCAGGAAAAAAATTTGGTTGGCGGGGCATCAGCCGACAATAGGGTGGGTTTGGGCAAATTTGTCCCCGGCTCGCCAAACCATTTATTTTTTTTATTTAAAAATCATCATTGTTCCGCACGGATTGGCGGATATCCGCCCCACCCCATTTATTCGTTTATGTATGTGGTTTTGCTGGTGGATAATGGCTCCCCGCCCCGCCCACTGTTGCCACCAGCAATATTGATGCACCAAATAAACCTCTAAATTCACAAGGCACGCCTAAATTTGCACATCCCCTATTTTCATCTCTCTGCATCATACAACCATTGGGGAAGAGGATTACTGGAAAATCTTGCATTGATGTCATTACGACAGACAACAGTGGGCGAAAAACTATCCAAAACGGGTGGGGTCTTTCGCATGCCCCCTTATGACATCCCAGTGCAAAATGGTCGCTCTACTAGGCCGTCTGCGCAAAGCTCTACTCACAAACAACACTACTACAATCGCGACTTTATATGGGTATCGCAGACAGGGGCAGATCTACTAAGGGGCGGAGAGGGGGCACATGCCCCCCTCCCTAACTTTTAAAACATTTTTAATAAATACTTTGCTTTACAAAAAAAATCAATTAAATAATATATATAATACAATATGATAATTGCTTATTCAATTATTTCAATATGTCTCTTTGTTGGTGAAGTGGTTGAAAGTTTAACATTTTTAGTAAACGACCGGAGTTTGATATCTTGGAGCTCACCTTATTATTATTTTTAAATTTTCAATGCAATTTTATTAGTAACTGCTAACATTAAAAAAAATTAGTTTAATAAAAACTTATTTTCGGTCCTCTTGAAGCGTATGATTTTTTTATGGCTATTGACAATTACTAATTCAAAATTTTAATGCAATTTTATTAGTAATTGCTAACATTAAAAAATTGTTTAGTTTAATAAAAACTTATTTTCCGTCCTCTTGGAGTGTATGTTTTTTTTATGGCTGTTGACATTTACTAATTATGTCATTGTAACCTGCCCCTATTTTTTTAATATTGTTTTATATGCAATTGTGAACATTAAAAAAAATTAATTATTTGTTTACAACTGATATAAAACCTCCAAATAAATATTTGAAATTTATATATAAAATATTAATTATATAATTCAATGAAAACATATACCATTAGCCAACTCATACAAAATTTGAGGCTCACATAAACCATTTTTTTCTATGAAATTGTATTAGGATCTTATTATGTTTACAAATTTCAGATTTTTTTTAGCTTCAACTAGATATTTATCCTAATTATTTTGTGATTTTAGTTATATATTCTTGTTTTTGCCCTTACTAAGGTTATCGATATTGTGACCTTATTTTGGCTTCAAATTAGATTACACTGGATTCAATTTGGTATATGTAATGTACTTTTAATTGTATTTTTTATTAGTTACTAGCTTGGATAGAAAAAAAAATTTTGCTCTATTATTGATAACTATTGTTATCAACTAATAATTATTTGTGATTTCGCCCCTGGACTAAAATGCCTATATTTGTTATGGAATGGCTTCTGGATTGATGACACCAATGTGTTTCACAAATAAATGGCTTCTGGATTGATGAGAATTGCATTAGAAAGTGAAACGAAGAGTTGGAAGAAGAAACTGCTTGAAGATAGTAAGTTTGGGCTGTGTATTGCAATGGTCGAACTCGAAACACTGGTGACTCAATCAGGAGGAAACAAACGTCTGACGATGAGTTGCATGTTATGCAACATTTACGTGGGGTCTCGATGGGAGTCAGAGTTCTTCCATGTACATCTGAAAAAGGTTTTCATGGATGGAGAATTGACGTATATGCGAGGTCGATTTGAGAGGGTGATCGATGTTATAGTCCCTTGCCATGTGTCCAGTACTCTCTCCGCAGTTATAACAAGCATCGCCACCGTTGCTGCCACCCCCATAACCGTTGTCTCTGGTGGTACCCTTTGACATTGGCACCATCAGGATCGGTGACACTACAGCCTTGGTAATGTGATCATCATCAGATTCGATGTAGAACTCGACAGTCTCCTTAGTAGATCTGAGATTCTGATTTCACACTCTCGCTCACTAAGAAGACGAGAAGAAGAGATCTCTTTCGCACAGATCTTCTCATGCAGATCTCTCCAGTTCTCCCTCAGATCATTCTTCAGAAGAGTAGAGATCGAGGCGACACGCCCGTCTTCTCATGCCCCCACTCTCAACTGGAGAAATGCTTCTCTCCAATGATTCAATCCTTCTCCATTTCAAGTCTCGGGAAAGAAAAGAAATATGGAAACTTGTGTAGTTATGAAAGGATTGAATGAGCAATAGAAGAGAAAGGAGGGTTGTTGTTGTTGTTGTTAATGGAAGTAACAAGTTGGGAGGCAGAGAGGAGAAAGTGGTCGAGTGAGACTATGAGATAGAGATCAATGGTGGGTTATGATTTTTTTTTTTTTTTTTTTTTTTAAGGTTAATTGTATTTCAGTAAATTTAATACATAAACGGATATTCGCCCGGCCAAATCAGTATCCAACCTGAATATTTGACAGATACTGTTTAGGTCTCCGAAACCGCCCCAAAATTCGTTTAGGCAATCCAAAACCATCCCATTCAGGCAGATATCCGTGAAAATCCGCCTCACAATCATCCCCAACCGACAACCACGCTATTGTTGCTTCAGCTCTTGTTATTTTGCAAGTGAGAAGCAAGGGAGGAGAAAGAAAGAAGATAGGAGGAGACAAATAAGCGAGGGAGCGCGTCAACTGGCAACGATGTGGTGATTTTTGCTCTTGTTGTTGTTGTTCTTACCATTGATGATCGCATAGGGAGAGGAGAAGATAAGAGAGAGAAAAAATTCTAATAGTAGTGGTGTCAAATAATAAGTTCATAAAAGTAAATTTTATCTACAATTTCCTCTTTCCACTGCCAAATTTACGTGCCACCACACTTATTATCCATTTTTCGATGTCATTATTGAACCAAATTTGTACATTTTAACCACTTTTAAACGTAAATAAAGTGACAATTATGTGTATCTGCATACCATAAAAGCTTTATGTAATTACTCACAAGCTCATCCACTTGTTCATTTTTATTTTCAAGTTAGTTTATGATCAATATCTTTTTCTGTGAAACCTATTTGATTATTGAATGGGTGACACGGAAGATTTGAATACCCAAAATCATATAAAAAGGCTTTTCATTACCATTGCTTAATTAGAAAATAGTCCATACATCCAAGGCCTCTTCTACAGAGATTTATTACATAATGAAGGCGGCTCAATCCTACGTTCTAGCCATATCACCCTATGTAGTACATTGGATCAGGCAACTTGAAAGTTCGCAACCCTGTGGAAGTCCCTAAAATGTCACTCCATTGATCTCCAATGTTCCCCACGATAGTATACCCTTGACCTACAAGGGTGTCCCTGTGACTTGATTTGTAAGCAACAGCAGGCATCTTGGTCTCCGTTGATCCTCTGCACAAGTTTTTTCAACAAATTAATGTCAAGAAATGTGCATTATAAAATAATCAAATGGCAGATAATTATAGATATGCCACATCAAAACAATGCTCTCGATCTATTAACAATATTAGTTAGGGTTAGGAGGAGGAGGAGGGGATGTGAACTTAAATAAGAAACTGTGTACGTCATTGATGTAATTCTTCCTTGACATTCAATTATTGATTAGAAGATCACATTGTAAAAATTTTGAAATAATAATAGTACATATGTCTTCGCGGTTTTACCTAACCCAAATTAATTATTCTCAAATGATGTTACATTTTTTTTATTTTTTTTTTTTGTATTTAGTCCAGAACGTCTGCACTCGGGTGTAAAATTTTGCCTTAATTTATGTATTCAAGGGACCCCAAATTACACTCTTAGCTTAAGTTGTCTAAGAAGGGTGGGGAAATGAATTTACCTGAGAATGAGCTGCGCCCAAGTGTTGTAACCCTCTAGCTTAAGATTATCAGCAGTAACTGATCTCTGACTTTCAGGTCTCCCAGTCAAGAAAATGACCTTGATACCTAATCTGATCAATGTCTTGTATAGCTTAAGACTCTCTGGTAGTGCCATGGCTTTCCCTGTGTTCACCCATTGATTAGACGCGGTCGAGTTGAAAGGCTCGGCCCTGAAATGTCGGAAACATATCATCATTTGAAAATCGATCAATAACATTAATTGCATGAACCGTGTATTTTGCAGTTGAAATTTGTGTGTTCTGGCACATTTTCCCTTCCAGTGCTCGCAAACATATTATACAACATAAATAAATAAGGTTTTGAGACTGAAAATTTTTACCCAAATCCATGACTGGCATAGTAAGGGAGGTTAGATAAGACAGTCTCATCCACATCAAACACCCATACTTCCTTGCCATTTCTAGTGAGGTTCAGTTTCTTAGCATAGTCAATAGCAGCAAATGTGACTGCTTTTGAATCTTGGCGATATCGGTCACCCAACATGTAGTGACCAACATAGTTTTCGCACTCAATCGGAACAGTTGGCCAGTCACGAATATTGTTGGTCTCTACAGCCAGACGCCAACTTGCACACGACACGCCATGGAGTCCACCGGACCCTGTTTGGGGACGGAGGAGATTGATTGGGAGGGGGAGTCCTCCATGAGAAGAAGCATGAGAGATTGCAAGCTGGATTGTTGCAAGAAATACAAATGAAAATAGCTCCATCTCACAAATGAAACTGGCCTGACTACTTTTACTCAGTGTTGAGAATGCTTGAATGAAGACTCTCATTGATTGGGCTCCTTAAATAATGTGGAGATCATAAATGGAGCCCACTCCATGAACTTAAGATAATATTGATGGGATTCAATTTGATTTGGGTGGATGGAGACCTTATGTGTAATGTTTCACGTGAAATTAAAACAATACATTAATAGTGATAACAATTTTTTTTTTCTTCATGTTTTGACATTTAGGGGTTTGTTTGATTCTAAGGAATATTTGACAAACAATTGTGTAGTTGTTTGTTTGCGGAGATAAAGTAGGTTGCTAGACATGTTGTGATGAGACATAAAGAATAAGGAAAATTCTAAAGGGCACTAGTGGTGTGTCCGGTATTGTGCCTGGTCCATCCATCTGTCTCGAGATGTGATGTGAATTATTTCATATCTCTAGACATATGAACGGTGTCCAAATACAACACTAGACACACCACCAAGCATTGTAGTAGTGCTCAAAGAAGAAAGGGATTAAACAATATATAGAAACTTTATTAGGAAGAAAAAATGAGAAATTTCTTAAAATCTATGCATGTTCATCATCTCCTGAAATTAATTGACAATACCGATTATGGTTTAGAATTAAACTTGTAAATTAGCAGCGTGTTATATATATGGTACTTATTAAGTTTCAACCACGCTGGATGCATGTCCATTCGTGTTGGGTGCAACTTAAGAGTTGGGTCTTGATTTGTAAATGACTTTCTCCCTTAATACTTGTTTATCAAATAAAGGAGCTTAAAGTCGATAGATATTGGGATCCAATCTCTAAATTGGATAAAATATATAAGAACTACCCAATTTTAATTGGTACCAATGAAAGCCAATTAGAAAAATGAAACAATAAATAAAATGTTGCACATCACCAGATATAATCAATGAGTCAGAACGCGCAGTTGCACAGAAAAAGAGATAGATTTAGATAGGATCCACGTGAATCATGTGAGCAATGCCTTAATGCCTTGGAGACAGTAAAACTAACCTTTACATTATTCCCATAATCTATTAATACGCTTTTTTTTATTGTTCTTTTTATGGTTATTTGCTACATGACCCCATAATAAATAGCTAATTAGGGGTAACCCCACTATTAATTAGTATTTCAGTTTCTTGTCGGGACTAGCGGGTCTGCTGTTTTTAAAATAGACACGTTGATCGTCTGTTTTTAAAATAGATGACTATAACACCTTTGACAAATCAAAGACTGAGATTGAATGGTTTGTATCTCGAATGGTTCAACTCGAAGTAAATCAAATGGTCTAATTGAATTCATGGACATATCTCGAGGATAATCCAACCGCTATTTAAAAAATTGTATCTCGAACATCTCATCTCAAAATAAATTTATTATTTCAATTGGACCATTTGATTTTTCTCGAGATGCGTTTATGACTTCAATTGGACCATTTTATTTTCCTCGAGATGAGATGTTCGAGATATAATTTTTTTTAATAATTGTTAGATCTTCCTCGACATACTCTATGATTTTCAATTGGAGCCTTCTATTTTCTTCGAGATAAAATATTCGATATCAAAAAAATATTCAATCTCAACCTTTGGTTTGTCCAGGGTATTTTGGTCATCTATTTTGAAAACAGTTGGTCAAGGCATGTTGACCGCTAGTTATAAAATAAAACTGAAATGTTGATTAATAATGGGGGCACTCCTCAATTAGCTATTTATTATGGAGGTCATGTAGCAAATAACCCTTATTTTTAAATAAAACTATTTCTTATTTTTAGCTTCTAGTTGCCATTAGGGGTGTTAATCGGTTTGAAATTGGATCATAACCGAAGCGAACTTGGGATTCGATTTTCGATTCGTTTCGATTTTCTGATTTCTCAACTAGAAACCCGTAACAGAACCGACCAATTCGATTCGGTTTCGATTTGTTTCGATTTTTCCTTTTATTTTCTATTTTTCCCATCCTCTTTTTTTTTCTTATTGAAACAATTCTGTGTTGCCATTACCATACACCTAGACCTAAACACAAAAATAAAACCTTTTCAGACATACAGATTTCAAATAAAATTTGAACCTCAACAAAATTATATTATTCAAAAAAAAAATTTATACCAGTTTTTCTATTATGATAAAAGAGATTAACATTATTGCATTCTGATTAAACAAGCTCGAATGACCATACAATTCGACAAAACCCCCAATAGTGCAAATGTAAAGAAAATTAGTCAAACAAAAAGAAACACAAGCTCTGACACACGGTGCCCAACGAGTTCCCAAACCTCCACCTAGCCTGGCTGTCGCAATTCAAGACCCGATTTAGCATAACCTTCAAAGAGTCACATTTCTTGATCGATTTGATCCCTCTACGAAACCCTTGGCGGCGCCGAGGAAGGCACCGGAGAGGGACCCACTGCCTTTGTAGTAGCTGAAGTTTTCCGACCATGTGCGGTGTTGCGCGGTGACTTTTTCGTCAAAGTGGAACTCTGGCGATGTTGGGAGGTTTTTGACATATATATACAACAACTCTACAACAATATGACCAAGATCACATGGAGATCATTTGTATCCAATTGTTAAAAAACAACATAAACTTTTTTCAACAACAGAGCCGAACAAAGTCTCGAAACAAAACTCAATTACAATATTATCAATAATGAATCTTAGCACATCAGGCTCACCTATATCTTGATATCCATAGAGGCCCTCTCTACTTCTCTAGTTGGATCCAATATCTATATATTCACCTTAGTTGAACTAAATGGGGTTAGTGGAAATTAAATGGGGGTGGGTGGGTTGGGAATTGAGTTGTTTGTGGTGGGGCTGGTAGTTAAAAAACAGATAAAAAAATTGATACGATTCGGTTAGGTTTATTCGGGCTGAAAACAACTCAAACCGAAACCGAACCGAAGAAACCTGGTTTGGTTCGATTTTGGCAATTTGGTTTCGATTTCCATTCGGCTTCGATTTCTTCGGCTCTGTTCAGTTAATATGGTCGGTTCACATGGACCAATTAACACCCCTAGTTGTCATTTGGTGTTTCTAAATGGTTCATTTGCACTTTGATCCCTATAATAAATAGCTAATAAGATGTCACCTCCATAATTAATCAGTATTGCACTTACCCCTTGAAATTGGAAGTCAACGTGCCTTGACTGTCATTGTCTCATGTGCCATGATTTCACTCAGTTTGGAGGACAAAAATACCCCACACATGCATCTCACGCACGATGTGATAAACATTTGATCCCAACCGTCTGCTGCCTACTTCACCAGCCATTTACCTCCCTTTCTCCTCCTTATTCCTTCCAACTAACAACTAACATAGCAACCAGCCACAAAACCCACTAACCCCCTTGTTGTTCTTCTTCCTATGATTGCAATAAACCACGAATACCATCTACCACCTCTTCATCTCGCCACAACCAGTCTCCATCTTCATCCTTTCGCCTTTGCAAACACATCCCATAACAATGGTCCCTCCTTGCCAAAGCCACCTTCACACCCTCCACAAAACAACCACGTCGTGTGGCTTGGAACTATCACCACCAGCAGCCAATGCCCCCTCCTATGTTCTTCTCCAACATACCACCTTTACACAAATCCCTACAGCTCCACCTACAGACCTTCCACCACCTCTCGCCGGTTGGCTCTCTCTGAACCATAACGTCACAGTTCACACCACACAAAAATCAAGAAAAAGTTGTTTTGGAGGGAAAGATAAGAGATCTTAAATCTCTCACTATTTCCACCTCATACTCTCTTCTGTACCACTACAACTCACTATTACGATATTATTGTGACTAAAATAGGAGAGTTTATTGTGCATATCTTTTGAGAAATATTTTTCCTTAAGATAGTATTTGTATTTTAGGTAAATATATCTTTGTGATTAGGAGAATTTTTAGGAGATCATATCTTTGTGATTAGGAGGATTTTTGGGAGATCAACCGAGCCTTGGAGAGCATGGTTCTTGGCAATATTTTGTACTATATATATTTAATTATTGTGAATGAGAAAAGCAAGAAAATTGGGTGGAGAATTTGTCATGGTATCAGAGCGTAGGGAGATCCTAAGGCAAACACAAATTTTTCTTTTTCTCTCAGTACTATAGCCTCCACGAGAGATCATGGCTGGCGGAGAGGGAGAAAAGAAAGGAGGTGGTGACAAGAAAGGAGATGGTGAAAAGAAAGGAGATGGCGGGGCTGGAACTTCGTCTGGACTGCAGGCAGGGAACTCGCAGGGGCTGGCGGGTGCGACCGAAGCAGTGGGTCTTGCGGGTGTTTCAGCAACGCAACTGCAGCAACTTCTTGATTTTTTGAACTCGGCCAAAACAAAAGATCGACTGTATGGTAAGAACAATAATTTTAGTTGGATTATCGACACAGGAGCGTCGAACCATGTGACGTGTGACTTATCTATGTTGAGAAATGTGAGAAAGGTGAAACACTGCCCGGTGGGATTGCCGGCTGGAAACACGATAGAAGCAAACCACGAAGGGAATGTCGTGTTGCCAGGAGGATTGAAGCTTGATAATGTGCTTTATGTCCCACAATTAACATGCAATTTAATTTATGTGACTCAATTAATCGATGAATCAAATTGCGTTGTCCAATTCACTAATAATATTTGTGTTATACAGGACCAACCGATGAGGCAGGTGATTGGTGCGGGTGAAAGATTGGATGGACTTTATTTTTTTCGTGGTGTTCCTCAAGTGAAGGTCTTGACAGTGGATGGTGATTCGTCGTTCGAGTTATGGCATCAACGAATGGGGCATCCGTCGGAGAAAATATTGAAGATGATACCGGCTGTGAGCCATTCTTGTAGGAAACATAATAAAGCTTGTGAGGTATGTCCGCGTGCAAAGCAACCTCGGTCTAGTTTTCCCATTAGTACGAATAAAGCTGGTAGGATTTTTGAACTTGTTCATTTGGATTTGTGGGGGCCTTACAAGGCTCGTTCTTCTTGTGGGGCTACCTATTTTTTGACAATAGTAGATGATTTTTCAAGAGGAGTTTGGGTATATTTGTTATGCAATAAAATGGAAGTTGAATCTATGTTTCTTAATTTTGTTGCCATGGTTGAACGACAATTTGAACAAGTCATAAAACGTGTGAGAAGTGACAATGGGACCGAGTTTAATTGTTTGCATGTTTATTTTCAAAGTAATGGAATTATTTTTTAGACTTCTTGTGTTGGGACTCCACAACAAAATGGGAGGGTTGAGAGAAAACACCAACATATTTTAAATGTGGCTAGAGCATTAAGATTTCAGGGAAACTTACCAATCAAATTTTGGGGAGAATGTGTGTTGGCAGCATGTCACTTGATTAATAGAACACCCTCTACTTTACTTAAGACTAAATCGCCATATGAACTGTTGTTTGGGAAAGTGCCTTCTTATGATGCTATTCGTGTATTTGGGTGCCTTTGCTATGCTCATAATCAACGACACAATGGTGATAAATTTGCAAGTAGGAGCCGTAAATGTATCTTTGTTTGCTATCCATTTGGGAAGAAAGGTTGGAAATTGTATGATTTAGACACACATGAGTTCTTTGTATCTAGGGATGTGAAGTTCTTTGAGAACGAATTTCCTTTTGCGACAAACCAACCACGGACTGTGGTGACTCCTATGCTGGCGAACAATGAGGATGGGGCATGGAGTGAGGATGAGGGTGCCGATGAGTGTGATGCGTGTGTTGAGGGGGGGGGTGGTGGTTGGAGGCCGCGTCCACCCTCGAGGGGGAGTCGGGTGCTGCGGTGCAGCCTGTGCAGCAGCCTGCACAAGAGGACGTGCGTGATGAGGGGCTGGAGAATACGGTGGGGGAGCAAGGTGTGCAAGTTGACGGTGAGCTAGTGCGAGGAAAACGAGCCAAAACTCCTTCAACACGGTATCGTGATTTTGTTACTCATACTATACGGAAAATAAGTCCATCTGAGAATTCCTCTGCTCCTTCATCTTCCTCAGGTACGCCCTATCCTATAACATTCTTTGTGAATTGTGAACGTTTTTCTATGAGACATAGGAATTTTCTTGCAGCAGTGACAGTGGGACATGAGCCAAAGCATTTTAAAGAAGCCATGAAAGACCCGGGATGGCGAGATGCGATGGGTAAGGAGATACGAGCCCTTAAAGACAATGAGACTTGGGTAATGGAGACTCTTCCACCCGAAAAGAAAGCACTAGGGAGCCAGTGGATATATAAAATTAAGTATAAATCTGATGGCAGCATAAAGCGACTCAAAGCAAGACTTGTGATCTATGGCAATCATCAGGTGGAAGGAATTGACTATAACGAGTCCTGTGGCAAAAAAGGTGACGGTTCGTATTTTTCTTGCAATTGCTGCTATTAAAAATTGGGAGGTACATCAAATGGATGTGCATAATGCTTTCCTTCACGGTGACTTAAGTGAGGAGGTTTATATGAAGGTTCCTCCAGGTTTCAAGAATACAAATCCTAACATGGTTTGCAGGTTGAAAAAATCGTTGTATGGTCTGAAACAAGCTCCCCGATGTTGGTTTGCAAAACTGTCAACAGCGTTGAAGAATTATGGATTTGTGCAATCCTATTCCGATTATTCATTATTTGGGTTGTGCAGGGGAAGAACTCAGATCAATGTGTTAGTTTATGTTGATGACTTGATTATTGCAGGGAATGATAAGGTTGCATTGACAACTTTTAAAGATTACCTTGGCAGGTGTTTTCATATGAAGGATTTGGGAGTTTTGAAATATTTCTTAGGGCTAGAGGTAGCCCGTAATCCAGAAGGAATCTTTCTTTGCCAAAGAAAATACACACTCGAGATAATTTCTGAAACGGGTTTATTGGGAGCAAAGCCTGCGGCATTCCCTATGGAACAAAATCACAATTTGGCCCTTGCAAATGGTGAATTTATTGCGGATCCGGCGACGTATAGGCGACTTGTAGGGAGATTGATTTACTTGTCTGTGACGAGACCTGATCTTGCATATTCAGTTCATATTTTGTCACAATTTATGCAACAACCTCGTGAGGATCATTGGAGGCGGCTCTCAGGGTCGTGAGATATTTGAATAAGAGTATGGGGCAAGGGATTTTGCTTCGTGCTGACAGTGACCTAAGTCTAGGAGGGTGGTGTGACTCAGATTGGGCTAGTTGTCCACTTACGCGGCGTTCCTTGACAGGATGGTTCACGTTACTTGGTTTTTCTCCTGTGTCGTAGAAGACCAAGAAGCAACAAACAGTGTCTAGATCGTCTGCGGAGGCTGAGTATAGATCAATGGCAGCAACAGTGTGTGAGTTAAAGTGGCTTAAACAACTTTTGGGTGACTTGGGTGTGCGACATCCGCAGGGTATGAAGTTGTATTGTGATAGTCAGTCGGCGTTGTACATTGCTCAAAATCCAGTTTTTCACGAAAGAACAAAGCATATAGAGGCAGACTGTCATTTTGTTCGAGATGCAGTGACTGAAGGGATGATTTGTCCATCTTATGTTTCCACTAGTGTTCAATTGGCAGACATCTTTACAAAAGCGTTGGGGAAAGCGAAATTTGAGTTTCTACTTCGCAAGTTGGGCGTTCGAGATCTACACGCTCCAACTTGAGGGGGGGTATTACGATATTATTGTGACTAAAATAGGAGAGTTTATTGTGCATATCTTTTGAGAAATATTTTTCCTTAAGATAGTATTTGTATTTTAGGTAAATATATCTTTGTGATTAGGAGGATTTTTAGGAGATCATATCTTTGTGATTAGGAGGATTTTTGGGAGACCAACCGAGCCTTGGAGAGCAAAGTTCTTGGCAATATTTTGTACTATATATATTTAATTATTTTGAATGAGAAAGGTAAGAAAATTGGGTGGAGAATTTGTCAGGTTGGTATGGTATTGAATGGTATTTTATACACTTCAAGTTTTGCAAGTTCAGGTATTGAATGGATATGTCAAGTTTTGCAAGGATATTATGACATTCGATTACAATGTGCTTTGACATTGGTTGGTATGGTATTGAATGGTATTGGATACACTTCAGGTTTTGTAAGTTCAGGTATTGAACGGATATGTCGAGTTTTGCAAGGATATTATGACATTCGATTACAATGTGCTTTGACAATGGTTGGTATGGTATTGAATGGTATTGGTCGTTGCAAGGATGCTACGCATTTGATTTAATTTACTTTGTGATATGTCAGACTTTGTTGCAAGAACAGTAAATGATCTACACAGAACAATAAATGACATTGTGCTTTAAACATTTCTATTTGGCTTGTCAAGAACATCTTATTTGGTTTTTTACTTCAAAATGTTACATTCTCCTTCAACATCTTGCATAATTAAAACCTCATCTTCACTTGTATGATTGTTTGGATGACATTGCAAGCATGAGATCTGCAAGAAGAAAAGAAAATTTTAATTTTACTTTCCCCTCTATAATTAAAAAAATAACAGTAACTTAATCTCATATAACGAATTTGAATTTAAGAATGTCCCCTGAAATATAACAGGTTAAAGATGACCTGCAACTCTAAACAAATCTCCACAAAAATGAGGAAAACGATTGACTTACCTCGAAACTGAAATCTATTGATGCAATAACTCAGATCTAGCTCAGGTCTAAGAATTTGTGTAATGTTTTATCTAATGAAATCCTAAGAAAATCCTAACTTCAAAACTTGGGTTGGTTTGCTCAAGCTTTTCCACTTGAATTACTTTTGATCTACAGTGAAATGAGATGTGGGGAACTATAATGTCATAGGAAGCTTTGAATTTGAATACATTTGCTCAAGTCAACCACTCTTTCCTTTTCACCATCGATTATCCTAACGGCTAATGGAAAGTTTGAATCTCAACCCTCAGATTTTGAGATGTTAATTGCATCTAGCTATTTTGAACTTTGAATCTCAGCCCTCATATTATAAAAGGCCATTTTAGGCAGTAAAATGTGGCAATTTTCAAATCAACTCGTGCCTTGACAGTCAAGGCACATTGACTGCTAGGCTTGGGGGGTAAATGCAACACTGATTAATTATGGAGGTGACCGCTTATTAGTTATTTATTATAGGGGGCAAAGTGCAAATGACTCTTTCTAAATTCGATTTATTAACTAGATATTAGCATCATTAGCTTGGGCTAGACTAATAGGTCATCGGTTCTCGCATAATTTAACTATTTGTTGAATGAATGTAAAAAGAAGAAAAAAAAATTAAAAATGAAAATATAATTAGAAGGGGGCAGAATAAAAATATGCAACTAATGATTGCGGAAGAAGTTCCCTCTAATAATTGGAAATTTGTGGATGTTTTTCAGGAAATCTACAATAATGCAATGATCCAAAAAAAAATTCATGATAGTTGATGATACACCAAATCGTCCATTAATCTGCGTTGTACACGTGTCATGATAATCTTGTCAACAGAGCGAAGCGGGCCTAATTGCGCGCCTAATCTGGCAAAGCCTAGACAATACAAAGCCCAGTTGAGTTGGGTCCAAGAGTATGGACCCAAACAGCAGCGCCCTACTAAGCCCATACGTCACATGGGCAAGCTCAATACCGTAAGACCCAATGAGGCAAGCATCTCAGGGATTGACCTAGGACGGGCAGGCCAGCAATACACCGATTCCTATATGGAAACAAATACCGGAGTATAAGTTGTGCCTGAAAACTTTCCTGCATGGATAACACTCCACAAGGGAAGAATCTCCCACAGATATAGGAACACAAGTCGTGTAGGGAAAATTTCCCACATGGACGACTCCTAACAAGGAAAGGATCTCCAGCAATATATTTTTCCCTAAACTTCGCCACCAAAGTCTTAGCTGAACAAGGACTCTCGCATGATAAATAGGCCACAAGGTTGAGGAACAAATGTACGCTACATAACCTAATTTACAACATTACACGTTTCTCAAGCCTTGTCTGACTTAAGCATCAGAGTGTCATTGACCGGCACAACGGTGGTCTTTGGCTCACGTGTGGTCCCTGTACAGGTCAAGGTCAAGGAGAACGTCATTTGACACCACCAGTTTGGCGCCGTCCGTGGAGAACGACAAAGTTCCTAAGATAACAGTGATATCACCATTCCTTACAGTCTAGAAAGATGGTGACCACGAGATCTCACAATAATGGAGAAATTGTTGAGCCTTCGAATGGTCAAACCGCAGAGCATTGCCGGCTCCGGTGGCGCTAGCACCGCGGGGGGAACAACCGCGGACCCCCACGGCAAACCCTAGGATGGATTTACTATCAACCCAAGTGTAGCAAAAAGCACAAGCAGTGGAGATATTCACTTAGCAAAACTCTCCACCTATAGAAGGAAAAACGAGTCGCGAAGATCCCCGTCCCCCAAAGACACCAGAGAATACGTTCAGAAGAGCCATTTTGCCCCCATCGGCACTCAGTTGACTAAGGGTGGAGGAGCGGCCAATGGAGACCATGCATCTAGGGCCGACAAACCCGCCTCACAGAACTCCCTCCGGCTTGGGGACACCAATCCAGACGTGTTGTACAATTTCACTGTCCCCCCACTCATGGATCACATCATGAACGAGCATCTACCGAAGAAGTTCAGCCCGCCAAAGTTGGAGTTTTATGACGAGACAACAGACTCGTATGATCACTTATGCCATTACCAGCATGTGATAGTGATGAAAGAAGGCTCTGAAGCAGTAATGTTGAACGTTCCCTACATCCTGAAGAAATCAGCGCTGACCTGGTTCCATAGTCTCCGTCCGAATTCTATTGACTCATTTTGAAAATGCTGGCCAAAGCGTTTTTCACCTGCTTTGTCGACAGCCAACGGATCAAGAATGACCCACATTACCTGTTCTGCCTCAAACAGAAGTCGAACAAGATATTGAGGGAGTACGTGACACGCTTCAATGATGAGTTAACTCTCATCGACGACTGCAGCGATGACACCTTGGTCACGGCCTTCACTTTGGGTTTGAAGAGAGGTCGGTTCTACGACTTTCTCACTCTGGAGCCTTTGACTAACATGACGGACTTGCTAAAAAATGCCTAAAAATACATCACTCTCGATGAGATGTTTGCTGCCAAAAAGGAAGCTGAAGCTGAAAAGAAATCCTCTGGTCCCAGCAACAAAAATGAGGGAAAGAAACAGGAAGACGATGACAAAAATAAGACGAAGCAGAATGGCACCAGGCCAGACTCTGGCTGCACCAGGCCAGATAAAGCCCCCAGCTACGTCTAATCCCAATCCTTCACTCACTTTAACTTCAGCCAGTCTGATGTCCTTAATGTCATTAAGAATTTGGGAGAAGTGAAGTGGCCTGCTAAACTACAGGGAGATCCCTCCCATGGGAACAGTGAAAAATATTGTTCCTTCACAATGACAGCGACCATGACACCGAAAACTTAAAAAGTATCAAAATCGGGATTGAGCATTGGTTCAAGAGGGGGAAACTCAAAGAATTCCCGAGCCCAGTGAAGGAGAATAAGCTGCCAAAGAAATTGAAGACAAGGCAGCGGACATTGTATATGTCTTACATAGAGTATATGCTCAGAACCTGAGCAGTCTAATAAGTCCTAAAAAAGAACGATCCGCGAAATGCGGACTCGGTCCGCCTACGAGGACCAAGAGGTGTAGCACGTTCGTGTTCAGAACCCAATCCTGTCGCTAACTTTTACGGATAGAGATCTCCAAGGCGTCCAATCTCCGCATAATGACGCATAAATTGTTTCAGTCTTCATAGCGAAGTGGGAAGTAAAGAGATCCTTAGTAGACACCGAGATCTCCTTGAATGTTTTGTTCCGTAATGCGTTTCGCAACATGTAGCTAAAGGAAGATAACCTATTTCCTGCTAGTCACCCCACGGTCGGGTTCAGCGAGGAGAAATGTTTCCCTGTTGGAAAGATCAAATTAACGGTAGTAGTGGGAAAATTACAACTTCAGAAAGTCTTGTTCCAACAGTTCATGGTGGTCGATGCTCCAGCCACCTGCAACATCATTCTGGGAAGGCAATGGCTTCACCAGATGGAGGCGGTAGTTTCTACTTTTCACCAATGTATTAAGTACACCGCCCATCAGGCAGTAGACATTATACGAGGAGATTAGGCAGCAGCTAGAGACTGCTACTACACAACACTGAAATAGCTTGACAACAACCAATTACAGTCCGGGCTCGTGGCTCAAACATCTCGGAGCCCGAGTCTAGTGATGGAAGAGGAGTCTCCACACTCAGACAATGAGACTCCAGTTAGTCCGAGGGGAAGACCCAACGTCAGTCAGCCAAAAGAGGAATTTATCACGATCTAAGTCAACAGCCCCTATAAAACCAGAATCGTCCAAATAGGTTCTCGCTTGAGCAAAAATTAGCGGAACGGTTGATAAAACTATTGTAGCATAATCAAGACATCTTCGCCTGGACGATGCGGGACATGGTGGGAATTTACCTTTCCATAATCACTCATCGACTGGAAGTTGACCCCACGCAAAAATTCGTCAGGCAGAAAAAGAGACCTATGGCCCCAGATTGAAACCAGATTACAAACGAAGAGGTATAGAAGTTACTCCACGAGGACATGATCAAGGAGGCACAGTACCTAGACTGGCTGGCGAATATCGTCGTGGTAAAAAAAAAGGAAAGTAGAGAGCCTGCGTAGATTTAATAGACTTGAACAAGGTGTGTCCGAAAGACAACTTTCCACTTCCCCGCATTGATCAAATAGTGGACGTCGCATCCGTACACAACCTTCTGAGTTTCATTGACACTTATTCCGGAAGTACAGAGCTAATTTCAAAACCGATGCCAGGAGAGACACTTTTCTTGTATCTATCTATCTCAAAGCATACCGTCAGTTCAGCTCTTGTGCGAAACGATAAAAAGGTACAGAGACCAGTGTACTACGCCAGCAAGACATTCGTAGAAATGGAGGAAAACTACCCAGATCTAGAGAAACTAGCTCTAGCGTTGGTCGTCTCCTCCAGGAAACTGCGACTCTACTTTCAGGCCCACTCCATAATGGTCCTAACCAAACATCCACTTCGCACAGTACTACACAAGCCAAAATTATTAGGCAAGATGGTTAAATGGTCTATTGAACTAGGGCAGTTTGATATCAACTACGCCCCAAGAACAACCATCAAAGCTCAAGCATTGGCAGACTTCATCGCCGAACTTACCGGCAGTGGGGAACATGAGTCAGACGACCAAGAGCAGAGATCAGACGACCAAGGTTGGATTTTGCGCTGCGACGGGTCATCCACGGTAAATGAAAGTGGAGCTGGAATCACTCTCTCCTCTCCAGGCAGGTTCATCCTAGAAAAAACTATCAGGTTTGGTTCCCCGCCTCAAACAACGAAGCGGAATACGAAGCCTTCTTAGTCGGCCTAAGGCTTGCCAATGGGACCGGGATAGATGAGTTAACCATGTACAGTGACTCATGCCTGGTAGTCAACCAGGTCAAAGGGGAGTTTAGCAGCAAAGACCCCAGGATGTATGCTTACCGCTAGAAAGTAATCAATGCCATGGGCGGATTCAAACGGTTAAAACTCCTACAATGTCCACAGTTGGACATTCAGATTACCTAATTATTTTTTATAATACGATCTTAAGGCAAACCCAACAAGTAAACCTATAACATGAGTTGAAGTATGCTTGATCATGCTTGTTCGTTCTATTCATTACGTCAAACTTTATTGGGGGAAACATTTCCATTCAGCTGAATCTTGGCAGAGGTGATCCATGTAAATTGTAATTTAGATCATCATATCAAAATTTACATATTCTAAAATTTCCAACTATCGAAACATGTATACTTAAAAGCATAACCAGTGATAGGAGATTCCTTGACTTTGGATCATTTGTTAAATTTGTTGCATAACAGAGTATCAAGCCATGTCCGATTTAGCAAGGTCTCAATCGCTCATGTTTACAACATGTAACAGGTAAAATAGGAAGAAAAAAAAATGACACAAGAGATAACGTGTAAAATAAGCACCAAAATTGACCCTGCTGGATCCACTTGTGGGAAGTGATTCACAAGATAGGAAGCCACTAGCGGGGAAATCTAGGCCTTTGTAATTGTAATAAAATAATTGGGTTAATTACCGATACCCTCAATTATAAATTGATAATTAGATGTGACTCCCCAAATATAATAAATTAAGGTCCTTCCTGAACTAACAGTCGAGTCACGTGACTGTGAGCAAGGAATGTGCTTTCTCGAAAAAATGTCAAAATTTCACCGAATATTTCCCTTTTTCGAGTTATCGAGATTTCTTTCGAAATTCGAATATTAATTTCTTTCGTTAGATCAATCTCAATTTCCTACATTTTAATATGTTTTAATTTTAATTTAATATTAAAATTTTGTTGTATAAGTGATTCTTATGCAATATATTGTTTGTATGGCACGGAGTCTTGTAGTACTCTTTATGTAGTATTTAAGAGTTTAAAATGTTTAAATTACATTGATAAATTCAAAATTACAACCAAAATTTTTGTGTTTTTTCTATAAACAACAAAATATTTCACGAAATATTTTTTAAAATCAACTTATCGAAAAACGAAATCACAATCCTTGACTGTGAGTAGGGGTGGGCAAAACCCGATTTAAATTCGATTAACCGACCAAACCGATTTAAATTCGATTAACCGACCAAACCGATTTTCAAATTCGGTGCGGTAACCGAACCGAAATATGAGTAGAAAGAAATAATTTAAACCGAACCGAACCGATTATAAACGGTTTGAAATCGGTTTACGACTTTGAACCGACCGATTTATAACCGAACCGACCGATTAATTAGATATATATAAATAACTAAATAACAGGTAGGTGTCAATACCTGATTAGTGCAACAAATGCACTGCAGTACACCCTGTTGCACTGAATCGCCCCCTTCTCTCAAAGTTTTTAATTTTATGCTAAAAATTGGGTCTGAAAAAATATTGGGCCTGTAAAAAAAATTGGGCATATTTTAATGAAATTCTTTCAAGTGCTTGAGCTCGAAATTTCGGCCCAACTGAACCGATCCGAAATTCGGTTCAACCGAATTCATCGATTTACAAATACAAAATTCGATTTCGATTTGGGTTTTGAGCAAACCGAATGAAATCGATTTGGGGCTCAAAACCGAACCGAACCGACATTGCCCACCCCTAACTGTGAGTGGTTAATTTTTAAGACAACGCTCCCATAGATCAAGGGTATAGATGCAAATTGAAACACATATCTGGACTGTGTAATGCAAGTCCACCTTACGAACAACGAATGTGTCTTTTCTTGAATTTTAGATTGCCTAAAATATCTTCCCAATTCTATTATATTTACAAGAATCTAAAATACCTTCCCAATTCTACTATATTTACAAAAAACAATAGGTAGGTGAATAGTGACAAGGGTACTTTTGTAATTTTAAATGAAAATGCTAATTACACATGTACCATTTTACCCTTCCAAATTCATATTATTTACGATCAAAACATACTCCTATCAAATATTGTTAATTATACCAAAGCCCCTCACATAATTTATTCAAAGTCTTTAATTATTTATAAACTATGCATAGACCCTTAAAATTATAAATAATTATTTTGTTTAGAATTCAATAATAATTTTTACTTATTATCGAGAGATTGTAATAAAATAAGAAAGATGTTGTGTACCCGATTATTTGACTCGATGCCCCCAACTTTATTTTTTAAATTTAACTTTTAAAAATTGTTTGGTGTACCCAACCACATTTTATTAACCGTAAAACAATTCTAAATAATTACCAAGAGAAGAAGAGTACGAATTTTGTTGATTGAAGACTTTGTAGAAAGGATTCCAATAATGAATTTTGGATGTTTTTTATGGGTTTTAATTTTCGAATTTGTTATAATAATTGCAGTAAACTTATTAAATTGATGCACTCACTTAAATATTTATTATTTATTTTAATACATATTGATGAACACATTGTACCATTCTGCTTTAGATTAGATCCATAGAGAAGAGAAAATTTGTTTGCAATGTGATTTTAGAAGATGTTTAAAACGTATTTTTTATTTCTATTACACAACCTACCGTAGCATTTACTTTGTAGAACTTATGATGATGGTTAGTATATCTTACGCAAATTTAAAAGTTAAGAATTTGTGACAGAAGTTTAATTGTATCGATACATTTACTTTTATTCTTTAGTCAAGAATAAATAATGTTTATAAAGAAAATTTAACCACCAAATGATTTTTATTGATAAAAATGGTAAGTCGGTGTTACATATTTAAGGTTGGTGCAACAAAGTCGAAACGTCCCAAAATGTCGGTGCAACAATCAGTTGGTGCAATCGAGCCAAATAATCGAGTACACGTAGCAACTCACTAAAATATTAAAAAAATTTAAAAGTATCAAATTTTGAATGGTGATTCAATGAGATTAACCTCACGCCCATTCGGTGAGGGTGCACTTCTCAACCATTAGATTAAATGGATTTAGATGTTACACCAAAAAAAATGAAAGATTTATTAGTTTCCTAAACTTACACAACTCCTTAGTTTTAAGCTTTAGTAACTTCATTCCCCTTTTCTTCTTCACATCTTCTCCGCTGTTTATTTCTTCTTTTTTAATCTTCTTCAAAATAAATCCAATTACTAAATCCATTTGGTTTTATCTTTATGATGAAAAAATTTCAAGCTTCTCCATAAGTGATTTTGTTTATAATTAAACAAGATTTTAATGAATAAGAGAAAAGCCTTTAATGAACAAGATTTTAAGTTATGTCAGTTTTGGATATAATTGAAGAGAATTGAAGAGATTTTTTTTTTTTTAAATTTAACGTCGTTGAGGAGGTCAAGAGGGCATGCTCATGGACTATCTTTTAGAGTTTATTCATATAAATGCACCCTGTTCAGAGATAAGAAGGGGAATGACGTTTCTAAAACTACCAAGTTGTGACGATTTAGGAAACTAATAATTCTTTTCCTTTTTCTGTTTAACAGTTTCATCTAGATTTATTTAATCCAAGGGTCGAGATGTACGCCCTCACCGAGTGGGCGTAAAGTTAACCTCATTGAATCATCACTCTTAAAGTTACGCGCTCACCGAGTGAGCGTGAGGTTAACCTCATTTAATCACCACTCTTGAATTTCCGCGCACATAGAGCACATCAACACCCTAGACTCAAATAAGGTACATGTTTAATCTTAAATAAGACCCATGTGTATCTTGATCAAAATTCAAAAGGCTTTATTAAAAAAATAATAAAATAAATAAAAATAAATAATTCATCTTCTCCAACCTTTCACCCTTGAACCCACCGCCACCAGTCAAATCAGCCCCAACCTCCACTCTGAAACAAACCAACACCACCTCCAACTGCTGCTCCTTCACCACCCAGTCCATCCTCTAAAATTGAACCACACAGCCATCCTCTAATAAACCCAATCCAATCCAATCCAATCAATCAATGGGATTGAAGGTTAGAACAGGACACAACATTAACCCCATCCTCTCACCTATTCGATTCAGTGGAGATGGGATGGGGTTGATAGTGGTGTTAAAGGTGGGAGGGTCGGTTGATTCAGTTCTTGAAAATGAGGTGATAATGATGTTGGGGTGTGCATCATGGTGTTGTGGGGTTAGGCGGGTTCACTAACTTAAGAGGGTGGGGTGGGGTGGGGTGGGGTGGGGTTTGGGTTGAGTTGTGTCGTGAGATGAGAGTGAAGAGAGAGGATTTGGGTTTTTTTGGGTTTTATACAAACAGGTTCGAAACGAACCGTTTGAATATAAAAATTTGGAACCGGACACAAACCGTTCCATAACAGATCCGGACCGTTTCTTCATTTACACAATAAAAACCGGACAACTTGGAGCAAAACGGTCCAATTCGATTTAGATTCGAAGTTCTTCGACACGGATGCCCACCCCTAGAATTTCATCACATGAAAAAGATTTCAGACAGTCAACATCAGTGAAGGGATGACGCTAAATAATGATATCTACGGGGTTATAGTTAATTACTCGTCTATAATAGCAAGTATCACTAATTAACCCTAAATAATAGATCACTGAACCTACCTACTCTTGTCATCATTTTAAAAACTTGAAATAAATAATTGAACAGAAAGGACATAAAACTTTGTAACATCATACACAGTAGTTGCATAAATAAATAATTAACCCATCATTGTTATTTTGCAAAAAATAATAACAATACAAGTGTTTTCACCAATTAACTGTTCTTCCGAAACCAGGCTGGAAATTTATCTTCTCATTTTTTATTTTTTTTCAAAAGCGACTTGTAACGTATCCAGAGATGCTGCAATTATTACGGTGAACTTATGGAATAGAAACCACAATCAACTCCAATTTCAGTAATCTATCGGACAAATTCACTGCTCTATAAACTCAACTATTCAGATTCTTCCCACCTTCCTTATATCAATGATAAAAGAAAATGATAGCACTTTATATCCTCTGTAGCAAGAAAAAAAACCATTTACCCTTATAGATACTAAATCCTATCAACAAATCCACTGGGACATTGTGGCACTGGCACCAGACTTTTTCATAATAATTTGCACGCAATAAAACCTTTCCTCACCCTAACTCCAAAATCCTACAATCCTTTAGACTGGCAGGCAGAACAACCCTTATAAGATCAATAGGTCATTGCCTACAATGGCTCCATGAGGACGTCAACTTTCTTTCCACGGCAATTTTCATCTATTTCTTATAGTTCCTACACATGGTAATCCCTAAATCTTTTTGTTAGCTAATGCCAGTTTGTTTGTTTGAGGTTTTCTTTTTCTTTCTTTTGTTCTTAAGCTTAACTTCCATCAACTTCCGTAAGAATAAGAAGCCTCTTGGAGCAAAATGGTGGTTTTGGTTTATGGAATCTCAATGCATGCCAAGAAAGAAGAGAAAAGGAGAAAAAAAATGTGAAGTCGTAGATGACACTCCAATATGGAAATTTGGAATAACCTCCCTCCCTCCCCACCCACAACAACTCTCATATTTTGGCAACAAGCATGGGAATGTGATTCCTATATCTTGTCAAAAAAATATTTATGGGTTGATAACAATAACAATCTTGAAAAGGCCATTGAGATCAGTTGTATGAAATCCAACTGCACCTGATTTAAAAAAGATAAAGTGGGTTGAGCATTATCTCCTCCAATAAAACCATAAATTTTAAATCTCATATTCCGAGTTTCTGAGAATTTATTAATGGAGACTCTACAGGATACGAACGGAGAGATGGAATTAGGACACCCTTCTCCAACGAGTTCCTTACAGATTCATCTCTACCCTTGGCATCTCAAGATCTATGATCTTAGTCCAAACATCCACTCAAATTTGGCAGATCTGTGTACAACTCATTTTATCAAAAAGAGAACACCTCTCTAGAGTTACGGTCTAGGTTAAAGAAGAGGCGGGAGACCCTTTCTAGAATGAGTCAAGGACATTTCACCCAAGCATGCACACTAGCAAGTTTAAGCTACCAAATTAAAATAAACTTAGTAACACACTCCTTAAAAAATTAAGATTAGAAACTGAGATTGAAAATTTGCAGCTATGGTTCACAAAACATTTCATAACAAGCTAAGTACATATCTAACAATGATTGTTCTAAAGAAGCAAGTATTCAAAACAACAATAGGTATTAAGTATATCAACTATCACAAAGAAAAAATAACACCAATATAAGTTGTTCCTAAAGCTTAAAACATAAACCATAAAACAATCCACAAAGGAAAGCAAAAGTTTCCTAAAACTTGGATCCGAAACATAGAAAACATCATCAAGGGCTTCAAACCAGTACTTCACATTGAAAATTGACTCACAATATGCAATGCTTCTCACACTGGATTGCCTACTTTTCTGAAGAGTTGGGTCCCCTCTTCTTACCAAAACCAACAACTGCAGGAGAAGAAATCAAGGATTTAGGTCGATCCAAATTATTTAAAAAAAGATAGCTCTTTATTTCTCGTAAAAAAATCTCTAAAAGCAACAGAATTTAAATCATGAATCAGTCATTCCTTAATTCCTTACAAAATTAATAACAACAAATGAAAAACAGAATCTATAAGCTGGACTGCATTAGTAAGTTTCCATGACCAAATAGTAAAAATCAAAAAGATTCAACAAGTAAACTTTGGAACAAATAAAAAAAAAAAAATTACTGTGAAATCCTCAATTACTCAGATAACAGTAACACCGACTTCAAACTGGCTAAGAAAACAATCAGCATTGGCAACAAAAAGATGGCAGTGGTTAATGAAGGTTTCGATCCACCAAAAAAAAAGTTATCTACAAGATGGAATTAGTAGGGTTGCAAAGGACCCATCCTTGGTCAACTAAGTTCTGAAGGAGTAGACCATAGCAATTGGGGCGCTCTTCCCACTAGCCAAATGTGAGCTCTCTCGCCCATTTCCTGGTAGCTCTTTGGTTGGTATATTCTCACTTTCAAAATGAAACCACCACATAATATGAAAAATGTCACATAGCAGCTTCCACATTGGAATTTCTATCGCAATGGTAATATATTGAAGTATAGAAGATGAAACAATAACTAAAAGCAACAAAATTCAATCTAATGGGTTCCCCTAAAATTAGAACTTGGAAGACATATTTTATGAAAGAGATGTGAAGCTAGACTTCACTAAGAAGGAAAAGCAAAAAGGTAAGAAAGTGTTTCCACCTTGGGTCTTAATCATAAACATTGGTTCTTTGTTTGATAAGTCAAAGTTTGGATCTTTAGATAGAAGAGGTAAAGTCCCAAACCCTTTTGCATTCTCCCTTGCACCCATTGGAGAAGAAAGCTAAAAAACACAAAATTGTATATCCCTGTTTCTCGAAGCCCTCATAAACTGTATATGCGTTCTTGAAAAGAAATACACTAGACTAACGACGAAACTTAAAACCCATGAAGCATAACTTAGGATCTGAACTTTTGAACTGGTCTAGTTCCAAGAGTAGACTGGCACGGATACAATATAGGTTAAGTAATTTTATTTTGAATTGACCTAAATTCTTTACAAGCTCCACAGATATTGCAAATTTTGCACAACTTTAGAGTCACTTTGAAAGTGTACACTTACACCTCATTACCACAATGCCAACTTTATTCTCATTAATCACTTCACCGAAATCAAGCATCAAGTGATATCCTGTCTAATAGTAGGAATAGTGAACGTATTACTGGTATTTCCATAGCATCCCACGTTTTCCAGGATACTTCTCCAACATATGATTCAATCATGCACCCATCAATAACATATAGAAAGATGATTTTCTTTGCATATAATTCTTGCATTAATACATGATTAGTGTCTCGGTGAAAACGAGCTACGTAGCTCGTCCATCTAATACCATGTGAAATTGGTGTTGGCTAGCTTTTGATTCATGTTAGTGAAAATGAAGTGCATAATTTGTGCATTGGCTCACTTTTGATTCTTGTATCGTTATTGCACTAGTTCATGTTCGGTCCTTGAACTCATTGGCATTGGGTACCACCGTGCCAGTTTCATCTCTCTTACATCGATATAACAAAGTACTACATGAGTGTCAACCAAGTACTCAAATTATGAGAAAGCAGTTGAAGATGAAGTCTCCTTATCAAATAAGTTCTCCAAATGACAATAATGTCCAATGATGATAAGCATCAGCTGAGGTTAAATTTTGACCATTACTACCTGATTAGAGGGGGGGCAAAACTCAACTTCATGTTGCGGATGAGAAACTGTATGTTGAAATGGGACAACTACCAAATGTCTGAGAAATTCTAATACTTTGAAAATCTTGAGACCTTATTGTGACACTTATTGACTCAAAGAAATAACTATCATGTCCCTTTTGCATTAATCCCATGTGGATGCAACAGCCTTATTGAGATAATTGGAAGAAACACGCCTAAAACCTGACCTTCAACAATCTTCCAAATAATCACCAATATCTACAGCCCATTACTGTAATATTTATCTTCTTACTGATCTTCCACTAAGTTGATCTACCCATTATATGGTTATTTCTTTCACTCCAAAAAGAGTATCATATCCCACGTACACTTCTGCTTCTCCACTGCTTTATCCAAGTTTAAAGAGAGCAACATCAGGATTCAATCTACAGCCTCTCGGATAATACTTCTCACATAGGTAATAAGCATTCTTCTCACATAATTGATCTGAATAGACCTATTTGATATGATGCAGCTCATTAACCCTCAATAAATACATGTTCAATAAGGAAGGAAGGCCTGAACAGCAGAAATTCAAATGTCCATCAACCATCGAATCACCTCATCTAATGTTTGCCCCACTCAATTTACACCCAAATTTTTTTTTTCCATTTCACCCAAAATGTTCACTAATCACATGGGCATTGTAAAAACAACATGAAACCAAACCCCTTTCCTTCACCAAAAGAATATTATTTAAATCCTATCTTGCTTCTCCTCTAACAACCCCCGTCAACTAACAGAACCCCAAATCTCTAAAAAAAAAAAAAAAGATCAAGATACCAACTCTACCAAGGAGATTTAGTCTAGTAACTCTGACTCACAAATGGTTACAAATTTCATTATACAAAAGTGGATTTCAGCAATTGAAGTCACTGGGACATATGATCAAATACCTTACGTGCAAAAGAAAGAGAGAGAGTAAAAACTGACCAGCAGTGACGAAACGTCTGTTGTATTGCATCCTCTTGTGAGCCCTGCCTCTGGGCTTCTTCTTCTTGTCTTGCTTGGCGACCTTTGGGGTCTGACCTCTCACTTTGCCTGCTCGAGCTAGCGATCCGTGAACCTTACCTGCAAATCAATCACCATTGATAGGATAGATAGAGAAATCAATCAGAAACCAAACCCAATAATTTGTGTAAATAGAAAGAGAGGAAACGTTACCCATGGCTGGTTTGCTGTTGGCGCCGCGGCCGCTTCAACTGGTTGGTTATGCAGAGGAAAACTGAACAACAGATAGAGAGATGTTGCGGTTAGGGTTTTAGTATATATATTGTGGGTGTAGGCAACTTTCAGCCGAATCAGTTGACCCGACACGAAACCGAACCGTTTTGAATGGGTTTGGATCACTTCGTAAGAGCATCCACAATAAGAAGTGCACTTTTGAACTTTTCAAAAGAATCCACACCTAGATGGGAGTGAAAAAAAATAAATTCACTCACACTAGCTAATGTCGTCACGCCATTTGAGATAGTGTCGTTATTCGTGTTTTGTTGTTAGAGTCGACTTTGCCATGCCATCTCAAATATAGTCTTCGATTTTACACATTGTTTGTGGAGTATCAAATGAGCAGATAAAAACACCTAAAAGAGCTTCTTATGGGTGGTTTGGATGCTATAAAGTAAATAAGTGGGTTCTAGTTAGAAAGTTTTGATGCGATTCAACTCTTTTGACCTGAAAAACAAATTTTAAAAAAATTAATTGCAACAGTATATATTAATTTAAAAAATCACTACAACAAATTAAATATATATCGTTGGAGCTAGAATATTGTCATGCCCTGCCTTACAAAATCACATCTCTCATGATGTGATCCAAAAATGTCGACACTTAACACTTTGTAATTAATTTTAATGTATTGAACCGCATATAATTATTGGTTGTAAAGTATTGTATTAGGATTTTCATGTTAGTGCGAGATTGGTAATTGATGTGTTATGTCTATATTGTATATATACATCTCATAAGTTTGCATCTCCGATAGGATATTCGTGACAGTGTGAAGTTAGCATGCTAAGTGATGTTGTTTTTGTACGTGCATCGGTCAATAGACAAAGCGTGACAAATACTCTTAACTCTTCGTACTTAGATATTGTGAACTTTGTTATAGTCCATGTGCATCATTTAGAAGCCAAAGTAATATTCTCCTTTCTATGTGACAAAATCACATTTCATCAACCAAACAATGTACCACACAACAAAACATTCGCGTATCTATGCTTGGAGTTCAACTTCCCTTTCAAATAAGGAACACTCACTTGAGCCATCCTTTGTTCTAGGTAAATAATTTAAGGTTTATTTGTTTGTTTATTTTGCAGATGTGTGTGTCCATGTAGGGATGGCAACAGGGCGGATTGTGGTGGATTTGAGCAAATTCATCCCCGCCCCGTCAGGAATAGTGGATCCCCAAATCCGCCCCGCCAATCCGTTTGTAAATTTATTTAAAAACCACCACCGCCCCGTCCGGATCCGTTAAAAAAATTATTCTCTAACATCAGGCTTATCCATCTTATACAGATGAATCCATACCAAAATTATAACAAAAATCAGTAAAAGATACTTCATTCATCAGTAAAAAAATACTTCATCCATTTTCTCTAACACCAATAAGAATCCATACAAAAATTATAACAACTCAACATCAATACCTGATCGACACGAGTAAGAAAAACATACACAAAAAAAAACCTGAGATCTTTGGATTACAAAAAAATATATCTGAGATCTTTGGATTACCAAAAAAAAAAAAACCATGATCTGAGATATCAGATATCAGATCTGATTCTTTAGATCGATTTTTTTTAAGAAGAAGAAGGAACGACGCGGCGGAGCAGAGGATGAACCAATGAAATGCGTTGGATTTGCTGGAGGTACGCACAACGTAGCGGCCAGCGGGGCTAGATGGTGGTTCTTCGTTGCATTCTTCATGCTAGAGGAGATAGAGATGAGAGTAAAAAAGAGAAGGAGAAGGAGACGATGACCGAGCAAAGACCTCTCTTTGTCTTTGGCTTCTTCTCTGAGAAAAAATGAAGAGAGGGGTCCTTTTCTCTCTGAAAAAATGAAGAGAGGCTGAGCCGAGAGGTCATTTTCTCTCTGAGGTCTTTTTCTCTCTCAGAGAAATGAAGACGATGGCAGACAGAAATGAATAGATGTTTTTTTCTCTGAGAAAAAATGAAGAGAAAGTGAGAGAGAGGTAAGATGGATAATGGGTATTTTTTTTTGCCTTTTAAAAGGTTAAGGGTACTTTTGTAATATCAATACCAAAACTAATATCCGTGGGGCGGATATGGCTAAATCCGTATCCGCCCCGAATATTCGACGGATTTTGTTTGGATATTTGTATCCGCCCCGAAATCTGTTTAGCCATATCCAAATCCGCCCCATACAGATTGGGTGGGGCAGATATCCGTGAAAATCCGCCCCATTGCCATCCCTATGTCCATGTTCATTAAGATTTTTGGCCCCCGTCTTGAGTTTCTGTGGTGTGAGTTTTTCTTCAAAATGTCTCGTTATTATGGAGTGGACCACTCCTTATATTCATAGATGACGACTTCATCTTAGTTGATGTGAGACTATTCAAACTAACTCTACCCCAACAAATTCTCATCCTCACCCATCAAACCTCTCTAACATTCTTCAAACATCCTTCACACCAACTCAGAAGCAGTTAATATTGTTGAACTTACACGGCTAATCACATCATAGCTAATCACTGTACGGAACAGATTAATCCATAAACTAGGATCTCTAATACTTCATTACAACATGAATACTCCTCCCAAGCAATCTTTTTCGAGTTTGATCCATCAGTTACACTTCTGCTCCATGCCTTTGTGTGTGGCATACGGAGACAGAAGTCCAATGGAAATAAAAGGAAAGAGGGGATTAACTCTTTTGCAAGATCCATGCACGTTGGCCACCCTTGGTAGTCAGCAAATACTTTTTGGGGAGAGACATTGATTGGAACCAAAATCTGTTTTCCCCAAAACTCTAGGGGCACCAAAAGTTGTGCAAGCGAACTTGTCAAGCATATATGCAAAGATGTAAGAATGAAGTTTTTCGCAGCAGACCTAGTGGCAGAGGATAATGCAGCTCTTTGGTAGGATGAATCTGGATGTTCTATTCAGCATGAAAAAAATCATTAAGTGCGCTTGGAAGAAACCAATGGCAGGGTGGCATAAGCTTAACTCCGACGGGTCCTTACGGGGTGCTGTAGGAGGATATGGGGCAGTCATTAGAGATGACAAAGGTGAGGTGAAGGCAGCTTGCACATGAGAAACATCAGGCCAATCAGTTCTCAAGCACGAATGGCAGGGAGTGGAGGCTGGATTGAAGCTAGCTAGTATGCATAACATAATGAAACTGGACATATGCACTGACTCTACAACAGTGTTTGAATACCTCTCTAGAGAAAGAAATGTTGCTTGGGACATTCGACATACAGTAAACAGAATTAGGATGCTTGGATTGCTGGAGGATTATAAAATCTGTCATGACTATAGGGAAACCAACCGAGTGGCAGACGGACTGGCTAGTATGCAACCTGGTACTACGTTCAAGGAAATCATCCCTAGCTCTTTTGCGCAGGATCTGAAAGACATTGTACATGAGGATAGTATAGGGAAGGTTTATATTAGAATGTAACTGCTTATCTTTTTCTTTAGGTTTGGGGATCCTAAATAACCCCACTCGACTTCCAAAAAAAAATAACAAAACAACTATGAAATATGGTGCCCTTTGAGATTGAAGTTGGAGGACATGAAAGTTGAACTTGAAGAACGGTGGGAGTTGTTGGGTTCAATCACTTTGGTAGATCTCAAGAACAACTAACATCGGGTTGAAATAGAAAGCATCATCGTCCTTTACTAGATCATCAAGTAAGGACCTTAGGGTGTGTTTGGTTGCATGAAATCCTATGCTATGGGAATCCATGAGGGGACCCCTACATTTTAGGCTAAATTGACATATCACTTCACATCTACCATTTGATCACCAATTGATTTTGTGACTCATGTTCATGAGAATTTCATTCCCACCATTGATCACAAAACCAAATGGTGGATGTGGAGTGATAAATCAATTTAGCCTAAAATGTAGGGTCCCCTCATGAATTTCCATGCAACCAAACACACCCTTAGAAGCTTAGAAAGTGTCTTTCGTACCCAAAACCTGGACAAGACACAAGCTCAGGGACATCGACTTTTTTCCCCTCACAATATGATTCTACGAGAGAGTGTGGAAGTTGTTGGAAATATAGCAGATTCTTTTATCACAATTAGTATGGAGTTCAAAGGTTCCTTTGACTAGTGATGTGCAAAAAGCCACATGTTGTACACCTTCAATTCATTTCCTAAGAGCATCTCCAACAATGGTATAGACATGTTGAACGTATACATCCAATCTTCAACATTGGTACTAACATAAAATTCAGGGTGTGCATTTCTTGCTACGCTCAAGCGGTTTTTTAGGGCCACGAAAAAATGTGGTCTGATGACAGCACTTGACACTTGATACTTTGGATGTGTTTTAAATTGGTTAAGTGTGGGTTCAAATCCATTAAATCCTCCCTCACAAAATATTCCAGTTTTTTTTTTTTTTTTGTCTAGCTTCATTGCTTCTGAGTTTACTTTTTGTAATTTTGGTTTTCTTGTAAAAAAAAAAAAAAAAATGGAACAAAAGCCCTAAAAGAATGATGTAAAATCCACATTGGTTGTGAACTCGTGATGTGTTACCTATTTCAACCATTGCACTCGAGCAAACGCAGTATTACCTGGTTGGATTCAACTGGAGTTCGAGAATTCAAAAAGTTTTGTTTTATCTCGGTGCCTTGTTTAGGATTATTGAGCACCTGAAGAACTTCAGTTTCAGAAAGTAATTTCCATTTCCTATATCTGGAAACCAAAATTTTACACGACAAAACACCACCAATTGAATAAGTTCTTTTACAGCGTCGCGGGCTTTTCTGAGTATGATTACATCTGAAGAAACAAAAGATAACCTGCATCACATCCTCTTTTACATGAACATGTGTAACCAAAGTTGGCAAGCTTTTTGACATTAATGGATAGCTATAACTGTTCTCCCATGCAGTTCATGTGTAGTTCTTGCAGCAGCAGTAAAACCTCATCACATGTAGACTAATACTCAAACCTAATCCTCTTTGGAGCCGGCTGAACACTACCAACCTGTTAAAAGAGTCCCACACAATAAGAACATAACAACATTCACATACCTCAAAAGTTGAGATAAAACCAAAAAAGGAAATTGCATCTAAAACAGACAGTGAAAATGAACATAAAGCAACAAATTGTAGTGTGTATTAGAGTTATACTTGCACAGTCTATGCAGCATGTACCAAGTAGGATTGAACAAAAAATTGACTGAACCGATCGGTTCAATTTTAGTTCGGTTCGGTTCGATTTTAAAAAATTCAAAATCAAAGTGGTCGGTTCGGTTTTCGGTTTCTATGTGATTTTAACCGACAAAACTGAACCGGCCGAATATATATATGTTTTTATACAAAAATTATATAATATGTTTAAAATAGTCGGATGGTTCGGTTACAATTTGCATAAATTAGAATTGATTCGGTTTTGGTTCGGTTTTGCTAATGGCCGGTTTGGTTTTGGTTTGTACATTTTGAAACTGATCAAAGTCGATTCGGTTCAAGGTTTTCAACCCTAGTACCAAGGTCAGCAATTTGCCTCTATCTGAATAATAATACATGTAAAAAAGGCATTTATAAGCATGATTTCAAAGTATCCCGATATGTTGACTTTTCAATACTACAAACCAATAGAGATAATGACATATTGATATCTTTGAAGATTTTAAACTTGAACAAAAATGTTAAATCTAAATCAAAGATGAGTTTGGATATACTAGCTTGTCACTTGGGTTATATTCCATATCTCTAAATCAAAGATAAGTTGGATATACAAAGATAAGTTTGGATATACTAGCTCAGAGATATGGATTACAATCCAAAGTGACAAGAAATGAGAGATATGACCATCCCAAAGTATAATTTCCTTGACCTTTGTTCATATGCTTGGACAAAGGTCAAGGATGTAAAGTCCCATGCAAGAACTTACATATATCAAATGACCGAAACATGTATTCTAACATCAAAATATGAGCAGGAGACTATTCTGTTGGGAAGTGATGATGAAAATTTGTTATCGCTTACAATTTCTGGAGGCACATAGTCAATGCCAGCGGCCTCTATCTTCTTCCTCCGCTTCTGGTCTCGTTTCAGAATACCTTCCACCAACTTCCTGTGTTCTTCCATGGTTCTTTCCTGGATATATTAAAGAAAAATGCAAAATGACATAAAAAAAAAAGTCCATATTCTTTTCTTTTTATTTTCTGTGTTTGTGACGGCAAGAGAGTGGCAGGGGGTGATGGTTTGTATAATAATATTCATTTCAATCACAGTATGCTATATCAATTCACAGGATACCTTATTATGTCGCTTTCGTTGGATTTCAGTCCAATTTGGTGGCTTGTATCTACGATTTAGACCACTCCATCTGAAAAATCAAAATTTCATGGATCAGTAGTCATCTAACCAAAACCAACCAAAATAATGACAAGTGCATATGAGAATCTAAACACAGGATCCCGTATGCTTCGATAGATGATTTCATTACAGTGGCCAACAAGAACCAAGTCCGTCACAATAACTAAACCTAACAAATGCAGTAACTCAGAATATCCATAAGATACACATGCAGCATTTTACTCCTCATTTTGTACACCTACAACTGGGGTCAAACAGAGAACATACCAAGGAAAACACACTCCATATGCAGGCATGTCCCCAACCTAATGAATCAATGATTCATCATCACATATAATCATTCGACCATTTCCAAACAATGCTTTCCAAAGCACATAAGCACATATAGATCATATTGGAAAGTACAAGTATGTTCTCTAACAACAACAATTATTGCACCGTATAATAATAAATACATAAGATGATTATTTTGATCTGGGGGTCCCTTTATTTATAGTTAGGGTTCTACTTTGAAAACTCTTTTTGAGTCTAGAGTCTAAAACCAGAGAGTCAACCCTGTTGCCTCACCTTGATCAAGCCAAAGACAAAATTACCCTTATACAAAGAAAGATGAAAATACCCTTGTACTAAGAGTGAGTACATGTCTATATCATGTTGAATGGATCCAATGGCTTTTATATAAACCAAACTAGTTGTTGGTCCTTCCATAACTCATTCAAAGTAGCTGTTGGACATGGCAGTAAGAGAAAACTATAGAGAATGATGAGTGGTGGGTTCAAAGAAAAGCGAGGTGCTGCTACTGGTAAGGTAAGTTTTGCAATGCTTTTTGTAAGGAGAGTCAGCTGAAGAAGATAAAGCACCGAATTCTAATTTTTGGATAAGCAGTGGATGCCAAAGTCTAACGAAGTACATGGATCTCAATTACATGTGAAGCATTTGATCTAACGTCGTCACTTAACGGAGTTGGGGTTTAATTGAGTTCAGCTTCGTCAAGGCGAGTCTAATCCTCTCTGCAAATAGTTTTCAAAATGGACCCTAAATTCAAATACGCTAAACCAAATGGAACCAAACAGCAGGCAAAAAATAGTCATTGCAGTATCACAAACCACATGGAAACAGTTACTTAAAATTCAACTTTGTCATATTCAAGAGAACATTAAAATCTTACAAAAATGCTTACATTTTAGGATGGACATTTTCTAGAGGAATAAGAATAGTCATTGCAGTACCACAAACCACATGGAAACAGTTCACTTAAAATTCAACTGTCATATTCAAGAGAACATTAAAATCTTACAAAAATGCTTACATTTTAGGATGGACATTTTCTGGAGGAATAAGAAAGACTTGCAACATATGCTCAAAAAGTAGGTAGTTATGCATAGAATCAGCTACGATTTTTGCCACCTGCACTTGGCATAAGCAAGCCTTAAGCAAACAAAACATCTACTTAAATTCAATACTTAGGTACTAATACTTGAATTAAGTGTAACCTCTGGGGACTCGAATTCAATGAAGCCAAAATGCTTGGATTTTCCTGTCTGTGGAAACACAAAATGTAAAGCTCAGGTCAACATCACAAGCAAATAAAATGTGAAAAATATATATGCAACAAATAATAATGTTTATTTCCATTGTAGACCGATAAGATTAAAAGAGGGAAAACCCAAATCTGTACAAATGTCTGAACCCTTATGTACTAGTAAGTGAATAACTATGAATGCTCCATTCAATGAAATTACTATTTTATGCATATGCATACTATTGCTCCATTTTTCCAGCATAGTAAATGCACCCCCACCCCCAAAAAAATCCAATAAAACAGTATCTTGACTGCATTGTTTCTCTATCCAGTTCAAAAACGACCAACTAAAATAAATTTGGAACTACTAAAAAGTGTTAATATATGATATGCAACCCGACTTTCCCAACAAAGATAGATGTACACATCATCCATTGTCAGCGAGATAATATGCAGATGCGGAAATGTGAATGAGACAGAATGGTAGAACAAAGATTGAGAACATCTATAGTTGAAAAAACAAAGAGGTGCATCATCTAGTATTTTAAAAAGATTTATGTTGGACAAGATTCATTTATTATACTTTTGTTTTGAAAGGTTCGAATTTATCAAATTATACAAAATTAACCATACAACAAAGACTCCTCACTTCCACCTAAAACAACAAGTTTTCTACAGATTCAGACAGAAGCACACTCTCCGACAAAGCATGCTTAAATATACACCTAGGAACACCCTAAGTTATTAATGCGGTGAAAAAGTGCCAATAAATCGCAATTTGGGGTTTGACCGAACCGAATTGGGTGAAATCAGTTGGGGTTTAGCAAACACGATTAATCAGCGAAAAATCGGCGAGTCACCAATTAATTGACCCAACCATCTCACCAATTTATCGCTCGCTATGTATATATAAAAATAAAAAAATAAAAAAAAATCTAAACTCAAGATTCTCATTTTAGCAGGCCGCAGCTCCCCCCAACTCAAATTCTACATAGAAGAAGATATAAGGTAAAGATCTCTGGATGGCGATGACAACTAGATCTTTTGCTTTGGACGACAACGGCGATCTCAGTCTCTCTTTTCCACCCTTCAAACCAAATCAGAAATATATGTACCACTTTAACCCTAATTTCCCTCTTCCTTCTCTTCGCAATCCCCATCCCACTCGGCCTCCTGTCTTTTCATCCCTTCTGTGTAGAATTCATATGGACTAGGGGAGCTTGTTGATTGAGGTTGTTTATAGTGATATGGATTTTGGTGAAACAATTTATTGTTGTCAGAACAAATTAGATTCGACATGTTGTTGATGTTGAACTCCCATCTTTCTGTATATTTGACATTTTTGGCCAGCACTAATAACTGAACCTAACAATTTATTTGGAAGTTTGTGATTATGCGTGACAAATCCACACAATTTTCACGCACTTCGGTCATGACTTCCTTTATTATTTAGTCTAGAATATATTGGCATAATCCTTTCGATGTGGAGTACTTTTGTTCGTACAAAGTGGCCCTTCTAGAAATATCTTTGGTGCAAAGTAATACGGTTTACCTTCATGGGTTAGTGGAATAGGTAGGTTGGTTCTTCCTGTTAAGTCTGACATGTATTTTGCTTCTGAATGTTTGTTTTGGTAGCTTGGTTGTTAAACAATCTATAATTTTCTTTTTAAGTAGCTTGGCAGATAATTAGTAAGTTATATAATTATTAATTTACACCATTTTGATTAATTATTTATTTTTATAATTTATCCTTATAATTAAATTTAGAAAATATATACTTTGAAAAAATTGACCGATTAAATCCGATTAATCCCGCTTAATCGCCATTCGATCCTGGACCGTGCTGCGACTGCTTTCCGATTTAATTGCAGAGGGAACACCTAACCCAACTCTAAAACAAAAAAGCATAGCATTTCCCTAGACCTAAGCAATAAACACAGCTCTGAATCTTCCTGACAATGGCCGCAGTTGACTAAAAGTTTCTAGATCAGGCCTTAAAACGAGCTAATAAGAATACCCCTTACCCAAACCTGGAACCATTACCCTTCTTTAAGATGGGATTGTGAATAACAACCCCCTACCTTCAAATTACCCAAAACAACTTGCAGAAGAAAAACATCAATACTCGGCTTTGCATTGAAAATCCAACACTGATGGAGATGAACTTGATGGAACTGAGGTCCATTTGTAAGTTGGCCATCCCTTCCCCAAGCAATTTTTGGCTATGGGGTATTGGGTCTAGCAGAACAAAGCCAAAAGGATGATGTCTCACAACCTACTCCAAAACCAAAAGGATGATGTCTCACAACCTACTGAATTTGGCTATATTTGAAGGAATGTCTTTAGGATTTACTTCGCTAATCTTGAGAATGATCATACTAGGTGTGTATTTGCCATGTCCAACTTAAAGATGTAACTGAAGCAATCCTAGGGTGGTTATTGGAATTCCCACCCCAATCAATTTACCCTGTTGACCTTTCTTAGAGCTTCCAAAAGTTGGGACAACCACCACCAATTTACAAGCTCTGCCAAGCAACCAATTTGGACAATCACAATGGGTGATTAAAAAGAAAACAAGTCAAAAGATTTTTCTTTTTCTTTTGTGGGAGGGGGTAAGATGGAGAATCTAAATTTGGGGAGTTATGACATTAGAGTCAAGCTTCGTTGTACGGAAATAGCATGGATGGGAATAATTTAATTAGGCATATAATGGTGCAGAAATGGATGGGTGAGTTGCTTGATGGAGCATAATATCATTGCGAGATGCGAGATGCGGGTGGGGGCGATGGAGACTAATAGCCTAGTGGAACGAGAGGGGCTTGATGAACACAGAACTCGGGTTTTGTCCAATCGGCAGTTAAAAGCCTAGTATTATGTTTCTAACTGAGACTACGCTTCAAAACATTTCTCAATCCCTCATCAAGAAGTATTGGCAACGAGATTTGACATTCTCTACATCAGGAATGTTGGTATGTCGGGACCTGAGGTGCTTGAGATGGAGTTAATGGGAGCGGTGTTCCATCTCTTGGGTGTTGGTTCAATGGGATCTTCGTGTGCTTGAGATTACCTGGAGCATTGTCTCTAATATGAAGCAAGTTCAGGTGGACTTTTACGAGTTTATAGGCCACCTTGCAACACGGAGAAGGGTACTTTCTCATAGAAGGTATTTGGACCATAGAGCTTGTTCGGAACATGGTTTAAGATACGATTCACTAATCAAGCAAATAGTCACCTTAGTGCGTGTTGGTGAGGCATGCATTGAGGCATAAAATATGAACTGAAATAAAGCTTAAGACTTCATCCACCATAATCTATCCACCCCTTTTGGTTACGATAGATTAACAATATGATATAAAGATGTTATCTTGAGGACTCTTTAATTTGGAGAGTTGATGGACATGAATAGATCACAACGAAGCTACGTATGCTTTCCATTTGAACTTGTGACAATGTTCGAACACTTGCAATTTCAAAAGATTTGGTGAAAACCTCTAAAAAAATCGAAAGAAGATTGCAATCAAGATATCACATCGTGAATTTGGGAAAAAAAAAAAGCAACACAAATATGAACGATGAGGTGGGGGAACAAACAAAGAAATGAAGCAATCAAAGAGAACAGCCCAAAAGTTACAGAGAAGGAATGAATTGAAGCCATATATGAAGCCTACCCACCAGTGGGTTCTATAAAAGTTATTGGCGACAATCAAAGGGAAGAGCATGCTCTTGCATGTTACTTACAGTTGCCAAGCAACGAGAATTGACTGTCTTTACCTGTGAGTGGTACGAGAGCAACAACTCCCAAGAAAAAAAAAACATCCAACACAGTAAAAGACATTTGCAATATAAAGACAAGGGTAATATGTAGCTGGAAGTAGCTAGTTCTTTTTAAATTGCGGGCAGGTGCAAGTAAAAAATATTACCAACATGAGACCTCTATAACACTTTTAACAAAAAGGGATTTGTAATAGAGGTCCAAATGTAGTAAAATATTTTACTTGGTACACAACTTTTAACAAAAAAAAAAACCAAACTATAGAAAGTTACATATATACACTCACCCTTTACCTATTTAATACTTCTTTTTCTCTTTAGTTCTTCAGTGGTGGTGGATAGTCTTCTACGACTGTGTTATATAATCAGTGATTAAGAGCGTTATGATTTTTTAATTAATCATTTAAATCATCTCTAACCGATTAATCGGCGAGAATCGACGATTTCTCGCCGAGTTACCGAGTAATCACTTTCTAAATTCACTGATTAATCGATCCATGACAATCTGTCATAAATAAACGAGAAAATTAATGTTATTTTTTAACAATTTTTCATAACCTAATCAATACTCTACCATAGGGTAATACCAAAAGTGTCTGAAGGGGCTAGAGAGAACAAAATCAAAGAGAATATATAAAAATAATCAAAAAGAAAAGAGAAAAACGGACAAATAGAAATATAAACTAAAAGTAAAGTTTATGGAAAGTCGCACACTTATCTAACATTGAATTTCTTTATTTTCTTATAATTTTCCTTAAATTGTGAGATATGATGTTTACTGCTTCAATATTCATTAATTTCAAAAAATTTCTTTGTAGTAAACATATTACTTAGAAGATAGAGAAAATATATTTCTAAAATACATGCCGGTTAATTTCGACTAATCCTGATTAATCTCATAACGCTCCTGATCAGATTAAGGTTCGATTAACGATTTAACTGCATAATTCTGTGGTGATGGTGGCAGCTCAATCTTTCACTTTCTTTAGTCTCTCTTAGGGTTGGTGTTTAGTTCGTGGTGGTTTGTGGTGGCAAGTGGTTAGTGGATTTGTTGTTAGTTCCAGCGGTGGCGGCCAAGGGTGGTGGTTGCATAATTTTGGTTGGCCAGTAGTGTTGGTGGCTTGATATTGGTTGCCCTGTGGTGGTCCACTAGCACAAATCCTAGTTTCGTATGGAAATTTGGTGAGGTCGCCGTCGATGGTTAGTGGTGAGTGATGTTAAAAAAACCCTGATTTTGAATTAACCTTCCCCAACGTTAATATATAGGCAAAGATGGATTTATGAAAAAGGTTAGATATGGCAAATCTAAGTCAATGGGGTTTGATTCTACAAAAGTTGTTAAATAGAACTTTTTTATATGATAAGTACTAAATAAAGTTATAATATATAACTAAATTGGGCTTGAATTTTTTTCCCCAAAAGAATTCATAAACGGGGCCTTTAGACCAATTTTTTATTAACAAAAATATTAAGGCTTATGCCTCATGCCTTGCTAAGGAAGACCACCTTTTTTTTACTAATCTTTGGTTAGGGGTAACTTCAACTTCATCTGATTATTTGTGATTCTGCAAAGCTTGTTCATGCTGAGATTGTTCAGGTTAGATGGCTAGTTGACATACTGATAAGAGAGGCAGCATTCATATTGTCTAACAAACAAGTTACTCCAATCATGAGTATATTTAAAGGTTTTTGGCTTCCCAGGATTGGATGGATCATTGGCCCAAGGATCTAACAATAAAAGAAGAGCAAATACGCCTCTGGACAGACCAATGTCAAGCAACTATTAAGTGTCACTCACCTTTAAGCTTGCTGTTTGAAATGAATAGACCTTAGAGACCGAACAAAAAAGCAAGTACTAGTGGACACACCCATTTTTGGAAGTCTAAAGTTAGAAGGACACATTCTTCTGCAATTAATTGCGTGTATAAAAATGTTTTTTTATCCTTGGTCTAAAATTGAAAGATAGTTACAAACTGAAACATAAACTTCTAGTGCGCATATTGCAAGAATAAACTAACCTTTTTATTCCGCGCAATCCTGAGATGCTTGATTTCACCAAATTGTTTAAAAAACCCTAACATATTATTCACCACAAATTCATTCATTATAAATAACAAAACAAAATTAAATAAATAAATAAAACCCAAAACTTTAAAATCAAAAACAGTAAAAGGGGTTGGTTACCTTCCATTTCATTCTCATAGAACCCATGTGGAATGCGGCCGATATACAAGACAGTTGCTTTGTTCTCGAGGGGTTCTTCTCTGATGACGGGCAATTTCCTCGCTGGCCCACCTTCCAATGGCTTCATTAATATAAAGTTACAAAGTTCTGTTAGAAAAAAAATCATCAAAAAACAAAAAATGAATGAGAGAAGAAGAAGAATAAGGTAGAAACCAAGTAGTCAGAGGAGGAGTCGGGTTTGGGAAGAGTGAGGGATAGCTTGGTAGAAGCTTTAGCTGAAGCTTTCTTGAGCTTCTTCCTCATAGTTGCTTTCTTCGCCTTCGCACCCATGGTTTGTTGGAGCAGACCAGAGTAGGCTCTGCGCTAACAGTGAAAGAGAGAGGTGAAGTGAAAGAGAGCGATAATGGAAGCGGTGTTTTAGGGTTTTATGAGAGAAGAAAAAGAAACGAAACGAAGCGAAGCAGAGGATGATGGGACTCGGATCGGGTCAATCATCAGTTATGGGCCTACGTACATTAGCCAGCCCAATGTAGCTTTTCGGTGGAATCTAAGTAGGGGTGGGCACGGGACGGGCCCATCCCGTTCATACGGGATCGGGACGGGATGGACCTCGTCCCATCCCAAACGGGTTCAGGACGGGACGGGATCAGCGTGCTATTATTCTCGAATGTTGGGGTGGCTTTCTTCACTGTTGAAAGCATTGTTTTACCCTCTAAAAGAAAATCTTGCTAATTGTACATAAAAAAGCAACAATGTCAATTGCAAGTAATTACTATCTCAAATTTTCTACTTAGTCAGATCTCAACTTTTCTTGTCTATCTTTGTTGCCAGGTCATGGAATTGGAGCTGTAAAAATTGGAGGATACTGTGAGAAACATTCACGAGGAGATGTTTTACCTTCGAGAGAGGTATGCACAACGAGAAAACTTTCATTTTTAATATCTGTTATAGAAGAGTAGTTTGTTAGGCATGCTATTCAATCTTGTAACCTATTAATTCTTGAACATTTCAGGGAGGAAGAAATGCATATGCTAAACAGAGCAACCAACTCTAAAATGGCCTGGTTGAGTTTCCTGTCGCTTTTCATCTGCTTAGCAGTGGCTGGCTTGCAGCTATGGCATTTGAAGACTTTCTTTGAGAGGAAGAAGCTTCTGTGGTTTTTATAGTTTTATACCATTTTGCTCCAGTCATGTAATTTTCTCAAACAATAGTTTACTTTGAAAAATATTTTCACAAGAATAGTCCAGAGAAATCGATACGTTGATAACTTAAACAGATATCGTGTTTCACAACTGTGTTACAACTTACATGTTTAATGACATTTTGACTTATAATTATATTTGTGGATTGAGGGAAGGGCAGGATGAGATTCTCCATTTCGCAATGTCTTCATTTATTAATCATTTCCAAAATTATCAGCTACAAATTTGAAACATCGATGGAGTAGCCACAAGCTTTCATGTTTTGTAACAATGCTTCCAGGACTTCATATATGACATCCTTCAGAGGGTGATTCTTATCTGCAGCGACAAACTCATGAACTTGATTTTCCACTTCAATTGAACTGCATCCTAGAGGTCTTCTATGTTTTATCTGAGATCTTATCATCTCCTTTTCATCCCACTGGCCAGCAGAAGCATAGGTGTTAGACATGCTAACATCATCACCAACATAGCTTGGATCCAATTCAAGTAGCTTACGCCAAGCATTAGCCGCAAGTTGAACGTTCTCTTGGAGCCTACACGCACCAAGCAAAGTGCGCCACACAACTGCATTTGGTCTGATTGGCATGTGGACGATGAATCTATATGCTTCATTCAAAAACCCAGTTCGGCACAAAAGATCAACCATGCAGCCATAATGAGAAATTTGAGGTTTCAGGTTGTATTTCTTGGTCATGCTCTCGAGATGCAGCCACCCTTGTTCCACTAATCATGCATGGGTGCAAGCCATCAGAACTCCAATGAATGTTATTTCATTAGGGATTATCAAGTCACTCTGACAATCTCCAGAGTCCTCCCTTGTAGCCTTTTCATTCATCTTCTCCATTTCCGTAAAAATTTTCAGTGATTCCTCTGCTTCACCATGCAAGGCATGGCCCACAATCATGGTTGTCCAAGTTGTGACGTCCCTCTGATTCAAGGAATGAAACATTCGCCGAGCAGTAAGGCAAATCTAATCCCTTTTAGTAGATTTCAAGTTTTGTATGGGCATCCACAATTCTAAAATAAATAATTAAATAAAAATATTAATAATTAATATTAATAAATTAGTTCGGGACGGGACGGGATTGGCGGGATTGAAAATCTTCATCCCATCCCATCCCATTCTAGATCGGGACGGGACGGGATCGGGATGAAATTATTCAATCCCATTAAGACCCGGAAAAATCGGGACTGGAACGGGATCGCGGGATGGGATGCCCACCCCTAGAATCTAGGGGTGGGCACGGACGGTCCATCCCAAACAGGTTCGAGACATGACGGGATGAGCATGTACTAAATAATCTTTGGATGAAAATAAGAAAAGAATTTCATCTCATATTGCTCACACACCAATAATGTCAAATTTATGTACATACAACTTTCATCGTAACAATATTATATGTCATATAAAATTTGTAGAGGGTTTATCTTACAATGAAATTAAGTTTGTCAAGTGAATAATAGGATATGAAAAGAGTCTTTCTATTTCTATAGATCTGTCTTGCATATTTTCGTAAGAATTGAAATATCATCCATACGAGGTACAATTAAAAACAATGTTCTTTAATTGTATAACTCATTGTGCAAAATTAACTCAAACCATCATTTGCTTTTATTTTCTACAAGAATAATTGTCCTATAACTAATCTAAAATGTGACAAAGCATAAATTTTTATGAGTTCTATTTGACCTAAATTATTCAAATTAAAGTTTGTACCTAAACAAAGAGCATCAAACCAAGCAAGTAAGTTTTCAAACAATAAATTTTTTGATTTAATTTCAACACATCCTCAATTTTCCTTAAAGAATAGTTTGATTAAAGTTAATAACAAAAATAAATATTAAACAAATAAATTAGGGACGGGATGGGTATGATTGAAAATATTTATCCCGATCTCATTCCACTATAGATCGGGATCGGGATGAGTTTGATCAATCCCAAAATGATCAAAAAAAAAAAAATAGGGACGGGATGGGATCGAGATCGCGGGATGGGATGCCCACCCCTAGTGGGATCTATATTCTCCCGTGCGCATGCGCACCACACACTTCCTTGTATTCGTGTCTCTCGCAATGTTTGTAATGTTTGGAAAGGGTATTAATGAAATAAGTCTAATTAAAGATGCAATAACGAGATTTCAAAGGTAGGTTCTGTATGTCCGTCATTTTTTCATTTCGAAAATGCCTTCTCAAGTTCTAACGATTGAAAATGTCTCAAAATGCCTATTTTTAATAGTTAAAGACTCTTAAAAGCCACAAACCCAACCTATGGTTTTAAAATAATTAGAAAAACATTCTTACCCTTTAACTTAAGTGATTAATTTTCAAAACTTATTCACCTTCTTAAAACCAATCATAAGTTTACTTTCAGATTATTTTTTTTTTTTTTTTTTTATACTTTCAAATTACCCAGCAACAATTAATCAATTGTGTTTAGGGACATGAAACAAATTTGAAAAAAAAATCAAACTTAGTTAAAAATTGCATTTTTCGCTTGTTTCAATGTAACTAGCATTTGAATACAAAAAAAAAATGTCAATGTATCTAGGAATACGGGTATATTTGACTTTTTACATTTTTTTTGCCATGGTTTAGATTTGTGGTCTTTAATAGTCTTTTACTTACAAAAAATAGGCATTTTAAAGCATTTTCAATTGTTAAGGTCTTATGTGGTCTACAATTATAAATTTTAGGCCTTATAAGTCATTTTTTCTAAATTATTTATAGAGCTTTTGAATTGAATTAATTGACTTTGGTTTGAGCCTAGGGCCTCTATGTATGAGGAACCCTTCTAGCCGGCCTAGGGGTAAATTTACATTTTGCCCCTCCTATTTTAACACACAATCACAAAACACTTTTTGGAGGAGGGGCAAAAATGTAAATTTGCCCCCCAAGCGTGAAAACCAGGCCGAGATCCCGGGCCGGCTAGAATTTCTGATGTATGAGATGTGGTTAAATTCGACAGCCTAGAATTTTCATATATCACATATCACATTCACGTGTGTCTATGGTCATGCACAGAAATTCTAGGCAGCCTGGGTATTGCTGCCGGTTGCAATCAATATGAGGAAATCAATTTTGCAATGCAAATAGCAGTTTACGATTCCTTGTCTCATGAAGAATTTGAAGTAAATTGGCATGGTTTCATTGAAAAATATTGTCTGCAAGAAAATGATTGGTTGAGAGGATTATATCTTAAAAGAATGCATTGGGTGCCAACATATCAAAGATCTACTTTTTGGGCGGGGATGTCTTCAACTCAAAGGAGTGAAACATGAATGCTTTTTTTGATGGTTATGTAAATTCAAAGACGACTTTGAATCAATTCGTTGAACAATATGAGAATGCACTACGAAGTAAGGTTCAAAAGGAAGCTGAAGCGGACTTTAAATCGTATAACCGACAGATCCCTTGCATTACTCCTTATGCAATAGAGAAAACTTTTCAAACTACCTACACTACAAAAAAAATTAAGTAGTTCCAATAAGAGATAGCATGGAATATATGTTGTAAAATTCGTAGTGAAGATATAGATGAGAGTGGCTTTGAGGTATACAATGTTAGACAAGACTTGGTGATAGGAGATAGACAACGTTCAGTAAATTGTTTAGTATATTTTAACGTTGTCGACTTCAATATCAAGTGTAATTGCCAATTGTTTGAGTTCAAGGGGATCTTATGCAGACATGTATTGAAAGTGTTGTTTGAAAGAGATATTCATGTTGTACTAGATAAATGTGTTCTTCGGAGGTGGAGGAAAGATGTGAAGAGGGCTCATACAAAGGTTAAGATTGTTTATTCAGATTGGGGAATGAAGCCTGAAAATCAAAGGTTTGACAAAATGTGCAGTCACTTCTATGAAATGGCCGACTACGCCGCTGAGGATGAAAAGAAGACATGTCAAGTTCATGAATGGATCACTTTGAAAATGGAGCAATTTAAAATTGATGTTGGTGATGAGGGTGTTGATTCACATGGGTTTTTAGAATTTGGCTCCAATACTACTAGTTCTGGGATGCAATCCAACATTCGTAGTCCATTACCAGTTCGTAGCAAAGACCAACGCTCTAATTCAAGGATGCAATCCATAGTTGAAAAAATTTGTAAAAAAATACAACGGAAAAAAAAAACAAGAAAATAAAGATCAGACCCTTGAGAAGAATGTGGTATGTTTTGCAATATGTGTTTTATGAATATTAAATTTCATAAGTCTAGGATATTAAATTTTATGTGCACGTGTCATTTGTAGGATTGTTTAAATTTTATGTCCAGATTGGAATTGAAGGTTCAGAATATTTGACACCTCATTCATTAAATCCAAATACACAGGTTTTGTTTTTAATATATTTACTGACACATAACTATCACTTATGATTGTTCACTTATGATTTGTATTTGTCGACTTGAAGGATGAAACAATGGGGTCACAATCTGGAATGAATCATATTTATTCGTTGCTCTCACAGGTATATAAACCAATGGGTCGCACCATTTCTTAATACTGCTGTTATTTTTGCAGTGCAATTCTTTATTCTTTATTTATTTATTTTTGCAGCCACCAGCTTCAAACAACGACGTGGAGTTGCTAGATTATAGGTGATTGTGAATTCACTGTAAGTTCATTGTCTCAGTGTTGTTTTAGTTGAAAGCAGCAAAAATCATCCTTAGTAATGAATGAAACAAACCTGCATGGTCTATTATGCATCTGTTGTTTTCAGTGGATGGAGGACATAGTTTAGTCATATTTTTGTGTAATTATCTTACTTAGACACGACTATTAATGCAGCCAACTGATATTCATATGCTTGAGACTATGGTGGCCATGAATTGCAGAGGAGAGATAATATAGTTGTGGTGGATTTAGCAACTCAGCTTGTTCGTATTATTATTTGAGAAGGGAATTGACATGCACGATGCATTCTTAGATATCTCTTGATGAGCACTTACCTAGTAGCTCTTGTAAGATGGTACCGCATTTTTTCCATCGATGGATGTACAAGCAGTATTGATGTCCATTTGCAGGTTATGGAAGATTGAAATGCATTGGTTTACTTGAGTTACTACTGTATTGCTTTAAAAATTAACAATGAAAATGGTGTTTTTGGTTGATACCTGAAAATGAGGTTATATGTCTTGTTCGTAGGTTTTATCATTCAAATATGTGCCAAGGATCTACAACCTTGGTACTTGTCTCAATTTCACTTCCCAAATGGGTTAATAGCGAGAACCATTTTAAATGCTCATGCTAGCTGATGTACATACAAGTATTTGAAATTCGATTTATGCAAGTGTTTATTTTTATTTTTTGGAGCAGAATATAGCAGTTTAGGTTATATGAGATCTTTGAATAGTAACTTGCCAACGACATAGGTTCATCAAATTAAAATTGTGAATGCTAAGACTTAAAAAATGAGGAGATGAGTTTCCATTCTCCTCTACAATAGTAGCTCCAGAACAATAATCAAAGCAATTCACTGCGTTTTTATTACTCTTAAAACACACATACTCGTACAAATGAAGCCATCGCCATTTCCATGTAAAAAAAGAAAGAACTGACGCTGCCTCTACAAAGAGCATGACATCCTAATGTAGGATAAACCCCCAAGTGCTATATTTCCTGTAAAATTTATATGAGAAGTAAAAATGCTATATTTCCTGTAAAAATCGACACAAACTATCTCTACAATCAACACTTAAGAGCTAAGCTAAAGAAAAACCTCTGAAAGGTAAGACCCTTTCATTCACACATAATTTCATCAAACACCTTTTCATTCAAAACCAAATCACACAAAACAAAATGAAAAAAGAAAAACGGAGTTCCATCATAACTTTATGTACATATTACATTACAAATCTTTACATCATTCGGTCAAGAGCTTAAGAATTAATAGTACAATTAAAGTAATAATTACTACTATTAAAGTGTTGATTAAGTCCCTCGTAAAAGCCCAATGATCATTGTTCCCTTGGGTGTCATTTCTTTGATCATTGACTTGAGCGGCTTGATCGTCAAAAACACGATCGTTAACTTTGATATCTTCATTAATGTTTAATTCTTCCTGGTTTTCTCTCGCCGCTTTTGAGCGAACCCACCTCTCGTATGATTCTTCAGCTTCGACAACTGACGTAAACCCCTTATACGAAGCACCCATATACCCTGATACCGCAGGTAAACATGTTGGCCAGTCCAGATATACTTCGGGTCTACGACCACGATACACAACGTATGCTTTGAATGCCATTCCTTCATTTAAAAAAATTTCATAAAAGCAATCATCTACACAACATTCGGAAAAAATTCAGAAAAAAATCCACTACTTCTCCACCCCAAAATTCATTCTCCCAGATCTACTTCTCCATCCCAAAACTCATTCTCACGGCTTTGCTTCAAAATCACCCAAAACCATCCAAACTTTATAAAAAAAACTTCATCAAAATCTCCCAGATACTCTTACTGGAACAAAAAAACTCAACAAAAATTGTTCCTGGCATTATTTCCAAGTTTGAATATGGCTACTTACTAAGTTGCAACAAAAAAAAACTCCCCGATACTAAGTTGCATTATTTCCCAGATACTCTTCCCAAATACTCTTGCTTCAACAAAAAAACTCGACAAAAATTGTTCCTGGCATTGTTATAGCAAATTTATTTTCTTATCACACATGTTAGATTATCTTTTTCTAAATATGGCTACTAAGTTGCAACTCACATGTTCTTCGTTGTGCCGAAACTGATCTAAATTGCAACTCACATTACTATACTAGTCAATCAAAATCAAGATTAGGAAACAAATACAGCAAGCAACCCTAGATTCAATCGAAGAAACTCACTTGAAATTGAGATCCAAATGTGTTGAGCGAAGCAGCGGCAACAGATCTGATGACTTGAGTAGCCAATGGGTAACACTTGAGCAGCAAATGGGTAACACACGAGATCTGATTTGTTCTTGTTCTCACCCGAATGCGCTTTGCGATTAGTGATGGAGGAGTTGTTCGAGTGATTTGTCAAGGAGGAGAATGAGGAGTTGTTCTTGTTCTCTGGTTTCTTCTTTGGAGTTGAAGGACGAGATCTGGGAAAATGCTTGTTCTTGTTATCTGGTTTCTTCTTTGGAGTTGAAGGACGAGATCTAGGACGAGAATGTTCTTCTTCTTCAACAAATCTACTTTGGTTTCTTCTTTGGAGCCAAAAATGAAACAAAGATTCTTCTTTGCTTTCTGGTTTCTTTGCTTTCTTCTTTGGAGAGAATCTGGGAACCCTTTCTCGTTCTTTACTTTCTTCTTTGGTTTCTTCTTTGGAGCCAAAAATGGCCTCTTATTTGGAGTTGAAGGACAAGATCTGGGCTTTCTTTTTCTTTGGAGCCAAAAATGGCTTCTTCTTTGGAGTTGAAGGATGAGATCTAGGGAAGCTCTCTGGTTTCTTTTTCTTTGGAGCAAAAAATGAGAATGAAAACCAAAAAATGAGATTTTAGAATCTTTGCCTCCAACTGGGTTTCACGTGCCACAGACCCTCCCAGGCGCACGTGCCCAAGAGGGTCCATGCAGCGTCCCAGGCGTGAAACCCAGGCTGGGTAGAATCTTTGGTCCTTGACTGTTCAAACGAAAACTCCTTCCTTTTATTGCCTAATACCAGTTTGGCTTTTCGTTACTAATAATGATGTAGGACATCAAGTTATCCACCTTATTTCTCTCATCCCCTCTTATTTTCTCTCTCCTATCTTCTCAATCTCCTCCCATCTTCTTCTCCTATTTTCTCAGGAACAAACATGAAGCATCAACAACCACCCCACCCCACCTACCTACAGTTGCACCGCCTACCTGCCAGCCGCACCGCCCCTCCCCCACTGACTCCTCTCTTCCTCTTCTTCTTCCTTTTTTTTCCACATTCGCCTTTGCACAAACCTGCATGAGGGAGAAAATTTTGGCCCCCGCACAAACCTCTTCGAGTGGGGAACCCGCCCTCGCGAATGCATGTGCATGAGAGAAATCCCTACTCGGAGAGGTCCACGCGAGTTGAAAGTAAAGTTGGAAAAGCCAGTTAACAAGTGGCGTCTTGTTTCTTCTCCAAGTAATATTATATTGATAAGCAATAAAACATCATGACAGTCCATTTAAAGGATTTCAAGATAAAAACAAATGCACTATCAATCCAAACTTGCATATGAGCGTTCTCGAGTGAGGAACCCATCCTTGAAAGCAAAAATATCGATGGATGAGTTGAGAACATAGTTGGAGAATAGGGAGATCAAGCAGTGGATTTGAAAATGGAGAGCTTGAAGATTTCTTTGATGAAATTGTTGAATGTTGTATGTAGTCATACGCTGGTAGCTATTGAAATTGTTGCCATTGCGTGGACCTCTGCGAGGATGAGTTTCCCACTTGCAAAGGTCCACGGGAGGCAAACGAGAATAAAATGAGAAGAGAAGAGAAAAAGGCACGGTGGGGGGGGGGGGGGGGAGGTGCCACCATCAATAACGGGGCAGTGTGGTGCCACTGTTGGTTGTTGTTCTTGAGAAGAGAAAAGAAGATACGGTGAGAGATAAAAGAGAACATTTTTATTGGTGGTGTCCTTTACCATGTTCATAAAAAGGGGTGGTGGTGTCAAAAAGTGGGGGCCTTCTTATAATAGTTAGAAAATATTTCTTTTAGGCAGTTGACTAATTGTTAGTATATTAGAGATTGCTATTTTAGTTTCTTGTAAAACCGTCCTCCATGTCCTATACAAAAGAGACGATTTATTTGTTTAATCAACCAAGTTATTATTATTGAAAACAATATCTTCTTCCAATCTCAAGTTCTATTCTCTTCTTATTCTTTTTCTTTTCAATTCTTCTATTATTCTCCAATTGAAGGATTCTATATCAATTTTTTGTCTAAATTGTCAGGTTCGCGTGCCATTAAATTTATAGGTGACTATAGAAAACTTAATAACAATGGGCATGTTGTTCCACAGTTTTTGCTTATTATCGAGCAATTACAATTAAAAAAAAAAAAGGTATTAGGTTTTCTTTGGAAAATATTCATTTTTTCAATACCTTGACTGAAGGAATCCTAAGGTAAACTGAATGGGTGACTACTTTTGCTTCTAACTTCTTAAATAGTAGTGAATCATCAAGAAACTTTTTTCTTCCTTATTACAAGGGGTGCTTTGCTCTAGTTAGAAGCAAAATGTCATAACTTTTAACTATAACTAAACTTTTGATTTTTCTAAAGAAAAATAAACGTTCACACCTAATATATATATATATATATATATATATATATATATATATATATATATATATATATATATATATATATATATATAATTTTTTTTTTTTTTGGGGAGGGGGGGGGGGGGGGGGGTGCAAGTAGGGTTTTAAGCACCCCCAAACCTTTATATTAAAAGTGAATAACTAGATGAATACTCATCCATTTTTCACTATTAAGTAGATCGCCACTAGAAACGATGACGTTCTTCAAGCCCTCAACAAACTAACTAAAAGCTAGCTAGCTCAAAGAACTGCAAGTTGTGGTGGTAAGCCCACATATATAAGAGTTATATTTTTCTTTGATTTGGTCGAAAACCTCCAAAGTCTTTGTACTTAGGATTGGCCATCCTCGATCTGTTTGAGTACCCTAAACCCTAATGTACTTAGGATTGGCCTTCCTCGATCTGTTGCACTTACTCTCATCACTATTCTATTATTTACCATTAACGACCCTTGATACACATGATTAAATGAAAACTATATCATTTAAGCTTAGATTTTTTTTAAGAAAACAAATTTACATCGGAAACAACGTGTTAAACTTTTAGTCCATTTTGATACATGTACCTTGAGATACAAATTTAAATGTGATATGGTTGGGTTTCCTATCAAAATCGTGAATTGAGTGAGGGCCCACCTTGAACGCAACACAAGCCACTAGCCCCTATTGTCCAAGACCACTCGAAGGGGGTCCGACCTTAAACGCTCACAAAGACCATTTAACAAAATATTTAATAGCATATACCTTATTGTTTCTAGTATCAGTTCATAATTTTCAGCTCAAGCCACCACAAAAAAAAAATCATTTAATCAATCAAATTTAGGGTGGGTGGCTTGGGGTTTGGTTAGATCATGTGTTCATATGTGCCTTGGTATTCATCATTCAATAACTTCTTGTAGTGATTGTCTCACTCAGTCCTTTCTTTAATGAATATGATTTTGGCTTTTGGACTTTAAAAAACAAACCCAACCATAGCTAGAAATTAATTACATTTGCAAAAAAATGATTCTTCAAAATTAATTACACACACACACACACAAACATGTTTTAGGAGGTTGGACCCAGTCAACGGTGCCCTATAAAGCCCATAAGTCACACGGTAAAGCCCAATACCCGAAAGATCTAATAAGACAAATATCTAGGAGTTTGAACTAAGACAAGCATGCCAACAACACATTGACTCCAACTAAGAAACAAATATCAGAGTATAAGTCGTGCATGAAAACTCTCCTGCATGGACAACACTCTGCAAGGGAAGAATCACCAACAAATATCAGAGTATAAATCGTGTATGGGGACGACTCTCAACAAGGAAATGATCTCTCAACAAATATCTTTCCCAAAGACATGATTCTCGCATGATAAATATGGCACAAGGTTGATAAACAAAGATACGCTACATAATCCAATTTATAATATTACACCTTTATCAAGCCTTATCTGACTTAAGTATCAAAGTGTCATCGGCCGCCACAACGGTGGTCTTTGGCTCACATGTGTTCCTTGTGCAGGTCAAGGTCAAGGAGAACAAGAATTGACACCATCAGTTTGACGCCATTCGTGAATAACGACAAAGTTCCTAAGAAAACAGTAATAACACCCCTTTATAACAGTCCATAAAGCTAGTAACCACAAGATCTCGTAATAATGAAGAAATCGTCGAGCCCTCAAACGCTCGAACCGGCACAACGCTACCAACTCCGGTGGTACCCGCCCCGCGCGGAGAGCAAACCTAGGCATCGACTGACAGCCCAAGTGCAACAAATCGCGCAAGCGGTAGAGATGCTCACTCAATGGAACCCACCACCTGCGGATGGAGATAAGCAGGCAGAAAGAGACCTGTTCCCATACGACAATGGAGAGCGCGTTCAGAAAAGTCACTATGTCCTCGTTAGCTCTCAGTGGACCAAGGGCGAATGAGCAACCTATGGAGACCCGACGTCTAAAGCCAACAAAATCACTTTGCAAAACACCCTCCCGCTTGAGGCCACCAATCCGGACGTGCTGTACAACCTCACCGTCCCACCGTTCACGGATCAGATCATGAACGAGCCACTTTTGGAGTTTTATGACGGGACAACGAACTCGTCCGACCACTTACGCCATTACCACCATGTGATGACGCTAATAGAAGGATCTGAACCAGTAATGTGCCAAACATTCCTCACCAACATGAAAAAATCAGCGCTGACCTGGTTCCACAGTCTCCCTCCGAAGTCTATCGACTCATTTCTGACACTGGCCAAAGTGTTCAATACCCACTTTATTAGCAGCCAACGGATTAGAAAGGGCCTGCATTACCTACTCAACTTCAAGCAGAAACCAAGCGAAACACTGAGGGAATACGTCACCCGCTTCAACAATGAGTTGACTTTGATCATCGATTGCAGCAACAACATCTTAGTCACCAAATAGTGGGGAGATCCCTCCCGGCAGGACAATGTCAAGTATTGCTCCTTTTCACAAGGACATCGGCCACGACACTGAGGACTGCAAGAGTCTCAGGAACGAGATTGAGTACTGGATTAAGAAGGGAAAACTCAAAGAATTTCTAAGCCCGAAAAAAAGACAAGATCGGGTGAAAGAAAGAGAAGAGGTCATCAAAGAGATAGAGGAGAAAACGTCTGACATTATATGTCCTTCATGAAGTAAGCTCGGAGGGTGAGCAATCCAATAGGTACCAAAAAAGGACGTTCCACGAGATGCAAACTCAGCCCTTCTACGAGGATCGACAAGTGCAATACACACATGTTTAGAACCTGATCCCATTGCTGACATTCACGGATAAGGACCTCTAAGGCGTCCACTCTCTACACAACGACGCCCTGGTCATCTCGGTCCTCATAGCGAAATGGGAAGTGAAAAGGTCCTTGGTAGACACATGGAACTCTCTGAAGTCATGTTCCTCAATGAGTTCCCTAGCATGCAGTTCAAAGAGAAGAACTTGTCGCCCGCTAGTCACCCCATGATCAGGTTTAGCGGATAAAAGTGTTTCCCTGTTGAGAAAATCAGACTAACGGTAGTGGCGGGAGAGCCACAACTAAAGAAAGTCCTTTTTCAGGAGTTCATGGTGGTTGATGCCCCATCTACCTACAACATCATATTGGGAAGGCCTTGGCTCAATCAGATGGAAGCGGTAGTTTCAACTTTGCACCAATGCATCAAGTACCCTGCCAATCAGGCGGAAGGAACCATTCGAGGAGATCAACCATTAGCAAGAGATTTCCAATATGCAGCGTTAAAACAACTGGATTGTTAGCAATTACAGCTTGGGCCCGTGGGTCAGACATATTAGAGCCCGAGCCCAAAAAAGAGAGAAGAACCTCCTCGCTCGAACGATAAGACCTTAGTCACTCCAACCTTGGAAGATCTGACGTTCGCCAGCCAGATTGGCCAGCTAATGCCATCTCAGCGGAAAAGAGACGTGGGAAATGGAGAGTCTGAACGGATTACACGAGCCAGAATAAGGCTTGTTCGAAAAACAATCCTTCACTTCCATGCATGGATCAGAGCGTGAATGTCACGTTCGAACACAACCCTCTAAGCTCCATAGACGCTTATTCCGGACAAAATCGAATGCAACTGCACCCCCAGGCCAAAAAAATTCCTCGTTCATAACTGAAAGATGAACATACTGCTATCGGGTGAGCCCGCTCAGTCAACAGAGTGTGGGAGCGACACATCAACAACGGATAAGTAGGATGATCAAGAAGCGAATTGGCATTCATGGATGTTTACATAGACAACTCAACACATTTAACCGATCCAATTCATACGGACCAGAACATGGCCCTTACAACCAAGACTCAGCTAAATAATGAGTCAAAATATCGCACTGAAAGGAGTATCCGTCTGTCACTACAGTTCAATACAAGGCTAAGTAGCAGCGCATCAACGGACCAACTCCTAATTAGAAAACGAACAACATGCAAACAATGGCTCAACTGCATGAAGATCACTTTTCAGCGACTTCGCTATCTTCGAAAAATCGTGCTATTTTTTTAAGGAAACTACATAGTCTGAGTCAGGACCACACACGTCTCCTTCAGGACTAGATTAGCACAGTCCCCACTCAGAGTTAAACTCTCTCATTGTTTTTATTTTTTTTTACAGCCTAGGAGAATTGTTCGCAAAAGCCAATATGATATAGATTCATTCAAGGAATAAAAAATCAATTCTAAGAAAACAAACTTTATTGATTACTAAGAAAGTTGTTACAAAGTTTGAGCAACTGACTAGTACAAAAGTTTACACACTATGGGTATCTAAGATGGTGCAAGTAAGGATCCGCTAAAATGCACGTCAAGACTTTGCTCCGCTAATTTGCCTTGAGAAGAGGATTCAAAAGTGAAAGCACATGCACCCAAAGTTGGTTGCCGATATGCGCATCGATACTTTGCCCTGCTGATCTGCCTTGAAAAGAGGATGTGGAAGCTAAAACAAAGGGACCCGAGGTTGACTGCAGATATGCACTTTATTCTTTGCTCCACCAATCTGCCTTGAGAAGAGGATTTGGAAATGAAAGCAAAGGTAGCCAAGGTGGGTTGCGGAAGTGATCCCTTAGAAAGGGGTGCCTAGGGTGAAGCAGAGTTAGCACCCGAGGACCGCAGGCCATGTCCAATGGAGCTCTGCTCTGCCAATCTGCCTCCCAGCTGTGGCATCACGCATGAAGCCCAGAAAGGAGCAACGGAAACAACCACCCAAAGTTGGTTGCGAGTATTTTCTCCCAAACTAGATGGCAAAATACACCGTGAGAGCATCGAAAGATGGAAGACAAACTTGACCCCTAAGGGGGAGTCTGTACTTCTTCCACGTAATGTGAGAAGAAATCACGAGGTCCCATGGAATCATTGGATGCTCACCTAAACCAAGTGACTGATTGATGCCAAAAACCGACATTAATGTCGTTGCATGATTTTTGACATCAATCAAAGAAATATAAGTTGTTTCTATTTATTTTTATATTTCTTCAACCTACAATACAATTCAACAATGTATAGTGGAAGTAGGGGTTATTGACTACTTCACGTGGATTAGAAGACAATATTTGATTTTCAACTTAAAGAATAAAGAGAATAGCAAAATAATGTATGTTGAAAATAAGTATTAAACTAAAAGAACAAAGATAACACTTACTTCTTCAATGGTATTAATCCGCCCCGCCAATTCGTTTACGGTTTGCAGTTCTGTAACTGGATTACCGGATCTCCGCCCCTAATTTAGTTATTCCTCTTCCATCTAACTACAATAAATTATACTTCATTCATTATTAGATCAGTAACACAAAATTACAAAGAATCCATACAAAAATTATAACAAAAATTACAAAAAACCATACAAAAAATTACAAAAAATAATCAATCTAAAGAATCTCAGATCTCAGATCAGCTAGAGAAAGGCGAGGAAGGGAGGGGAGAGGGAGACGGCCGGGATGGTTGTTGAGTGAGAGCTTCGACCTTCGTTTTTGCTGTGAGAGAGAAGAAGGGACGTCGCCTCGCCTCGACCTCTGCCTTCGCTGTGAGAGAAAAGAAGGGACGTCACCTCGCCTCACCCCCGCCTTCGCTGTGAGAGAGAAGAAGGGACTTCGCCTCTGCCTTCGCTGTGAGATGAGTCCGCCTTCGCTGTGAGAGAGAAGAAGGGGAGAATGTGAGAAGGAGACTGGAAACGAGGGGGAATGTCTGAATGTGAGATGAGAGGGGCAGAATGATAGGTTTATTCCTTTATATAATATAAGGGTATTTTTGTAATTTTACTAACTAAACGGATATCTGTGGGGCAAATATGGCTAAATCCGTATCCGTCCCAAGATCCAGGAACCCTTTGCCAAATCCGCCCCAAACAGGGTGAGTGGGGCGGATATCCGTGAAAATTAGCCCCATGCCATCCCTAGAGGAGTAATCGATACCAAACCATCTCGCAATCTACTCCGTACACGTGGCACGATGATCTCGTCAACAGTGCCCAAATAAGCGAGTGGGCCCAAGTGGGCACCCGACCTGATCCAGCCTAAAAGACAGAGAATGGCCCAGTACATACTGGTTAGAAAACATAAACGGCGAAGGCCTTAAGCTCCCACGGAATGTAGAGCACCTACGGATATTATCAATAAATCCAAGGTATTCGGTTTATTAAAGTTCCATTGTTATTCATAAAATCTGGTTGAAATTCTACTGTTGTTAGGCAAAGTAAGTCGCGACAACCAAGTCAGACTTATACACCCAAGGCCACATGATGGCCGAATATGACCAAAGTTTAGTCAGCTCGTAAAGACTAATGACGACAACTTTGGCCCGCTCTAACGCCTAGTCCGCTAAGAGCGGATGACGATGGCTTGCCAGGGATCATTGTCTATAGATGGTGGTGGTCGAATCTGACCAAAGTTTAGACAGTGACGACTGATGACGATAACTTTTTGTCTGCTTTAAAACGTAGTCCGCCACGTGCGGATGAAGATGGCTTAGAAAGTGAGAGTCTAGTCAGAGCTCACAATGGATGATCAAGATGACTTGCCCAGGATCATCGTCCAACCATAGACAATGGTGGCCGAGCCTGACCAAAGTTTAGTTAGTTACGACTGATGACAATAACTTCTTGTCCGCTCTAAGAAAAAGTCTGCCACGTGTGGATGAAGATGGCTTAGAAAGTGGGAGTCTAGTCAAAGCTCACAACACCTGATCAAAATGACTTGCCAAAGATCATTGTCCAACCATAGACAATGGCAGCCGAACCTGACCAAAGTTTAGTCAGTTACGACTGATGACAATAACTTCTGGTCCGCTCTAACACGTAGTCTGCCACGCGCGAATGAAGATGGCTTAGAAAGTGGGAGTCTAGTCAGAGCTCATGGAGCCTAATCAAGATGGCTTGCCAGAGCTCATGGAGCCTAATCAAGATGGCTTGCCAGAGATCATTATCCAACCATAAACAATGGTGGTCGAACATGACCAAAGTTTAGTCAGTTACGATTGTTGACTGATGACGCTAACTTCTAGTCCGCTCTGAGACCTAGTCTGCCAAGAGCGGACAAAAATGGTATAAAAGGTGGAAGCCCAGTCAGAGCTCATGAAGCCCGACCTAGATGACTCGACAGGATTGTTGTCCGACCAAAGACAATGACACACACATTCGACCAAAGCTTAGTCGGTTCACTTAGGCTGACAAAGAAAACTTCCGGTTCGATCTACAACCTCGTATGCCAAACACGAATTAATATGGCTCAAGGAATTAAAAATATGATTGATTTACGAATCGAATGATCTATTGCCTACCAAGATTATTCCCCCGCACGAAGTTTAGCCAACTAACAAGGTTTGGCCCAAACAACTTCTTGGTATCTTAAGAGTACATACCATAATTGCTTGATTTAAGGAATAATCGCAAGATAAGCGGTCATAACTCTCATTTGCAGATCAACTAAACAATTTCCTAACTTAGCAAAATCTCTTGCCTAGAGGCCAACACCATGGCGAGGAGACAAAGAAAAGATTCAACAGGAAAAGTCCAAAAAAGTACAAGTACAAAGTGCTACTTAACAAATCGTATTTCATTAATGATTCAAAAATACAGAGTTTACTCCTTATCAGATAAAATGGAACTTGGCTTAGCTAGAAAAGAAGCAGGGGGCGGCTCCGCGTGCATTACTATTCTGGCATCCTGATTTGGGTCACCCTCTTCTTGTGATTGATCAAAAGCTTTTCCAAACTTTGCAAAGGCCACTTCTCCGAAATAAAAGAGATCCCAATCAACATGCTCCTTTTCCATCAGCTCCAATAGCTTCAGCCTTCCCTTTACAACTATGCTGAGCTGAAACGTGTTTGGGCCTTGAGAAGCTTCTCCTTACGTACTTTTGACTCTGCAAGCTCTCGCTTTAACTGCTCCAGTTTGCTGGCTAATGCATCAGCTCTAGATTGCTCAGTACTCAGATTATCATTGAGCAGGCTTAGCTCGTTTTGCGTCAAGAGCAGCTGCTCGTCTGTCGTCCTTGCAAGCTTGATGTTGAAAGCAATGTCAGCCTCTAGCTGCTGACGTCGGACATCCCATTCAGATTCCCTATTGCCCTTCTCATCAATAAGGGCCTGAATCTCGGACTGCATCTTAGCCATGACTTCCCTAGCTAGCTTCAAGTCGCGCTGAGCGTGATCGAGCTTCGCCTTCAACCCGTCCTTCACAGATGTCACATTGGCCAGGTCGAGCTCAAGCGATTCCAAGCGGACCCTCTAAGCCTCCGACTTTGTCTACAAGGCCTCCAGTTGGGGCCCCGAATCAACGAGCGTCTTGTCTCCAAGTTGTTTCGTCAGTGATTCTATCTCGCTGAGATCATTGGAATACAACTTCTGCAGATGTGCAAAAACTTGTTCCATGGTGTATACTCTCTCATGAGCAACCTCGACTTCCGTCTCAGCAATGACAACTTGGTTTAGATATGACATCCCCAACATGAGATGTTTCTGCCCCTTGTCTATGCACTCGCCCAGCGTATCCCCTTTTGGCTTCAAAGTATGATTCGCCAGCCAATCATTCCATCTACTAATATGCCTTCTGGAGGCATAAGAAATGTCAAACTATTGATGCCAGGCCTGGTTGCCCATCTTCACCACATCAGGAGCAAAAAGGCTAATCCACGCATTGGGATGAAGATTTTTTGGATCCACAATTACGCCAGCGCCGCTCTTCGTCGTCTTTACCACATGGGGCGACTCCTCCACCACTTTCCCCTTGCTCACAACAACAGTCTCCCTCTCACCAACCGATTTGAAAGCAGTTGAAGGGGAAGAAGGAAGAGAATTGTTTCTTGGACCAGTCGTCACCTCAAGCTGAGGCTGAGATTGAGATGGAGGACAATACAAGCAACATGGAGGGAACCTCTTACCATAGGGATGATGGTCGGGCGACTTTTTGCCAGTCTGAGTGGACTCTTGATCCAATGAAGGGTCATATTTGAAATCCTTTAAAGAGAAAGGACGAGTCCGACCTACATCAGATGAAGCGACCATTCTTGCCTGCAACAAAAGGTTATCAAAATCTTTGCCTGCTCAGTGCTCACCTTCGACACTACGTCTACCCCCACCATTTTCAAATTCTCATTCTCCAGGTCAGGAAGGGAAATGGGGGTTTTTGCCTGAACATCTTGCTTCTTGGACGCGAGAGGGTCCGCCCTAGAAGAAGAAACAAGATATTGCCCAACAACTTTGAGCCCCATACCGAAGGGGCCGACGGCCTAGAAGCAGGCTTGATGCCTAGAAGCAAAGACGAAGAAAGTGTTTCATCCAACTCCGCCCTCCTCGACGGGCTAGGGATCTTGACCTTCAGGAACTTCCACTTCTTAGAAGAAGATTCGCCATTGGGCTTCGGCTTCAGAACCCTAAAGAGAATGGGAGTCTCACCCAGTTGTTTGAACTTTCGTTCGATCAAATGACCATAAAGCTCGAAATACTTCGAGTCCGCAGAAGTCATGAAACAATACTTCTACCAGAACTTGTAATCATCAGGCAACTTGCCCAAGCAAGCTGTTGACTTCAACATGCTGGTTCACCCGATGAGAGGTGAGTAGTTTGATCACCCTCGGAGACACTCGAATACCAGCATTCTTCGCCCTAATTGGAATGGCAATCACAGTTATGTACCAGTTCGGCATCAGCTGAGCGGGCGGAATGCCGAGGTTCGCCAAGAAGCGCCAAATTTCCTTGATAACCGAAAAAAACCCGATTGAAGCATACCTTTGTGCAAGCAGATGAATCATTTCAAAGAAGACAAGGGCGTCTGACCAAATCCCAATGTGAAAAGTTCCAACTATCAGGAATCTGATACTTCTTGCAAAGGCCCACCAGATTCGCCTCTTAGAGCAACCTCTCATCGAAAAACTCACGGCCTTTAGCGAGCAGTTCATTAAGAACTGATTCTAGCCCGCCAAAGAAGGACGTACAAACTTTCGATTACATTGGTGAAAATGGAAGTCGAACAAAGCAAGATCTTTGAGAAATCACATAAGTAAAGAAACTAAACTCTGCAGAGAAAACGACTTAAATATATGCAATGACTCCCACCCTTTTTAGCAGTCGCATACCCAATTAATGATGTGCACCACTTGAGGAAGTGATTCAGACTTGATTATCGTCACCGTCCAACTCCCTTGTGACATGACTTAGTGGATCAACGAGCTGGCCCACTAACTCAGGGGAATAGCTGATGATACACCGAACCGTCCAGTAATTAGCACCGTACGTGTGTCATGATGATCTCATCAACAGAGTAAAGCGAGCATGGATGAGCGTTGAATCTGGCAAGCCAGATAACACAAAGCCCATTGAAGCAGGTTCCAAGAGGTTGGACCCAGTCAGCGGTGCCCTATTAAGCCCATAAGTCACATGGTCAAGCCTAATACCCGTAAGATCTAATAAGGAAAGTATCTAGAAGTTTTACCGAACACTGGCAGACCAACAACACATTGACTCCTACTAGGAAACAAATATCAGAGTATAAGTCATGCATGGAAACTCTTCTGCATGGACTACACTCCACAAGGGAATAATCCCCAACAGATATCTGAATACAAGTCATGTATGGAAACTCTCCTACATGGATGACTCTCAACAAGGAAATGATCTCTCAACATATATCTTTCCCTAAACTACACTACCAAAGGCATAGCCGAACAAGGACTCTCGCATGATAAATTGGGCACACGGGTTAGGAACAAAGGTATGCTACAAAACCCAATTTACAATAGTACACATTTCTCAAGCCATGTCTGACTTAAGCATTAGAGTGTCATCAGCCTCAACAACAGTAGTCTTTGGCTCACATGTGTTCCTTGTGCAGGTCAAGGTCGAGGAGAACAGGAATTGACACCATCATATATAAACAAGAGTGTTGTTAGCATTGATACCTCCACCTTAATGGGCTGAAAGTTTGCTGTTAAATAACCAGCTTCAGAGTATACCACCTCAATGGGATGGGATGTTGGTAAACAAATACTGCTTAAATAACTACCTTAACTGAGACGATGAAATCTAAACTTCGTCTATGTTCGGGACAAACATACTATTGGTTCCTCCAAATGCCTTGTTTCGTCTTCAAAGTTATATATTTACACTTCCTTTATATGACAAACAAGTTTCAAAAATTTTACATGGGGTGTATTGTATTTCATTTTTTATTTGATATGAGTTGTGACATGACCTATGCTACAAATTTGTAATTTCTCCATCTTCCCTCTTATTTTGTATACAAGAAGAATCAAGGGGTGATAAGAGAATAATAACATAAAACATGAACAAAACTCTCACATTTGTGTTTGCAGTGTTCCTTTGATGTGGGTCAACTCACGAAACAAGAACCAAACTCTTATCAAGTGAATATGGTGTGTCTTTACCGGCTTCGGCAACTGGTATCTGCAGCTTGAGGGTAGAGATATATGGATACAGTTGCGAAGAGCATACAATAAGTATTATGTTCAAGCTTTTATTATTATATTTTCTTTTATTTTTTACACAACTATGAAGCTAATTGCTTTCTTATTTGGCTTATGTTACAATGCAAGATGGTTACATTCTGAGTATGCAGAGAATCCTTGATGGGTTATCGAGACAGGCGCAGGGGATAAGAGACCAGTTTTGTTACAATATGGTCTACTGATGGTAAGTAGAACAACTTACACCCCTATGTTTCATCTGAAGTGAATTGTTCCCGATACTTGTTAAAGAACCCAATCTTAGTTTTTTCATCTGAAGTGAATTGTTCTCGATACTTGTTAAAGAACCCAATCATTTCCTGGTTTAATCATATTTAGTCGTAGTTGACTAAATGCTCTGCCTTAAAGTCACTTGTCTGAAGTTGGCCCTTCATTCTCTGTGATGATACATCAAATAAGACTACCATCGCGACCATATGAGTGGCAGAAATCGCCCATCACGAGGATCAAATATCTCAAGACTAGGCCAACTTGCAAAGCCCATAAAGGGCGAACCTAGTCATAGAAGCCCAAACAAGGCCCATCAGAACAACTCATAATCAGAGGCCCAAATCCAGGCCCAACAAAGTTCTCCCTTAATGAGGAAGAACATTACAGAGAAAAAGAGTCGTAGAGGGAGTTATTCCCCCAGATACTTATATTCATAAAGGAGGATATTGTTACAAAAAAACGTTTCCCCCAAGATGAGCCTCACATGCTTAAATCACACCGAGAATTTTTAACGATCATTATATAAGGTAAAGGGAACATTCGACAAATGTACGAAATTTTAACTGAGCTTTGTCCAGATTTTTCTCTATCTCCAACAGAGTTACTGAGTTAAGCATCAGAGTGCCTTCGACAATCTAACATTTGGTTTGCAGGTCAAATCTACAGGTGACCAAATTTTGGACACATCGGTTTGGTGTCATCCGTGGGGAACGACAATTTCCTTTCAAGAAGAGAGTTTGTAGTTGAAAACGTCATCAGTTTCAATCAGCGAGTAAAAAGGTTTTTGAACAAATGAAACACTCTACAGACCCTCAACCCATCAGCAATCAAAATAATCCTTCCACTAGTCAAGTCGCATTACCTACAACACATGCTTCAAACCCAGCGATAACCGAGCCAATTATACCTAGTAACAGAAAGCCACAACATGGAGTAGCAGTCCAGTCATCTCAAACATCTTGCGGCATTGCCATGGACCCTCTTGTAGATCTACTCATGACCCAGATGGATCTTCTAATCAAAGCGACGGACAAACTTGCCCAAGAACGTGCTCAATCCGCCGATCTTGTCCAAGCACTGCCCCAACAAAACTCTGCCAATCACGTCCGAGAGAAGAATGAAGTTCCTATAGTGAACTACTAGAAGATGCCCTCCCCAAAACGATGGGATCCCTACACAAATTCCATTCAGGATCGGGGTTACAAATCCTAACGTGCTATACGAATTAGCCAAACCGTCACTCTCTTATGCGCTCATGGTGACTCCTCTACCAAAAAAGTTCATTCCACCAAAGTTCGAGGTGTACGATGGCACCACTGACCTGATAGACCATCTGCGACACTTCCACCATATGATGTCATTGAAAGAGAACACACAGTCCATCCTATGCCGAACATTTCCGACTAGTCTCACTTCCACAACAATGAGTTAGTTCAACAGCCTACCACCAAGATCGATAGACTCCTTTCAAGCACTAGCCACTGCCTTCATCACGAGGTTCATCGGCAGTCAACGGATGAGAAAGGGCCCACATTACTTGGTTCACATCAGATAGAAGCCTGAAGAAACTGTAAGGGAGTACGTCACTCATTTTACTAACGAGTTGACCATGATTGACGGCTACAACGACAACACGGCCATTGCCACCTTATCCTCTGGACTAAAAAGAGGTTCATTTTACAATGCTATGAATCTAGAAACTCCGAAAATTATGGAAACCCTGTTGAAGACCACTCGGAAACACATCACCCTCGATGAGATGTTAGCCGCTGATGCACTATTTTAGTAGCACACAACTTAATACCCTGCTTTGTGATTGTAGTATAGAATAAGTAGGGATCGTTCTAGAACGAGGATTAGATGGCTTGTCAATTAACACTAATAATAACTAAAAGACAACTAAAAACCTAATTTATTAAATAATGGGGGATTGAATTTTCTAAATTAAACTATGAAAATAACTACGAAAATTACTATAAAGATAAAAAAAACTAAAGGGATGGCAAAGATGAGAAATTAGCTAAGGGTTTATCTCCACACACCAAACATATGCTTATAAATCAATCTTCAATAATCACTTGCTTACTCGTGAGAGACAATGCTCAAGACTAACCGTGATCAACATTGCATTAATCTTATTATTTTCCCAAGTTCGTTGAATTAAACCAAACGTTGCTTTTAAACTATTCTTATCATGTTATCTAAACAGGAACCGCAAGTTAGACAACAATCTAAGATCATTAAGTTTTGTGGAAAATATGAACACTGACTAGGCAATTACAAGTATGATCAACATCTTGTTCTTACCTAGGATTTGACTTAACCTTACCAACGTTCCTTGGTATTTACTACTTGTGAGTACAGAATTATAACAATTAGATGAAACTCTCCTATACTCTAGCCCCAGATCCTAGCATGCTTACTGAGTTGGCCACCTTAAGAAACATACAAAGAAAAATTCTCTATAAAGCAGTTAAGCAAAACACAATCACTAATGACAAGGAAGATTAAATTCAATTAATTTATAAAACACATGTTCGGGGCTTCGCATCCACCCCTAACTAAAAGAAGTTTAGCTAGACATATTAATCATGTTCGAATAGCAATACATAATTAAATATCAAACTAAAACTAAGAGAAAGAGTTAAGAGATGAAACAAAACACTGTCGCCTGATCTGTGGTGGTAGAGAGAGGAATGTTGGGTGCGGATAGCAGAGAGAAAGAGAAATAAGTTTCTCCTGCTTCACGACCTCTCCTTCTTCAATTTGCTTTCACGATCTGCGCTCTGGTGAGAAGAGGTTGCGAGGGAGAAGGAAGGCAGTGGATTGAGTGGTTGTTCACGAGTGGTGGTGATTAGGGAGTCAGGATTCAGTCAGAGGGAGAGAAAGATGAAGATGGTGAAGAGGGTTTGAGAAGGTGGCGATGTGTCTTGATTGGGTGGAGGCTTGTTGCTGGATGGAGGCTATGGGTGGATTCGATGGTGGTTGATGATGGGCTAAGGTTCTCTGATTTTCAACAAACAGAGAGATGAAGGGATGAATGCGATGAAGGGGTGGATGCTTGATGGACTGTTGCAAGGATGGATCGAAGAGGAGGCTGTGGTTGCAAGCATGGATGAGGAACTGAGACAGAGATGGGGGTTGTGCTGTGGATTTTGTGAAGGAGAAGAGGAAGACGGCTGAGGGACTGCTGCGATGATGGGTTAGGGCTATGGATGGGGATGCTATTGCTGGATGGATCGATTCTCAAAGCAAGGTATCGTCCCCTTTTTATACTTGTTTTCTTCTTTGTGTGGTTTCCTTGTTGGTGTGGATTCCTTGTGTGTGTGGATTCCTTGTGCAATTAGTATTTCTAAATTGCCAATTTGCTTCCATTTTAAAATTAATCTTGTAATTGGAAACCTACACAAACACGAAAATATCAATCAGTACCATAATTAACAAGTAATGGCTAAAAATATATATATATATATATATATATAAATATGGTACTAAAAATAGCCTAATTATGCCCCTATCAGCTGCCAAAAAGAAGAATGAATCCGAAAGGGAGGGCCAATCAAAGAGGCAAAAAATGAGAGAAGAAAGAAGGTGAGACGACAGACCCCGGGAGGAGAATGCTCAGTCAAAGAGGTATCGGAGCAACGAGAGATCCAAATTCAACCAGCAGGAGCTTGGAAAGCTACAGTCTGCAAGGCCTAAGCATGAACGGGTGAAAAGTGTGGGGAAGAAGACATACAAACCATACACAACCTTGAAAATGAGTCAAGCAAGCATGCTGAAGTCCATGGAAAAATGCAAGGACATCAACTAGCCACTCAAAATGAGAGGAAACCCGAATGGGAGAGATGAAATCAAGTACTGCTATTTCTCTAATGATCACAGACACGACATTGAAGACTGCTATAATTTGAAAGGTGAAATTGAGCACTGGATTCAAAGAGGGCGACTCGAGGAATTCGTTGGACTGCTGGACAAGCAGTCCAAAGAAAAAGAAAAGATAGACGCCACTGCGGGGTCAAAAGAAAAACTCGGAGAACTGATATACGCCCTAAACTGCATAGCTAGAAGAAATGAACAACCTGGTCGAGCAAAGAAGCGACTAGTGGTACCACCTACTTGAGCTTATATCGAAGTAGGAACCCCAACATCATCGAACGAGGCCAGAAGAGCCACTACAACAACTCACAGTAGGAGACACGAAAAAGTTGACACTTTAGGCAGAGATCAACCAACTGATCGAGTTTGAGGGCCAAATTGACAAACGCGAATTTTATCCACATTATCCCTTAAAAGGCCAACAACGCCTTCTCCATTACTAACAACGGAACCAACGTAAATAAATTTGATTTGGCGAATAAACTTGATACAATTGCATGGTCTGGAACCCAGAAGTTCATGGAAGTTTCGCAGCTGGCGCTGGTGGAACATGATTGGACAAGTAGTTGCTGGATTCTACTCTGCTCACCCGGATGCCAAGAAGAATCACCAATCAAAAGCACACACTCAACAAATTGATCGAGAAGCATTCTGAGTTTATTAGTTTCCTCACAATGACAGTATACAAGATGAAAGCCTATCAAAACTACGGGAGAATCATAAAGGGAGAAGTTGCAACGAACGAGTTAAGAACAAACAGTCAAGTCAAGACAACTAACACCAAAACATATTTCAGGGCAATACGAAACCAAATCCGATCAGACACGAATACTCCTCAAACAACAAGGGCGCGTAGGAATCAACCCCCTACCGTCATAAGAAACAACATCAATCAACCAACAGTCAATCAGAGAGACACAACACATATCCATGAGCAGATCCTACAAGAAGTTATGGATAAGGAAAAAAAACTACTACGAGTTTATAGATTTTTAAGCAATAACTAAAAGACAACTAAAAACCTAATTTATTAAATAATGGGGGATTGAATTTTCTAAATTAAACTATGAAAATAACTACGAAAATTACTATAAAGATAAAAAAAACTAAAGGGATGGCAAAGATGAGAAATTAGCTAAGGGTTTATCTCCACACACCAAACATATGCTTATAAATCAATCTTCAATAATCACTTGCTTACTCGTGAGAGACAATGCTCAAGACTAACCGTGATCAACATTGCATTAATCTTATTATTTTCCCAAGTTCGTTGAATTAAACCAAACGTTGCTTTTAAACTATTCTTATCATGTTATCTAAACAGGAACCGCAAGTTAGACAACAATCTAAGATCATTAAGTTTTGTGGAAAATATGAACACTGACTAGGCAATTACAAGTATGATCAACATCTTGTTCTTACCTAGGATTTGACTTAACCTTACCAACGTTCCTTGGTATTTACTACTTGTGAGTACAGAATTATAACAATTAGATGAAACTCTCCTATACTCTAGCCCCAGATCCTAGCATGCTTACTGAGTTGGCCACCTTAAGAAACATACAAAGAAAAATTCTCTATAAAGCAGTTAAGCAAAACACAATCACTAATGACAAGGAAGATTAAATTCAATTAATTTATAAAACACATGTTCGGGGCTTCGCATCCACCCCTAACTAAAAGAAGTTTAGCTAGACATATTAATCATGTTCGAATAGCAATACATAATTAAATATCAAACTAAAACTAAGAGAAAGAGTTAAGAGATGAAACAAAACACTGTCGCCTGATCTGTGGTGGTAGAGAGAGGAATGTTGGGTGCGGATAGCAGAGAGAAAGAGAAATAAGTTTCTCCTGCTTCACGACCTCTCCTTCTTCAATTTGCTTTCACGATCTGCGCTCTGGTGAGAAGAGGTTGCGAGGGAGAAGGAAGGCAGTGGATTGAGTGGTTGTTCACGAGTGGTGGTGATTAGGGAGTCAGGATTCAGTCAGAGGGAGAGAAAGATGAAGATGGTGAAGAGGGTTTGAGAAGGTGGCGATGTGTCTTGATTGGGTGGAGGCTTGTTGCTGGATGGAGGCTATGGGTGGATTCGATGGTGGTTGATGATGGGCTAAGGTTCTCTGATTTTCAACAAACAGAGAGATGAAGGGATGAATGCGATGAAGGGGTGGATGCTTGATGGACTGTTGCAAGGATGGATCGAAGAGGAGGCTGTGGTTGCAAGCATGGATGAGGAACTGAGACAGAGATGGGGGTTGTGCTGTGGATTTTGTGAAGGAGAAGAGGAAGACGGCTGAGGGACTGCTGCGATGATGGGTTAGGGCTATGGATGGGGATGCTATTGCTGGATGGATCGATTCTCAAAGCAAGGTATCGTCCCCTTTTTATACTTGTTTTCTTCTTTGTGTGGTTTCCTTGTTGGTGTGGATTCCTTGTGTGTGTGGATTCCTTGTGCAATTAGTATTTCTAAATTGCCAATTTGCTTCCATTTTAAAATTAATCTTGTAATTGGAAACCTACACAAACACGAAAATATCAATCAGTACCATAATTAACAAGTAATGGCTAAAAATATATATATATATATATATATATATATAAATATGGTACTAAAAATAGCCTAATTATGCCCCTATCAGCTGCCAAAAAGAAGAATGAATCCGAAAGGGAGGGCCAATCAAAGAGGCAAAAAATGAGAGAAGAAAGAAGGTGAGACGACAGACCCCGGGAGGAGAATGCTCAGTCAAAGAGGTATCGGAGCAACGAGAGATCCAAATTCAACCAGCAGGAGCTTGGAAAGCTACAGTCTGCAAGGCCTAAGCATGAACGGGTGAAAAGTGTGGGGAAGAAGACATACAAACCATACACAACCTTGAAAATGAGTCAAGCAAGCATGCTGAAGTCCATGGAAAAATGCAAGGACATCAACTAGCCACTCAAAATGAGAGGAAACCCGAATGGGAGAGATGAAATCAAGTACTGCTATTTCTCTAATGATCACAGACACGACATTGAAGACTGCTATAATTTGAAAGGTGAAATTGAGCACTGGATTCAAAGAGGGCGACTCGAGGAATTCGTTGGACTGCTGGACAAGCAGTCCAAAGAAAAAGAAAAGATAGACGCCACTGCGGGGTCAAAAGAAAAACTCGGAGAACTGATATACGCCCTAAACTGCATAGCTAGAAGAAATGAACAACCTGGTCGAGCAAAGAAGCGACTAGTGGTACCACCTACTTGAGCTTATATCGAAGTAGGAACCCCAACATCATCGAACGAGGCCAGAAGAGCCACTACAACAACTCACAGTAGGAGACACGAAAAAGTTGACACTTTAGGCAGAGATCAACCAACTTATCGAGTTTGAGGGCCAAATTGACAAACGCGAATTTTATCCACATTATCCCTTAAAAGGCCAACAACGCCTTCTCCATTACTAACAACGGAACCAACGTAAATAAATTTGATTTGGCGAATAAACTTGATACAATTGCATGGTCTGGAACCCAGAAGTTCATGGAAGTTTCGCAGCTGGCGCTGGTGGAACATGATTGGACAAGTAGTTGCTGGATTCTACTCTGCTCACCCGGATGCCAAGAAGAATCACCAATCAAAAGCACACACTCAACAAATTGATCGAGAAGCATTCTGAGTTTATTAGTTTCCTCACAATGACAGTATACAAGATGAAAGCCTATCAAAACTACGGGAGAATCATAAAGGGAGAAGTTGCAACGAACGAGTTAAGAACAAACAGTCAAGTCAAGACAACTAACACCAAAACATATTTCAGGGCAATACGAAACCAAATCCGATCAGACACGAATACTCCTCAAACAACAAGGGCGCGTAGGAATCAACCCCCTACCGTCATAAGAAACAACATCAATCAACCAACAGTCAATCAGAGAGACACAACACATATCCATGAGCAGATCCTACAAGAAGTTATGGATAAGGAAAAAAAACTACTACGAGTTTATAGATTTTTAAGCATCTGAAGTAGAATTATCAAATAAAACTGAGTTGAAAACCTTCATCTTACGTTCAAATAGTAAAGATAAGGCGTCAATGCCAGACAATGCAAAACATTAGCACAATTAGCATGTCGAGCCACGATCAAAAGGTCAGGACATGTGGTCAAACAAAAACAACAAACTTCTGGTCTGATCAACCACGAAGAAAATCTATAAAAGTTGGAACAAACAAGTCAACTTACTGTTAAAAACTTCGGACTGGCCGATCTGTCGGACAACGAAGTAAAAGTTGGGACAAACAAGTTAACTTACTCGTAAAAACTTTGGACCGACCAATATGTCAGACAACGAAGTAAAAGTTGGGACAAACAAGTCAACTTACTCGTGAAAAACTTCGGACCGACCAATACATCGGAGAACGAAGTAAAAGTTGGGACAAACATGCCAACTTACTCATAAAAACCTTTGGACCAACCGATATGTCAAACAACGAAGTAAAAGTTGGAAAAACAAGTCAACTTGTAAAAACTTTGGACCGACCAATATGTTGGACAACAAAGTAAAAGTTAGGACATACAAGTCAACTTACTCGTATAAACTTCGGACCGACCAATACGTCCGACAACGAAGTAAAATTTGGGACAAACAAGTCTACTTACTCGTAAAAGGTTTCAGACCGATCGATATGTTGGACAACGAAGTAAAAGTTAGGACATACAAGTCAATTTACTCGTAAAAACTTTGGACCGGCCAATATGTCGAACAACGAAGCAAAAGTTAGGACATACAAGTCAAGTTACTCGTAAAAACTTCAGACTGACCAATATGTCGGACAACGAAGCAAAAGTTAGGACATACAAGTCAACTTACTCGCAAAAACTTTAGACTGACCAATATGTCGGACAGCGAAGCAAAAGTTAGGACATACAAGTCAACTTACTCGTAAAAACTTCGGACCAACCAATATGTCGGACAATGAAATAAAAATCCGGACTTGTAAGTCAAGACGTATTCGTGAAAACCTTCTAGCCGACCAATATGTTGGACAACGAAGTAAAAATCTGTACGTATAAGTCAAGATGTGTTCGCAAAACCTTATGGCCTGACCAATACTTCGGACCACACATTTGATCATGAAGCGGATACGCAAAAACCTGAACAAGTAAATCAAAACAAACTTGTAAAGCTTCTCGACCCAATTGACAAGACCAAAGAAATGAAAGCTTCAAACGATCAACAAACGAATGTAAAAACCTAACTACAGACAAACCTAAATTACCAAAGTACAGAAAGTACGAGTAACAAAGTTAACACATACTTATCATGTACGATGGGATAACATGATTGATCCAAGACAATAAGAAAATTACAACTATGAAATAAAAACATGCAAGTCAACAAGCAATAAATACAATAAAAGACAACACAAGAATGTGAGCTGGGAAAGATTTTTCATTCATAAAGCTATTTTTTTCCATTCGGAGAAGAAGATAGAACCGTTGGATAAGAAACAATAGAGGTGATCAAAGCATCACTAGCATAAGCATTCGATGGAAGAGGGACAACAACGTCAGCAGCAGGAGACAGAGCTCCCTTTTCAACAACAAGAATAGATGATGAAGCAGGATCAGAAGAAGGGGAAACAATGGTTTTTCATCTACCAGATCACTTGGTGGATCTCGAATACCTTCCTCACAATCATCATCCTCAAAAACTTGGTTGACTAAACCACAATACTTGGACAAATCAAGACCATCCCCCTTAATGTAGTCGAGAAGGTCGATTCGTCCGTCAACAACTCTCCTCGAATACGCCGCTTTTGCAATCTTCAATTTATTTTTGGTTGCAACAAGCTCATTTCTAGTCAAAATAAGTTGTCCTTCAACGATGGTCAATATTGTAGAAATATCCAACTTAACATCATCAAGCGCAGTTGTTAACTACTCCACCCCCTCCTTAGCAACCTTATGGCCGATGGTTGCTCAATAACAGAACGCATGACCTCATCATGCCCAACCTTTTCAACAGACAACTCCTTCTCCATCTCGTCTAGCCAAGTGCGAAATCCGTTCAACTCAACCATTGAGGACTCAAGCTCAACATTAGATCTATCTCACACAGCCTCCACCTCCCTAAGAAAAGCCCGAGCAACGCCAGCTGCCACTACAAGAAAAAAGGTCATTCATAGCGTTTCAAAAACGCTATGGTAGGATACCATAGCGTTTTAATAAACGCTATGTTTGCCACCGCTATAATAGACCCTGAGTCTATTATAGCGTTTTAAAACCGCTATAGTAAGTAGTTTTTATAGCGTTTTAAAAACGCTATGGTAGAGCCTTTTATAGCGTTTCTGAAACGCTATGATAGAGTCTACCATAGCGTTTCTGAAACGCTATAAAAGGCTCTACCATAGCGTTTCAAAAACGCTATGGTAGAGTATACATAGGAAATTTTTTTTTTTTTTTTATTTTTTTTTTATTTTTTATTTTTTACTTTTTGTACATATAATTGAATTTGCATCTTGAACCATCTGATCTGTGTAGCCTCTCTGACAAGTCAATTGCTTCACCCAAACTTTTGCAATCTAAAACATGAATCAAAATGATGAAAATTATCAACAAAGAAAAATAAAATAAAGCTAAGAATGGAAAGCTTTTCTAAATTGCAGGCACAATATAACAAACAATCTAACTTAATAAATAGCAATACCAGAAACACAGTTTCTAAAGTAGTCACCATAACACTTGGATTAAAGTTATAAAAAAGACAATATATGGAAGCATAAACCTGCAAGAGAAAAAACACAACACCACATATATAGCTACGCACATGGAGCAAAGAAGTTCAAACATATTTCAGCTTTAAGCATACACTTCACATCAGATGGCTTTCATTGTCATTTATATGATAACATTTTTATTTATAGAACAAAACACACACAAGTCCAATTGACATCTCCTACTATCACGCAGAACAGATTTCAGGTTGGTTTTTCTTGTTATCAATATAACTCATAGCAGCCAACATCTTCTGCACTGTGAGTGGCTTTGTCAGATGATAATCCATTCCAGCGGCTTTAGTCTTTTCTTCTGCTTCCATACCCACATGAGCAGTCAATGCTACGATTGGGATGTGAATTCCGTAGGCTTGTTCCTCAGTCCTTATTAGCTTTGTTGCTTCATACCCACTCATGAATTCCATCTAAGAAGAAACAATGGAACCTTGAATAAACATTAATAAATAAAAAATAAAAACCCAACGTTTGAATGGCATTACTGAAGATGATGCTTTGGTTAGGAAGCGTTACCTCACAATCAAAGAGAACATAAGCATAAGGAAAAACCTCTGAAGGCCCGCCTTTCATTTTAGTCAAAGCTGAAGAAACCTCTCCCACAGCTTCTGTCCCATCCGCTAAAGCTATAGTAGTTGCACCAAGTTTGTCAAGGACTTTCTCACCCAACAAACGTAAGGTTAGATCATCGTCCACAAGCAACACTTTCTTCCCCAGTAAAAGTTTATCACCACTTGGGCCTATCTGAATTTCATGGTGTTGTTGAGGTATCAAACTCTTAGGAGTCAGAGGGCTTGAATTTCCAGAAGGTTCTCCAATATGTGCTACTGGATTAGCTCTATAACACTGAATTGTTGCTGCAGCCCCAAACTCTGGTAGCAATTTCAGAATTTGATATAAGCGAGACCCATGTAGTGGTCTGCTTACAATTAGTTCACAGTGAGCCAACATGTTCTCTTCACTTCGTCTTCTTTCAGAGTCAGGACTAGGAGTATACAACCACACATCTTGGTATCGAGAAGCACTGACATCTTTTATAAAACTTTCGAAGACTGAAGACAATTCCGCGAACTGATCATTGTTGAAATTAGCACCACTGAAGTCAATAACAATAAGTAAGAACCTTGAATTGCTTTTTGAACTGGTCATTCTGTGTAGAGGCAATATATTCTCCCCTCCATCCATGCAACTTATAGACCCATCTTTTGATCCATGACCAGGTGAGTTGCTCAAGCAATCACTGGTTCCGCCCAGTTCAGATTTTCCAGATGAACTGAAATTAAATTTCCACCTGTATTTCATCTTCTCGAGAGTAGGGAGAAGATGTTCAAACCTGTCTAAAGCCAAGACTCTAATTCCTATGTTTTGAAAGAACTTTTGTAATACCTTTCTTCTTTCATTTCCTTGAATGAATAATACAACATTTGAACCTTCTGGGACAGGGCTTCTCATACCCAGCTCTGGTGGCTGACTTGAGTTGATTGTTATGCGGTCAACGAGTAACTGGGCATTTATATCTTCTCTTTCAGTGACAACAGTAGAGGTGGTCTCACATGCATGAAAAAACACATTGAATCTGAAACAAGTTCCTCTTTCTCCGGGCTCCTTATCTACTATTCTGATGTCTCCACCCATCAGACGCACCTAATTGAAGATTGAAAGTCAATCATGGAAAGTAATTTAAACAATACTATATCAGTGACCGTATAAATATTCAGGAATGCCAACTGAGCAAGATTTCAATGAAATTGTTACATACCAATGATTGTACAATGCCAAGTCCTAGGCCAGTACCTCCATGTTCGAGAGCAGTTTCTCTTACTTGAACAAAGTCCTCAAAAACAGACTTCCACTTATCCTTCGGTATTCCCTTTCCTGTATCCTCCACATCAACCACAAATTCAATGGATTTTTGTTGCTCTGAAGGAGTAGGAATTGGACCCAAGTCATTATAAGCTTCATTGTTCCTGAACATTAAGCGTGAGAAAAAACTCAGAAATCCAGAGTTCTTTCGGGCCAGTACTTTGTTCTCAAAACTTGGTTTCTTTGCCCAAGCCCGAATAGTAATACTTCCTTCCGATGTAAATTTTATTGCATTGTGCAATAAATTACTTAAGATCTGCTTGAATTTCCCCCAATCTCCTTTAACAAGGGAACATTTTAGAACCGATGCATCACACGGATCCAATATGATGTCTACCCCTTTATTATTAGCAACAGCATAGTAAAAGTTCACCGACTCCTCTAGGACTTGTGCCATATCAAACTCCTCCTCTGTGAGTTGCATCTTTCCAGCTTCAAGTTTACTTGTATCAAGAATAGAGTTCAACAATACTGAAACAAAATTGCACAAAAAGGGAATGTCTGAGAAATGTGGAAATGATGTCATATTAACAATACGTTTATAAGCATTCAATACAAACTACCTTAAAAAAACAAAAAAGTTAAAAACACCTTACCTACAAGGTCGGCGACAGATTTTTCCATTTGCTGCAAATTCATAAATAAGCCAGAATTAGGGTTTACTTCTCCCCTACAAAAATCTATCAGACCTACCAGAGCAGCAAGAGATGACCGGACATCATGGCTTGCACTTGCAAAGGCCATGCTCTTGTTCATGCTCTTTCTTTCTGCTTGATGTGTTGCTTCCGTTTGGTTTATTAGTTCAGCAGAAAGAACCACTTCTCTTCGGACAGTCCTCACGATTAGGATGATGAAGAAAGTGATCGAAAGAAGTACTGACCCAAGCAGCACACCAAGAAGTGCCAGAGTGAGCTTGCTGTCCTTGCGAACAACATTCACTAGTCCCTTCTCTGGGAAAACAATTATTGATGCCTACAAAAACATCACAAAAATATAACAAAACATGTGAACATTTTTTGGGATAATAATAAGGCAAGATAGTTATAAAGACAAACAAGCCATACCGATAAAACTCCTGCTACCTCAAACCCCGAACAATAAATTATCTGTTTTGCTCCTCCAATGTTCACATTTTTCATCCGTAGGGGATCATCACTTGGTTCACATGTAAAATTAACTATTTCACCTGCTTTGATACCCTTAAAGTCATCATTGATGATTGAAACATTGTTGTTCTCCATCATTACGCTCAGGTTCCCAGTCTTTGTAAGCAGAATCCCATTTTCAGTTATCATATATCAACTTAATATGCAACTTACATCAATGAATGGAAAATTTTCCCAAAACAAAAAAATTTATCGTTATCACAAATGTTTCGGACTTCAAGTAAATCTATTTTTGCTTCCATTCACATATGGCTTTCATATAAAAAAAAATGTAAATTTTACCCGTTTTCTACCCAAATTGTTAAAATAAAAAATATGGGTTTCATCCAACATAGCTCAAATTCATCAAATGTATCTGAAAACCCAAAAATCCATTCACACAAGCTATAGATCTATATTTTAAAACTGCTTAATGAGAAAAAATACCTTGTCGAAGGTAAAAACCCTATCAATTTGTTTCCCAGCAATGTTTTGAGACACTGCGACCTCTCTTTGGTAGTCGTTGCAGGTAACCACTTGCGGCGCATTGCTCCGCAACTCCTCGTCGTTGAATGACCTAAACAACGGATGAAAAACAAGAAATTAGTACACAAATGAGAGAGTCCAAAGCAAGTAAATTCATCAAATCAAGAGAGTGAAGTGAAACAAAAGAGAAAGATTCGAAATTTGAGAAACCCTAAAGTTGGATTCGCTTACCTGCAACGGAGAAGAACTTGAACGTTTACGCCCTTCTCTCTCTCGTGACGACTCGGCATCTCTGCAAATCGAAGAGAGGGTTCGAAATGAGAAGTGGATCTAATTTAATCGAGAGAGAAATCGATCGATCTCTTCAACTTCTTTCTCCCTGCGCCCTCCCTCTTCCTGTGTCGTCTCCCTCGATCTCTCTGTATCTCGATTTCTCTCCCTCGCTCTCTCCCTGGATATATCTCTCTCCCTCCATCTTTTTCCTCCCTGAACTATCTCTCGATCTCTCTCTCATTGGGTCTCTCGATCTCTCTCTTTCTCGATCTCTTTTGGTATGAAATGAGTCTCTTTTGGTATGAAATGAGTATTTGGGCGAGAGCGAGGGAGGAGAGTGATGCATATATGCTGAGCGAAATTTTTGGTTAAGCGCCAAAAGACCCGCCTGAATTTAGATAGCTTTTTAACTGTGAATTTGGGTTTTTATAGCATAAACGTTAAAACCGCTATCGTCAATTGCTATTAATAGGTAATTTTGGTGTAGTGCCTTCTGCCGCTCCGCGCACTGCGCTTTCAACACGTCCAATTGACGAAGACGTGAGAAAACACCAGTAATTGAGCTGCCATCTTCTTCTCAAGAGCAACCACCTGACCACGAGCAGCTTGATAGTCCAACCCCATCACCCCAGCATTAGTAGGGTGATTCATCCCATCCATTATTTGCTTGAGGCCATGGTCGAGATGACTGCTAGGCTCCCATATAGGCATCGAAGCCCTTTCCACCGTCCGCCTATGCCAATCATTGATCAACTTGTGTGCACTATTCTGCACGTCAATCTCACTAAACCAACTAAACTTCCCATTCGACTTAATACGAAAGTTTTTCGAGTTGGGCTATTTCCAACTAACCCGTGGATCAGAAAGTATAGAGGACCCATCCCCAGCGGTCGAAAGAATGGTCAGAGTAGTGGTGATACAGAAAAAACAACTTTTGCCTTTTCACTATAAAGCGAGCATGGTAAGAGTGGAACAAACAACAGTAACAATAGAAGTCAGACGGCCAGGTGGAGAAACATGGGACTCCACTGCATCATCAACACGAATGGAAAAAGGGGGTGGAGGAAGAGCCTCAGAACTTTGACCACGATCGGTGACCTCCTGTTCGTACAGTGGATTAAATTCAAAATCGGCCAGGGTCTTTGTCGTATTCGGATCCTTAGACTGCTCCACAACAAGCTGAAACATCTTGTTTTCAATAACTTGGGTCATCGTTGGACCACTCGATGACGTCGGGCACATTGTAAGCCAAAAGAAGCCTCTTCTCACCATCATCCAATGGACGGGTTGCCTCCTTCTTGCTTCTCTCCATTGCCAGATTCATCTCCTCGACTTCCTCGAGTGAAAGGCGATCTTCTTTCCTACCCTCCTTATCAGATGAACTCTGACGATGAGCAATTTGAGTAGTACCATGAGTGAAACCAGAAAGTCGTTTCCTCTGGGGTACATGACCAGGGCTTTTCGCCAACTGCTTCAATGGACTAGCAGGCCTCAGAAGCTTCATCTTCGTAGTAGCCGAGCCAACAACACCAATGATAATAAGAGCATCGAGATCCGTAACGACCTTGTCACAACTCACTTTCCCATCAATGCTAGCATCACTAACACCAACAGGATCGGCGTGAGCAACAAGCCCGGCAACTTAGGATTCAGTAAGCAAAACACGTTCTGCCTCGTTCATAGTGTACAAGCCACTACGCGCCACAACATCCTCAACAAGAAACGAATCCACAACAACCATAGGAAGCCTTAAAAAATGGTCACTGATCGCCTGTTCATCAGCAGACAATTGCAGATCATTCCATTTGTTGGGGACTCAGAACGACCGCATAATCTATCGACCCTGCAAGTTAAATTGACCAGAATTGACAAAAGAATAAAACCAAAACCGCGACCATTCCCTGTAATTGTCATTAAGTTTTCCAAAATAGGCGGGGCAACGGAGAAAACAAATATTCTTAGTCACTACAAGTCCAACCACCGAATGCAAAACCCTATCAATCAAGGGAATATCAGTAAGAATGATTCTCGCATAAGTAAAATCCATAACCCTCCAGCCATCGAGACCCATTTGGGGAGGAGGAATGCCCAAAAAATTTAAATAGTCCCAAAATATCTCCAGACCAGAAATAGAAGCCCAGACTGGAACATACACGGATAAAACACGATATAACCAGTCCTTGGATGAAAAGGACTATCGTTCTACCTAGGCAGAACTATCTCGAGGTCGGATGACAAATAGTACTCGGAACAAACACTCTTCAACGTTGGCCCCAAAGCCTTCTTGGGTGAAAATAACACTCCATAAACACTGAGTGCCTCACCATCTAGTATATTGCTGGTATACATTGAAAAAGAATGAAGGAGCAAAGAGAAAGAAGAAGAAAAGAGGAAAATAAACCCTAATTTCAAAGATAGTGTAAAGAGAGAAGCAAAACTATCATACCCCCTTTTATAGAGTCGAGCAACGAAGAACTGCTCATAGGACGATGTGTGAGATATGATGGCTACACGAAGTCCCAAAATGCGCGCGGAAACGAACGAATGAACGAGATATCAGAATACCAATCTCATCAAAAGATCCTAATAACATTAAATGCAATGCAATGATGAAATCAAAAGTCCAACCGTCGTCGAGTTAGTGGCCATGTTAGCATACCCACTAACTAGGGGTGGGGGTAGTTGATGATACATCAAATAAGACTACCGTCGCGACCATATGCGTGGTAGAGATCGCCCATCACTAGGACCAAAATTTTCAAGACCAGGCCAACTCACAAAACCCAAAAATGGCGGACCCAGTCATAGAAGCCCAAACATGGCCCATCAGAACAACTCATAATCAGAGGCCAAGATCCATAGCCAACAATTTTTTTCCCTTAATGATGATGAACGTTACGGAGGAAAAGAGTTGTGGAAGGAGTTACTCCCCCAGAGACGCATCTTCATAAAGAAGGATATTGTTACAAAGAACGTTTTCCCCCAATGAGCCTCACATGCTTAAGTTGCGTAGAGAATTGATAATGACCATTATATAAGGTAAATGAAACATTCGACAAATGTATGCAATTTTAACTAAGTTTTGTCCAGATTTATTTCCATATCCAACATTACTGACTTAAGCATCGGAGTGCCTTCGACCACCAAAAAGGCGGTCTTTGGCAATTTAACATTTGTTGTGCATGTCAGATCTACAGGAGACAAGATTTTGGTCGCATCACTCTGGTTTACTATCGAACATCTACATGTGAATCTAGCATGTTTGGATTTGATGGAAGACTGATTTCAGAATAGTGAAGTGTCCCATGATGAATGAATACTTGCGAAAAAAAAGTTTCAGCCATAATAGTTGAGTGTTACTGAAAAATGTATCCCTTAGTGCTCTGTTATTTACCCATTTTTTGTTGTAAAATTTGGCACCCAAGATCAAATACAAACTCTCAATTACACTGAGACATAACCCAATTACACATTACAATGCTTACATCACATACACACAAATTTCTTACACACAACCACCACACACACACACACACACACACTCTTAAGCTCATTGGTGAGCTAATTTGCACCAATGCATTAGCTCCCTATTTATAGTTGATCAATGGTGGTAGAGGAAGGGTGGAGAATTCTCTAGACACCCACAATTTTGTAACTTTATCTTCTCCAAATCTCTTCTTCTCCATTGTTTTAGAGAATTCTTTCAACTTCTTCACTTCTTCATCTTCTTAATTTCTCTAGAGAGTTCTAACACCAAGTTGGTGTTGATTTCTCTCAACATCCCCCCTCAACACCAACTTGCCAATAAATAGTGAACAATGTCATCTTCCAATAAACAGTGTTGTCATCTTCCTGTGAATCATACTATTACGCAGTGAAGAGTACCCACCCGACTCTGATGACAAATTGTTGTAAGTTTCGACACCCAAGATCAAATACAAACTCTCAATTACACTAAGACATAACCCAATTACACATTACAAAACTTACATCACATACACACAAATTTCTTACACACCATATTTTTTCTCACTTACACAACACGCAAACATACACTCTTGAGCTCATTGCTGAGCTAATTTGCACCAATGCCTTAACTTCCTATTTATAGTTGATCAAGGGTGGTGGAAGAAGGGTGGATAATTCTCTATACACCCACAATTTTTTACCTTTATCTTCTCCAACTCTCTTATTCTCCATTGTTCTAAAGAATTCTTTCAACTTCTTCGCTTCTTCATCTTCTCAATTTCTCTAGAAAGTTATAACACCAAGTTGATGTTGATTTCTCTCAACATTTTTCGCACTTACCCCCTATGGTATTTGGCTTAACAGGATGGAGTTACATGGTTGTTGGATGTCCGCGACAAATCTTTAGCATACATCTTGGTAGATAATGGTTTTGATGTGTGGATCACCAATACACATGAGACAAAATATAGTCTTGCACACACTTCACTTAGTTTAGATGATTCGGTTTCTTGCTTGCTTAATCACTAACTCCATCTTTAAGTTTGTAAAACCTTTTCTCTCTCATGTAAAGAAGTAGGATTTGACATTGTAGGATTATTGACAATGGTCATGCACTACACCAAATTGGCCTTTTTGTAACAACCCCCAAAATAGTAACACTTTTAAGCTATAACAATTCACAAAGAAATTTTACACATTTTCACAAACAAAGTGATACAATAATTGTATCACCATGAATACTATGGTCCCACAAGTGATACTATTCATGGTGATCCAATTTATTGTATCACTTTTTTTATGTAACTATTTTTCATTTTTTTGACTAAATTTAGTTTTGGTGTAGTAATGGGACGAACTGGTATCTGATGAGCTTCCAGCTATTATTCAATATGTAAAACGATCAGACAGGCCAGAAACCTCATTATGTTGGGCACTCCCTGGTAAATATCTAAAACCTCCTTTTCACACTTTCATGTGATTTTTGCATCTATTTATACATACTAAATTATTGTATCATTGTCTATGTTTAGGAAATTATGATTGCATTGGCTGCCTTATCACAAATCAAGCTCATGGATATGTTAAGATCGGCTGTTTTATTGAGTTCAATTGCTCATCTAAGTCAAATAACTTCACCACTTTCCCGCGCTACATTTAAAGCCTACATTGCAAAAGTATGAATAATAAGATTTAAATCTAGTCATGGGTTTTAAATTTACTAACACTTATGTACAACACACAATCACAGGTTTTTACCTTGTATGACAGAGTATCTACAAGTCAGGTATCTATGAATTCGATCCCAAAGGGCGAGCCACATTTTCTCTCAAATACATTTCTAAGTTAATTTGTTTTGACTATAAGACAATTTTTGGGGGATAAAAAAGGATTGTGACACAATTCATCTTAAAAAACAGGGAAGCTGCAAATAATTTACTTAAGGTGGTTTGCAAGAAATCAGGCGTCGATTGCTATGACTTAATGACTACTGCTTTCATAAGTCTTATTTCATAGTTTGTAAGTTAGTTCGTAGTTACCAATGACATGACAACTCAATTGTTAGAGCTTGGCGGATGGTACCACTAGGTCATGGGTTCGAACTCTGTCGGCAACATATTTATCAATTTATGGTGTGTTGACCAGTTATGGTCTTTGATAGGTTATGGGATCCTGAAAACCCAGCTCGCCTTCTAAAAAAAAGTTCGTTCGTAGATTTTCTCCCACCTACTGACAAAAAAAAAGTGTAATTGCTTCTAGAGAAGAGAATTACTACCTTAACTCTTCAAATATCAACGTTTTCCTTGACAATGAGCCTCAAGCGACCGAACGTATAACATATCTTAGTTGAGGGGGCAAAATTATGCTTAATGATAATATGACTAATTTTGAGGGGGGCAATAGTTAAGTGATCTTTTGGGGGGCCCATGCTATTTGAACAACTTGGAACATATCTTAGTTGAAGGGGCAAAATTATGCTTAATGATAATATGACTAATTTTGAGGGGGGCAATAGTAAGTGATCTTTTGGGGGACCATGCTATTTGAACAACTTGGAAGATTGAAAGGGAGGGAGGGGGGAACTAAGAAATTGGTTCACATTGCCAGAGTAAGTTCATCTTAATTAGTCTATTAAATTAAGCTCATTTAGTTGATATTTGTAGAATAATATATTTCAGAAATTGACGGTTTCTCAGGTTTTCAATAAATAGTGGTAAGCGGAAGAACCATAGCAATGTATGACTACGTGGAAGGTGACAGTGACAGTGACATACAACATTATGGTAAGTCTATGTCGCATGTCTACAATATGACTAGCATTACTAATGATTTTGTTGGGATGAAGTTGGCTTGAATAGTCCCACAACAACTAAGGTGGAGTTGTCATCTAAGAATATAAGGAATGGTCCACTCTCTAATAGCAACGAGGCATTTTAAAGAAAACCCCACACCACATATGCCCAGATGGAAGGCGACAATATCTGGCTTGAATAGTCCCACATCAACTAAGGTGGAGTTTGTCATCCTTTTGGAGAAAACCCCACTTATGTGCCTAGCGCGCCAAGAGTTTGTCATCATTTTGGACAAAACCCCACTTATGTTGATATGTATAGTGGACCAACAGTGGACCAAAGTTATTATGTATAGTGGACCAAGGTGCACGCTCGTGCCTAGCGCCAAAAGTTTGTCATCCTTTGGGAGAAAACCCCACTTATGTTGCCATATATAGTGGACCACGGTTGCTATGTATAGTGGACCAAGGTGCATGCACATGCCTAGCGCGCCAAAAAATTTCCCCTTGTACCTCAGCTAGGGAGGTCTATCTGATGTCAATGACATGCAACTCTTAATAGCCGACTCTACAAGAAATTCGCAAAATAGCGGCAGTTATTTAGCGACGTTTTTGAAAACCCGCCGCTAAATACTTTTATCTAACGACGGTTGAACAGCAGTAGCAGAATAATATTATTTAGCGACGGTTATAGTTATTTGCGACTGTTTTTAATCGCCGTCATTAATAAAAATCATTTTTAAGCAAAACTTGAAAAAACCTATCCCTTATTTTTTCAATTTCTACTCTCCCTCCTCCCCTCCTCGTCTGCTCGTCCACCACACACCACCACTATCACCACCTCCCGCCACTGTTTTTATGATTTGAAACCCGATCAGAATCCGACCCACCACCACCAACCCCAAAACAAATTTTAGCTCTTTAAGATTCAACTTCTTCTACTTGCGTCCGCTCGCCAGTCGCCTCCGCTCACTCCAGCCACTGTCGTCTGCTGCGTGCGTCTTCTTCATCAAGTGAGTTATTTACTTCTTCTTCATCGACTCTTTTTCTTCTTCTGTTGTTATGTTCTTCATCTTCAGGGAAGTGTTTACTCATGAAAATGGGGTATCGACATATCTTCTCTTTCGATTCGAGAGATCTCAGATCCTCTCGGCTACACTCTTGCTTCCCAAGGTCAGATTGTATCCATCTTTCTTATTCTTTTCTGAATCCCCAATCAATTTTATGTAAAAACAAATTTTGTTGTATTTTCGATTTGGGTTTTGTTTTTAGGATGAGGATGATTCCACAACTGAGTCATCCTCATCAATTGAATCATCCACAACTGAATCCTCGTAACCTGAATCATGCTCATCAACTGAATCATCCTCAACAAATTTTGTTGTATTGTCAATTTGGGTTTTTGTTTTGTTCTGAATCCCCAATCAATTTTATTTTTCTAAGGATGATTCCACACTCAGTAGGCAGAAGAAAGATGCAAAAGCCAATTGGAAGTCTCAGGTATGTATGTTTCAGATTTGGGTTTGTTTTGTGAAGTGCTTAGGGTCAAATACTTGTATTCTAAAGTGCCCATTAGGTCTTTGAAAATTTGTTTTAGAGATCAAATTGATTGGAGTTCTCGATGTTAAATTGGCTGCAAATTGTGACTAAGGTTGCTAATTGTAGCACCTAGTGAAGGTGAAACCATATCTACTAATGGGGTGATTTCATATTTACTTCCCAATGGGTCATTTACATACCCACTCACATGGATGGGAGCCTTGATGATTCAGTTTTAGGTCAAGCTGAGTTGTGAAGGGACCTTTCAGTAGCAATCTCATATTTTTCCGGATAATGATCCCAAGTGGAAAGGCATTGCTTCGTCCGTGTTTATTAAGGAACCGGTATGTCTTCTTGTTTCACTGATTGAGTGGATTTGTGTTATTGAATTTGTTGTGTTGAGTAGCTTTCTTTAATATTTTACGGTTTTATTTTTGTGGTTTTATAGTGTTACTTATATTCGCAGTTTCTGAAATTCAGTTTTGGTTCTCAAGACTAAAATTTTGCCTTGGGTGTTTGACAAATAATGTCACTTACATATATACTGTTGTGAACTTAAATTTACTCAATAACAAGACAGATGATTCAAGGACAAACAAAACTTAATTGGACAAATAATGTCACTTGCATGTATACTGTTGTGAACTTAATTGGCATTGATGTGTTTTTCTACACAAATTTCATTTGGAGTGCTTAAAGCAGACTGGCTTTGGTATATATGTTTTAGCTCATGCAGTAGACACGAACAAGCTTTTGCCCTTAAGTTCTAGGTGAAGTTGAGTCATGTAGATCGAACTATTTATACTCAAGCCAACCTTTTATATAAAAACAAAACAACAAATTGCAAGCACTCAAAACAAATACTTAAAAACAACGTACATATCCATATCTCCCTTAAGCCCTAGGAACTATATATTCCTTCCCACTTATTCCATCTGGGAAAGATTTTCCCTCTTATTCCATCTGAGAAAGATTCAATTCACAAGTAAAGAACGAGCCGAGGGTGTTATAGTTCTCGTACACACCGATCATATGGAAGAAGGTGCCCATACGAGGTTGGTAGGTGCCTATGTTAAGATGCAGTGCTCCTAATTTTTTTGGAAGTGACTATGAAATTATGAACTATATGCTTTCAAAATTATTCTTGGATATCTGAAGGGGAATCCAAACAAGAATTTAAAAGACCAAGATAAGAGAAAATGAAATATTAAGTTCTACATGTTTCCTAGTAATCTGGGCCCCTCTTGCTGTGAATTAATTCTGATGAATGACAATGCTTTGATTTTACTTTTGCAGCTGCTGTCCCAAATCTTGTCATGGTGGAGAGTGTAGATGATGAGAAGGTACAAATTCTTCATATCCCTTTTTCATATTTTTTAGATCATTTGGTTTCCTCGGTTTCCTCCCATCTCGATTAAGCCACTTCATTTTTTTCCTTGTAATCAAAACATCTTCTCATTCTGTTTGTGAAATGGAAAACATTTTTATTATGCTCTCCAAATGCACTTCTATATACAGAATGCATTTATTCATATGCAACAATCATGAGTTGGAAATTGCTGATGTTGGTCTAAAATATTCTGAGGAATTGTTACTAGCGTGTTGGATATCTGTATGCCATATCATATGTCAGGAATGGTGTACCAGGTTGTGTTCTGAAAACTCTTCAGCCCTCCTATGATATATCATAAGTGACACCTCCAAAAGCTTCGGACTACATGGATTGGGTCACTGGTCACGTAATATTGCACATGGCCATGGGTTTGAAACTCCAGCATTTCCCTGAGGAGAATAAACATTCATTACAGTGCTGAGCAATAATATGCCGCATTGTGCTTTTTGTGTAAGTATATCATCAAATCCTTTGTGATCAAATCCTACAGTGAGGATGACGTGCATAAAAGCATTAAATATAATGTTTGGTCCAGTACTTCAAATGGAAACAGGAGGCTGGATAGTGCCTATGAAGATGCAAAGCAAATAGCTTCTAGGAAACCAAGAGGCTGCCCTATTTTCTTGTTCTTCTCTGTGAGTATCTTGCTTTTCCAATTGCATGTAGAAATTTCAGTTCTTGACTTTCATGGTCATGTGATATGTTTTGTGTCCTTCAATGTTATGGTAGTAAACAGACAGACTATACTGGCTGTTCTAAGCAGCGTGATCAGATACTGACCTGCTCGTTTTAATGCCCTGCTTTGCATGATTTATTTTTATGTACCACATTTCCCTTTGTGTTCCATTTGGCTGAAACAGTGTTCTCGAATGCAGGTTAATGCAAGTGGGCAGTTTTGCGGTGTTGCAAAGATGATTGGTCCTGTTGACTTTCACAAGGATATGGGTTGCTGGCAACATGACAAATGGAATGGTAGCTTCCCTGTCAAGTGGCATATAGTAAAGGATGTGCCGAACTCTAACTTTAGGCGCATCACACTGGAGAACAATGAATATAAACCAGTAACAAATAGCAGAGACACACAAGAGGTAAGGATATTTTCTGTTACTTAATTCTCCTAGCTTTTTTGGTTCTTCTTACATACATACTATGTTATCTTACATACATGCTATGCTAGATCAGTGTTAGTGAATCGTATTGTAAATTGTAACGTGTAAGATTTAGATTTAATCGTAAATCGTAAGATTTGTTAATTATTATTTTTATTATATATATGAAGTTAAGAAGGAGATGAAGTTATGTTTACAAGGGTCTCCATGAGAAAATATAGGTTTAGCATTGTTGTATTGGGATCGTTTCACTTTAAAAGAGAAAAACACACTATGAAAATTAGGGGTTTAATACTAATAAGTAATAAGATGGTGTTTATTTAGGGTCCATCTTGACTTTCATTAAAGAATGGAAACACACAAAAAACCAAGTACCAGTTATGAAAGAATTGTTTTCTGCATTACTCTTTTCTTACTCTCATGGAGATGGCCTTGGAACCTATTTTAACTTGGTAAGTATATCATTAATAAATTCACTGCAATTTTGTTCATAAGTTTGTAATGAATTCGGATCTCCTTTCCATTGTAGCCATATTCACCTTTTTCGTTATCAACGGTTCTAGTTGTGGATTTTATCAATAATTGCCAGTTCAATTGTGAATGTTATAGCTCGTAGACAATGTTTAACCAAATGATAATATGACCATATGGGGCATAGAGAATTGAAATATGATCTTATTTTTAATTCATTGTTCTTGGATTCTTTTGTTTTGGTTTTGTGGTGAAATGTTCTCATATTTTTTTGTGATTCCCCAATGTAGGAAGAACATGATCAGTGATGAACACCAAAGCTTGTGGAGCATTTCGTACTTTAGTTTATTTTAATCTAACTATTTAGTCATTCTACAACTTCGATTTTGGTTGTTAGATGTGAGCATTGACAATATGTAATAATTTAATTTGTAGTTTTCCCCTAGATCATGTAATATTGATTTTGAAATGAAATTAAGGTCTTTCTTCATGTATGATGATGGTATCAACTGAGTATAGTGTCATTTATATTTGCTTTTTTATTTAAGCCTAGAAGTTGTGCACGTGTTGGATAGATTGCACCCTATGAAAAGAGAGTACTGAAGGTTGAAAAATGTGGTTTTTTTGGTAAAAAAAATTGAATATCAAAGTGAATTAGCGGGTGGGTGCAACCGTTGCAATGTGTTCGACCATTTTGGCGGCGGTTACAACCATCGCAATGTGCTCATGGAAACTGCTGCTAAAAATCAGAAATAAATATGGTTAAGCAGGTTTTGCCGACGGCTATAACCGTCGCTAAATAGCATATAACGACGGTTTTGCCAGCGGTTGTGGACAACCGTCGCTATATGTTTGTTAGCGACGGTTATGCCAGCGGTTGCTTAACCGTCGCTGTATTATGTAGCGGCGGTTATAACCATCGTTGTATGTCTTTGGTGACCGTCACTAAAATACAATTTTCTTGTAGAGCTCAAAGACCATGATTCAGATCAACTGACTGTTCAGTATCAGGCAGACTATGCTCACATTGATTTCGTGATGGCTGTGAAAGCTAACGTAGTGATTTATGCTCCTATTATGACATTTTGTAAGCTTAATTGAGAGTATCATCAGGATAGTTGACACAGTTGTGTGTTAAAGTTCTATTCCTTGTCTCAATACAATTTATTTTGTCTCATTTACATTTTATTTTTAGAGAACTATGCTTTCAATAGTCTTCTATATCTTCAAGATGGATATCTACATCTATAATTTTATAGCTAACTATAAGAGCAACATGGAGACTTTTGGAACCTAAAATTTAGGGAGTTTCTACGTGCATCCAACTATTTGGTTGCACCGGTATTTGGATGTTTTGACTTTGTTGCACCAACCTAAAGTGTGTAACACCAATTTATCATTTTTATTAATAAAAAATCATTTGGTGGTGAAATTTGGTTATCTAGATAATTTTTCTCGTTTAAGAGTATTTGTTTTCTATGAATGAAAGAACAAATGTAGCTATTATCAATAAAACTAAAATTCGGTTATGCATTCGTTAAATTTCAGGGAGTTCATCAACCGTAGAGGGGTTGAAACTGAATACATATTAAAAATCAATAAATAAAAAAATGTAACCAATACATGAATTTCAAAGTTGTTGCAAAATATTTGAAAAAAATTTCACATTTGAAATCTAAAAATCCTTAATTCAAATTATTTACATTAAGGCTCCGCTTGGTACACTGTAAAATGATGCATTTCGCAATTGATGCATATGCATTAGTTTGCATTGCATTAGTTTGTAATGCATTACTTTACGGACGCTTGGTATTAATTAAAGAAAATCAATGCAAATCAAACAAATGATTGTGGGTGGTGTTGATAATGATAGTAGTTGTAATTGTGGCATGGTCATGGTGGTTGTGATTGTGAATGTGGACAATGATGGTGGTGGTGGCGGCAATGGTGGTGGTTGTTAAAATGGTGGTGGTGGCGGCAATGGCGGTGCCTGTTAAAATGATGTTGGTTGTGCCGCCGGTTGTGGTGGCGGCGACGGCTGTGATTATACTATGGTAGTGGTAGTGGTGGAGGTGGCTGTGGTGGTGATTATGCTATGGTAGTGATAGTAGCGGTGGAGGTGGCGGCGGCAGTGGTGGTGGTGGTTGTGATGGTTATGGTATGGTGGTCGTGGTAGTGGTGACAATGGTAGTTGTGAAAGTGATGATTTTTGGAGTGTTTATGAAGGAGTTGAAAGTACTCGAGGAGATGATGAGAGTTTTGCAAAGTAATGCAGGAGATTTTGTCCCACAAAGTTTTGCAAAATTTTATAACTAAGAGATGTAAAGGTATTGAATTCAAATTCCAATAACTATTTTTCGTAAAGCCAACCAAGCACCAAATTTATGTAACTGCCGCAAACTTTTGTATTATGCATTATTTTACCGTATACCAAGCGGAGCCTAAGAATGTTTCATACAACATGAATAATCTTCTCCCAATGTTTTGTTTTAGGATTAGCATAATGTGTTTAGCTACACCAAACAATTTTCAAAAGCTAAAACTAAATTATATATTGGGGGCATCGCGCCAAATAGTCAGATACACATGTAGCAACTTCCAAAATTTATTCAATGTTTGGGTACATAATGACTTCAAAATTCAAGTTCTTTTATTTTAGGCAATACATCACCTCATAGAGAACAGAGCAGTGTTTAGGAATTTCTTATTTTCAATTTTATTTTGTGCCATTTTTCACTCTTAATTAAATATTCCCTGGCTATATATGGTACATTGTAAGATTTGTAGTATGCATAACTGATGAATCCATGACCACATTAAGTCTGAAAACTGTCACTTCTCCTATCAATAGGGACTACTCTCCCAATATATTAATTGGCAGTAGTTGTTGGAGATACCATTTTCGACACCTGATGAGTTACAAGTGGATACATCCTCTATTCAATCGCCAAGGTGTTCCAAATCAGTTCAATGTTTGTATTGCAAACTTTCATTTGTTTGCATGCCAAAATAGGGGTATAGCCTAAATCAAATTTGATTTTCAGGAAGGAAAAAAAAGTTCAGCTTCGAAAGATTTTTCAGGGAGAGAAAGCTGAATTTCAAAATAGGTAAAAATTCAATATTTTCAAAAAAATACAATACTATCAAGTCGGTTTTTCATTAGATGGGATGTCACATTTTTGTAAAATTTCAGAACAGTGAGTTTCCAACTTTCCATAGAAGGACCACACTGAATCAGAACAGTGATAAATATTGCTCAAACAAAACGTTTTCTAATTACAGAAATTTATCATAAGATCATAATCTAAGGCATAATCCAAGCTCTCACACCATTCCATATTTGGAAATTATTTAGTGTTTCTCATGAGATTTTCCACCACCATTTTGTATAAATAGATAAAAGGAAGAGGTGGTTGATATCAATATAGACCTATTAACAAAAGATATGGCCAAGGCTCTCACCTGTGTGTTCCTAGTTTTTCTTCACTGTGGCTTGGCCTTGGCTGCTGAAAATGGGATTTGCAGCATGATGGTGAGGAATTTTGGATACCCCTGTGAAGAGCATTTGGTAAATATTCTGTACAGCTGAATTCTGTATTTTAACCTTTAATATTGCTTTCTTGTGGGGTTGATTGGTTTCTTTAATGGTTTCGTTTAGGTGAAGACACAAGATGGGTACATTCTGAGTATGCAGAGAATCCCTGCGGGGCGATCTGGTGCAGCAGCACAAGGGATCAAGATACCAGTGCTATTGCAGCATGGCATACTGATGGTAAGTAGGATAAATGATGTACCATATGTTTCATAGCCTTCTCTTTATCTTTGAGATGCAAAAATCAATTGTACTTAATCCAGTATGATTGTGAGTTCTATCTTATTTTTTCGGGTTCTGGATTTGGCCACATCAACTATATCATATGGTTTGACAGGATGGAAGTTCATGGCTGCTGAATTCGCCCAATGAATCTTTAGGATACATCTTGGCGGACAATGGGTTTGATGTATGGATTGCCAATGCACGTGGAACCAGATTTAGCCGTGGACACACTTCACTTAGCCCTAACCAAGCAGTTTGTTTTCTTCATCCCTAAAACTCCATTCCTTGGGTTTTGTCATTTTTAATTTTATCGCTTCATCTGGTGATGACTTAACTTTCTTTTCTTTTGTAATGTTGTTCAAGGATTATTGGCAATGGTCATGGGATGAATTGGTGACTTATGAATTTCCCGCTAATGTTCAATATGTACATGATAAGACAGGCCAGAAAGTTCAGTATGTTGGGCACTCACTGGTGAATACTAGATGCTCTTTTTAGTAATTTTAGTCCTACCCACATGTTGTCCCATGCTAATATATTTTATGACTGTAAATATGCTTAGGGAACTCTTGTTGCATTGGCTTCCTTCTCCCAAAACAAGGTGCTGGACATGTTAAGATCAGCCACCCTATTGAGCCTGATTGCTTATCTAGGTCAAATAGGTTCACCAGTCGCCCGCTATATAGCTGAAGACTTAATTGCCGAGGTATAAATGATGAGATTCAAATGTAACAGTATTTGAAGATTCACCCAAAACAAAATTATCACTAGTTTTAATTACCTTGTATGACAGGAGGACTACTGGTTGGGTATCTATGAATTCAATCCAGTAGGGTGAGTTGAGACATTTTCACTCCAACGGGCTTGATTGCTTTGACTTAATGATTGCTGTAACAGGTACCTTTCTACATTGTTAATACGTACCTTCATTTGTAGTTTTACTCTGCCTACTGATCAAAATGTGTAATTGCACCTTCAGGCAATAACTGCTGCCTCAACTCGTCAACTGTTGCTTATTTCCTCGCAAACTTTCCGCAATCAACTGCAACCAAGAATGTAGTACACCTAGCTCAGAGTAAGTTCATATTAGGTTAAGTTCATCAAATGTTAGCTCAGACCAAGCCGCTACTTCAAGCATTTTCATAAAGTGATTTTTTTTTTTTTTTTTTTACGTAGTGATTAGACAAGGCACCATAGCAAGGTTTGACTATGGCATCAATAATTTCCAGCATTATGGGCAGAATCAGCCTCCTCACTACAACATGGCTAGCATTCCCAAGGACTTTCCTTTGTACATCAGCTATGGAGGTCTGGATATTCTTGCTGATGTCAGTGACGTGAAAATCTTACTAGGCAACCTCGGAAACCACAATCAAGACAAGCTAACTGTTCAGTACCAGAAAGGCTATGCTCACTTAGATTTCATAATGGCGGTGAATGCTAAGCAAGAGGTTTATGATCCTTTAATGACTTTCCTTAGGAGTCTTTGAAGAAGATCATCAAGATAGTTGACACGATTTTTTTTGTATTAACTTTCCTCTTCAATTAGGATTGTTTTTAGTCTGGTATGTAGTCAACTAGCTGGCTAACTTCAATGTCAATTTAAAATTTGAGAGTTACAATTTGTTGAAGGAAGATTTTTATTGATAGCATTTGTTTCGTTGCATTTAATCTTGTCAACCTTGATCTTCTGTGCGGCTCTTGGACTTAAAAATGAGAAATTAATACAATGCAATGTAAATGAATCAGTAAAAAAAAAAATGGGATTCAATAGGAAGGTGGTTAAAGGAAGCAAAAGAAGAAACAAAGCATCTGTAGAAAGATTTAATAATTATGGAAATTGAAATTCAAAAGATAGTACATATACCCTTTAATGTAGTGCGGTCTTTTATTTGTAAAGAAACATTGTACACGTTTAAAAATTAGGACAGCCACACTTTTTGTTTTTCATAATTTTGAAAGGCGAGCAAGATTTTTATTGGATCCCAAAACCATTAAACACATCTTGCAGGGTCACAAATCTACCAGCTGAGCAGCCACACCCAAGGGCGTATGTTTCTACCATTTGGTATTTTCGTGATATGTGTGATGCAATGATTGGATAGCAAAAATCCATGCCGTCTCATGAGGTTAAAGAGAATTCATATGAAAAATCTAAACTCATTAAAATGTTTCCACTCTAATTTAAAAGACAATTACAATTAAAGTGCATTCATATGGTATTTTAGAAAAAAAACTTCAATTTCTAGTGAAGAAAAAACTGAAACTGAATCTTAACGCCGATTTATATATTGTTGACAAGGCTCTTATCAGCTACTTCCAATTACGGAGAGACATGTCCAAGATAATTCTTAGGACATGAGTGTATCTAGTGTTTCTTCACTATGGGTTGGCTTGGGAAGCAAGATTAAATGTCTTCTCTAGTGATAGTGACAGTACAAGTGGCATCTGCATTAGCCTCGTCTATTGATATTGGTATTTGCAGCACGATGGTGAGGAATTTTGGGTACCCCTGCTAAGAGCATATGGTAAGTATTGTGCGTGGCTAAATTATTTATAATATATACATTTCATTTCTTGTAGGGCTAATTACTTCCATTAATTATTTGGTTTAGGCGACAACATAAGATGGTTGCATTCTGAGTATGCAGAGAATCCCTAAGGAGCAATCACCTGTTTTTGAAACATAGAAATTAACTGTACTCAAGTATTAACTTACTATGCTTGTGAGTTCTATCTTATTTTTCTCGTGTTTTGGGTTTTTCCACACATTTGAAGTATTTAATCATATGGTTTGACAGGACGGAAGTTCACGACCGCTTAATTCTCCTAATGAATCTTTAGGATACATCTTGGCTGACAATGGGTTTGCTGTATGGATTATCAATACACGCGGAACCAGATTTAGCCACAGACACACTTCACTTAGCTCTGATCAACCAGTTTGTTTTATTCATCCCTAAAACTTAATTCCTTGGGTTTGTAAATTGATTATTTCCCTTTATCATGTGAACCAACTTTATTTCTTTTTCCCTTTTTACATACTTTTTTTAGGCTTACTGGGAATGGTCATGGGATGAACCGGTTGCATATGAACTTCCTGCTTTGGTTCAGTATGTTTATACTCAGACAAGACAGAAGCTTCATTATATTGGGCACTCCTTGGTGAATCTTGATCCTCTATTTCATGCTTTCATGTGGATTTCGAATGTTGTTTTACATGTTTTAATATCTATTGCTATGTTGTATGGATAGGGACCAATGAATGTGATTCTCATGTTCATGGAACTTTCATTCCCACCATTGATCACAAAATCAAATGGTGGATGTGAAGTGATACATCAATTTAGCTAAATTGTAGGGGTTTCCACATGGATTCCCATGGCATAGGAATCTATGCAACCAAACACACCCTAAGTTGTTGAATACTGGTAGGTGAATGAAGATACATCGGGCTAGTGTCAATAGAATAGGACGTCGACTTTGGAAGCGTGGGGCAATGTCACGATTCTAGTCATGACCTTCCCCTCATAGACAGCTCAGGCTTTTCAAAGAATTGGTTGGTTCATGACAGAACTCTTCGAAGAAATTGCTTTTGGAAATAGGCGAAATGGCCAATTAGGTACTGTATGAGGCAATGGTGGTTTTGGTAGCATATGGAGCAAGACAAAGTGAGAACTCTGGGCAAGGTGTACAATGAAACATACCTTAATGTCGTTCAACTGTGACGGAGGGCTGAAAATATGGAAAAGACATAGTGCTTTGGTTCCCATAACTAACAAACACACGCCGGTAACGGTTGGCCGCAAGCTATAACATATCTGGGTTAATAAGCTAATTTTGCCCATCAATGTGTACCTTAGATTATGCATCATAATCTAGGAAATTCTTCATTAGTTTCTAGCTTCATTATTAGCTCATTCCTTACCTGTTTCTAGCCATTCTAGCGGTCAATCTAGAAAATTGGCTATGCATCGAAATCCACAATTTTCATCGCCTTCGATGTTCTCAATGTTGTCAACATAGTCCTGAATCCACAACGCAATTAGCTTCATCCATGTATTGTTAAACATTTTGGGCTTTTCCTTTCGCTTCAAAACATTTTCTTAACTTTTTAGCTTCTCCCGAGTCTTGGCGTACTCGTGACCGATGGGTCCCTTTTAGTCGATCTCTCATGCTTGGACAACTTCTTCTTCTTAGGTCTTCCCTTGCCCGCCACAAGCTCGGATGGTTCGATTATTATAGTTGAACCATGACAACTCAACTCTAGAAGTTTCTTCCTCAACACCAACTTCTCATCAGAAGTAGATTCATTAAACCTCTTCTTAAGGGCGTCGACCACTAGGTCTATAATCACATCTGCACCTTCATAAATAGGTGTTTTTCCAAGTTGCATCCAATACTTGTCTAAGGTAGCCAATGAAAGTTGTTTAATAGGGGTTAGATACTATGTCATTTCATGAGCACTAGGTAACCCATGAGTTGTTCAAATCACACATCCACACTTGACAGGATCATTGCCCATAGATTCACACTTCCGCATTTCCAAAAGTATCAAATCAATATCCCTGTGCACCACAGACCGATTAAGTTTTCCAAATTTTTTTAACACATGCTCAATCTTCACCTTCGTCAAACTTTGTTGAAAGGATGATTCAATCTCTACGTGTTCTTCAACTTGGAGTATGCGCCCCCAACACGATCGATTATCTATTATCAGAAATGCATGAAAGTATCGATCCATTTACTCACAGAGTACTCTTTCCGCGGATACTATACCGTCCTCAAATATTCCAAACACTTCTGGTGTGATGCCCATTTTATCTCAAACTCAATAGTTGCTTCTTTCCATTCTTCCTCTGGACTTGATCTATACAAATCCGAGAAATAATCTATAAACTCATACCATGCCTCATTATCCTTGAAGTATTTTTTGCAATTCTTCTCAACATTTGTATTTATGTGTCATGTGCACAACAATCTCCTTGCTCTAGGAAAGGCTAGCTCGATAACTTTTATCAAACCCAATTTTCTATCAGTAACAAACACGGTTGACAACTTGTCTGGCTCAAAAATCCCAATAAGTTTTTTCAGTACACAAGTGTACACATTTTTTTTCTCACAAGACATAATAACATGCAACATTGAACGTCTTGCCAGTTGACGTGACACCCACAATTTCAAACAATGGCATTCGATAACGATTAGTTTATAGGTGTAATCCATAATCATGACGGATAAAACATTTCGCTAGTTGAATTGAGTCAGGATGCGTGCACAAAATGTTTGTGACTCTATTATCCTCATCCATAGTATGCCACTCTATGTAATTACTATTGCTCAACAAATACATAGTGTGTTGCAATGTCGTTTTGCCTTTTAGTTGGACTATCTTTATCCGAGAAATGATATTGTAAATATTCTTCAAATTCGACAAATTATTAGAATACAACTCTTTCAAACCGGCCAAGATGTGACGAGGGGTGACACCCGACTTCGACATATTCTGCACATATATGATCTCCTCCACCAGCAAACGAATGGCTAACAAGTGATTTTCCTCGAGGATTATTGTGGATCCCACATGTCACATGTAATTTCCAATGGTCATTACCTTGTGTGATTCATTTTAACTGAAATGAGCAGCTACACTTCTTTGTACTGCTTGATCGAATGACATTATTTTGCCCACTGTCTTGCTTCCCTCCCATTTCACATCTAAAATGAATTATTCACTTACGATTGTGATGAGCCAGTTCCGATTTAGTGATAACAACAACTATATTATTATCCTTACTGATGCCTTGACACCAAGCTATCAAAGCCATCTCGATGTGAATACCTACAAAATACAATGCAAAAACATGTTAGGAACACTAATAAACTTGTAAGAATGGTTATACACGAATTAACCTAACTTCTTTCGTAAAAAATAAGTCGCTATCGTCATGCACCTCTTCCAGTGCTCTTTCCTCATTGTTCATCTCATCATTACTATGAACGTTGCCATCAACATGATCGTTTGTAGGTATGTCGAATTGTATTACACCCATGAGAATGGACTACGTACAAAATAATAATAAACTTATAAGTAAAATTAACAAACAATAGCAACAACAACATTATAAAAAAAAAAATTACAAATTCAAGTTCATTTCAAGTTGAGAGTGTTCCCTCAAGTGGAGTGAATTGTTCTTCCTCTTCAAATTGTTCATCTTCTTCACCCTCACACCCACCGTTGTAATCTACAAGTCTATAATTATCAATTTCACTAAACTCATCCATTTCTACATAAAAAGTTTAACCATACTCCTTTCAAAATTTTTTTGAGGAACTACAACAAAGAAAGAGTAGTCAACTGAGTGGAGAGGGGATGGAGCAGTCGACTAAGTCGAGAGGGGACAATTGAAAGTTTCGACGAGCTTCGTAGGAAAGAGAAAACAACGACAATGGGAGGAGAGAGACGTTTGTGAGGGAGAGCAATATTCTTGCCTTAGGATAGAGACGACTGTTTGTGTTTTTTGTGGCCGTGTGGGTTAGCAAATAATTTATTTTTTCGGTGGTGTAGGATGGTAGAATCTGTGGTATTAAAAAATCGCTGACAATCTGACATTAATTGGATTGATCTGAAATCACAAAAGTCATTGAAAGACATTCAAAAATTAACCCGGCTATTATTTTTTGCATATTTATGTAAGTGTGGACGTTTGCACATATTCTGCACAGGCAAATTATTATTTGAGCAGTAAATATTTTCAAAAAGTCTATATATACGTTTGTGTGAAAAGAATTGAATGGATGAAGATGAGCTGGGAACAACCTTTTGAAATTTTCACGTTAAGTGTGTTGGTATAAGTGGGTCCTGGCGGACCCGGGGGGGGCTCCTGCGCATGGTGTGCTGGAGGGCGTCATGCGCACCTGTGTGAGCCGTTGGATTTCATCCGACGGCTCATATCGATGGAATCCAAATTCAGATTTAATTAAAGTGTTGGCAAGTTTTCAAATCTCTTACAGCCGTCGGATCAGATCCGACGGCTGAGATTTATGGCTTGGAAAATCCATTTGCAAACAGAGAGAGAGGGTCTACGTTTTGAAAAAAAAAAAAAAAACTTATTCTCGATCTAGATCTGAGGGAGAGGAAGAGGAAGAGGAAGAGAAAGGACATCTGAGGGAGAGGAAGAGGAAGAGGAAAGGACATCTGAGGGTTCGCTCGAGAGGAAGAAGAAGAAGAAACGGAAGAGGAAAGGGCATCTGAGGGTTCGCTCGAGAGGAAGAAGAAGAAAAAGAAAGGGCATCTGAGGGTTCGCTCTAGATCGAAGCTCTTCTTTTGTTTTCTGGTCTACTTGTTCCCTGGTTCCCTTGTTCTCTAATTCTAGATCAAAACCAGATATAGGGTTTCCAAATCGAGTGGTGGGTTTCATGTTGATTTCTTGTGGTGGGTTTCCAGATCTACGATTTCTCAGTGATTTCGTGTTGATTCAAAGCCATCGTGTTCGATTTCATGGTGATTGAAAGACCTTGAAGAGAAGTGAAGCAAAACCAGATCTAGGGTTCTCAGGTAACACCCTTCTTCTCCCCTTCTTCTCCATGTTGCTCATCAAGTAGTATGATCATGTTATTTGCTTCATGTCTTCCCAATCTTCATGTTCTTTGCTTCATGTTTTTTTTTCCCACTTCTTCTCTCCAATTTTCTTCACTTTGTTGTATTATTTGGTGGTGGTGGTAACGGGGATGTGGTGGCCGGTGGGTTGGTTTAGGGGTGGTGGTGGTGGCAAGGTCGATTGGAGTGGTGGTGGTGGTGAGCTCGATTGGGATAGCGCTAATTGTTCTTCTCCCCTTCTTTGCCATTGTACAGTAGTATGTTTGAGTATAGCATTTGATTAAATGTAGTTTAAATTTGTAATGTACCCATTGACTGAAATGTAGTTTCAATTCTAATGAGCTGGTTTTCAGCTTTACCTGTATCTGATTTGCAACAACACTTGATTGTTATTCAATTTTGTGATCTACTCTTTCATTCCCATACCGAAATTCTCAAGTTTTACAGGTTGAAAACCCTTCTCTTGCCACCATGGGTGTTCGACCTCAAGGTCTGACAAATAAGGCATCCAAAGACACACTCATGCAGACTGATGGGATTCCAAGATGCTTTTGTAATGTACTTATAAAGAGATTTTGTAATGAATTTCAGTATGTAATGAACTTCAGGTTATGAAGTATGAATTTTGTTGTAATTTATTTTGTTTCTGTTCCTACACTGATTCAAATAGTTATTTGTTTCCATAGGGTAAAAAACAGGTTTTTGGAGTAATTGGGTGTGTAGGTTTTTCGAGTTTGATTTTTGATGTTTGTGTTATATTTTCATTGTTTCAGAGAAGTTGTTTCAGGTAAGGTGTTCTTGATTTGAAACACAGGTAGCTGAGATTAATTGAGCTATATGTTTGTGTTATTTCTCTTTTACTTATTTTGATTTAATTTCTGAAGGTGAAGTTGTGAGAAAAGCAGGCAGTGGAGTGAAACCAGAGGGATTAACATTGCATTTCATACCAAAATTAGCATATAAAACTGCTGTTACAACATTTCAATTCATATAAAACTGTTGTATGATTTTGTTCTTGAAATCTGCTGTTATTTTGGAATGAACTTCATATAAAACTGAAGTTTAACATTGCATTTCATACCAAAATCAGCATATAAAACTGAATTCATATAGCAACCTGAACAAAATCAGCATTTCATATAGCAACCTGCTGAATTACCGATTCACTGAAATCATATAAAACTGATTCACATTTACTGAGTTCATATAAAACTGATTCACAATTACAACATTTCAATTCACTGAACAAAATCAACATTTAACTGATTCACTGAACAAAATCAGTTGCATTTCAAACTGATTCATAAGTGAGTCTAAATTCCAGTAGCAGCAAGTCATGATCAGCAGTTCATTGATCCTAATCTTCAAATCAACACTGAAATGATCAATTCCTCCAGGTTGTAAAGTCCATTTCGTTGCTTGAACTTGGTGGCTGCAAAAATAAATAATAAAGATCATAAAATAAATAATAGAGACGCAAACATACAAATTATATACATTTCAGTATAGGCACATTTGATCAATATCTCTACTCCCTTATTTCCATCTAATTAAAGTACTCTACTTGACTTCTACCTATTTTGCATTATGATATCAAACCACCTTTAGGGTCTTGGCAAAAATAAAGCACTTGTCAACACAATCCTCAGCGGAGTACGATCTCTTGAAGAGCTAAAGAGCTTAAGTTATAAATAGCATTTCCCTTTAGCTTATCATACTAATCATTGCACAATATTTGTTATTGAGCTTAGACATATGAAAACCACTATCTCAAAGTTGATTGAAAAAAGTGAATGTAACACGACATTAAAAGCTTATAACTGAAGCTAGACATGAAATGCATAGTTGAAAATAATACTAGTACTCTTTACAAACTATAAACGACTTTCTTTTGTATACATGATTCTAACTAATAGGATGTGGAAGATAATGTTCGATTAAGAACTTATAAGAGCTACTAATGGCAATGCTGTTTACAATCAAACAATGAGAGTCAAAATAAATATGAAAAATACCTCATAACTGGAAAAGCATCTTGGAATCCCATCAGTCTGCATGAGTGTGTCTTTGGATGCCTTATTTGTCAGACCTTGAGGTCGAACACCCATGGTTGCAAGAGAAGGGTTTTCAACCTGTATAAGCAAAGGGCAACCAAAAAAAAAATACACAAACAAGCAAGGAGCTCAAGTAAGCAACCAAAAAAAAAAATACACAAACAAGCAAACATGAAATCTATACAAGAAAAATCGAAGAAATTATACTCAATGTAGCTCAGTTAGTAATAAAAAAAAAATCAAATTAACGTATAATTAGCACTAAATTCTCCAAATCAAAACCCAAGAACTACCCCTAACACGACAACCATAATTCTAATCGCAAAACCGACCAAAACCCCACTTCAAGTAAATCTTATTTACCAAGAACACAAAACCCAATCAGATCTGCACTAAGAAACACTCAAAATTCCATCAATTTACCTCTTCGTCGTCATCTCCTTCACTCTTCGCCTCGTCTTCAGTGGACTCCGAGTTGGGCTCAACTGCTTCTCCAGCCACTTCGTCGTCGTCATCAGAGCAGGTGGTTCTGGCCACTGTTTTGAGCTCCTTTTGGTCTTCCTCCTCATTGACCTTCTCGTTGACCTCTTCTTCTTCTTCTTGGTTCTTTGGTTCTTCGAAGTCGTTTTCAGAGGAGGGTTTGGAGAGCTTCGCTATGAGATCGAACCCTCAGATCAACACTGGAATTCTCCTCTTCTTCTTCCTCTCGAGCGAACCCTCAGATGTCCTTTCCTCTTCCTCTCCCTCAGATGTCCTTTCTCTTCCTTTTCCTCTTCCTCTCCCTCAGATCTAGATCGAGAATAAGTTTTTTTTTTTTTTTTCAAAACGCAGACCCTCTCTCTCTGTTTGCAAATGGATTTTCCAAGCCATAAATCTCAGCCGTCAGATCTGATCCGACGGCTGTAAGAGATTTGAAAACCTGCCAACACTTTAATTAAATCTGAATTTGGATTCCATCTGAATTTGAAATCCAACGGCTCACACAGGTGCGCAGGACGCCCTCCAGCACACCATGCGCAGGAGCCCCCCGGGTCCGGTCCTGGCCTGGGTGTAACAACAAACAATACCGTTGGTTTCTTCTAAAAAAACAGCGCTAATTCTTGTTTCCTCTCCGTCTCTCTAGCGGGAAAAAAATAGAAAGTTTCCATTCTGCTTTCTTTCAAGTGTTCTGCCCAACGGTGTATTACTCTATCTCCAGCTTCTACAAATAGTGATGAATCTAACAATCTCTTTCAAATTTCTTTCACGGTTTAATTTCGACGACGAGGAGGAAGTTAATCAGTAAGTTGATCTTGTTTGAGTACTTGTGTGAAATAATTTATTCGAGTACGTGGTGTGCTATGTTGTTTGACTGATGATTGGAGTTGGCCAAGTTTTTCTTCTTCTTCAATCTTCTTTAAAGACACAGGTAAGTCACTCTTCTGATAACTACCTTGCTATTTGAACCATCGTTATTGAATTTCTTTGATTCAAGAATGCAAGAAAGAAATGTAACGTCTGGGTTTCTTCTCCAAGAGTCAGGTACGGTTTCCATCTCTCAAACCAAGATTGTTCAATTCTGAGATATAATTGTTGTTCTTTCTTTCTTTTCTTTTCTTTCAAAACCCCCCTTTTGAGTAGATGAATTTGTGAGCAGGTTGGTCTCATAAGGTGGTTTCTTAATTTCTATTCTTGCATTGGTTTCTATATGCTTCTAATCTTTCCCTATAGATATCTTTTTGGTTCACGCTTCCTACCAACTTGCAATCCCCAGACCCTGTCCCATGGCTCCCAATCACCAGTTTTCAGTACTGCAACTTCAGCGAGGTCAGGTAATCCCCTACTTTCAGTGCCCGACTTTTTGATTATTTTGGTTGAGAAAGTTTGTTGTTTGGGTATTTGATCTCATTGGTTTTTTGCATAAAATGGGTTTGAGAGAGATCTAAAAATCCATCTAACCACCTGTCTCATCAGTTTTCAGTACTGCAACTTCAGCTAGTTAAGGTAATCCTCTACTTTCAATGCCTGGCACTACCCTATAAAGTCACAACCATCAATGAAACAAACAATGGTATATCTTGTTGATTTACTTTCCTTACTTGGGATAAAAAAGGAAGAATCATAAAACCACACCTTGAACTTCATTACAAACACCTTAAAATGAAAAATCACAATTCACCCAGTACATAAATTACCCTACACACTGGAATTCTTCAATGGGCACTCCCTAAATAAGTAGCATTAAAAGAAAAAGAGCAACCTTTAAAGCAGCAATAACTCTTTTTTTTTTTTTCTCTCTTCTACAGTGAAGAATCAGCTCTAAACCCATAAAGGAGAAAATTTTACAAGTACCCTTCAATTTATCAACTAATTCCTTCGATGGGGTTCAAGCAATTTGACAAAAGAGTGAAGGACTGAATCACCCGAAGAGAGTTAACGTCGCCTCTGTGAGCAGAGACAATCTCCTTGTAGTTTGAGAGCTGAAGAGAAGAGACTCAATTGGAATTGATACGATTTGTGAACGAATGAATTGGGGCGAACATTACCTAGTTCTCTATTTCTGACCTCCTTCCACATCTGACACAATAGTCACACCGATCCCAGAGGCCCTGAACCCGTAAAGTTGAGTTCTTGAATAGAGACTGTTTTTAAGGTGACAGATGAAAAAAGAAACCCCTTCTATATCCTCAACAACCCATGGTGAGGTCCAATTTGCCCTCTCTGTCTCTCTCGTGATTCGGGTTCTAGTTTGGTTTTTTAATTTAACTGAACTGAGTATACTTTTCTCCCTTTCAGTGCCCATACGTAATGCTAGCGATGACCCGTTAGGTTGCTGCACAGTATATCAGCGCTTGATATTTGTTAAACTTAAATGACATTTTTCGTGCATAAGAAAGAGATTTTCTCCCTTTCAGAAATTTCTCATAGAGTTATGTTATAGTAGATAAAGAAACTACGTAATCTCCCTTATATCCATTTAATGAGTCGATAATTGGAATCAATGTGTCTCAAAATTGAAGGTATTATTTTCAGTTTTTTCTGTTGAATGCTAACAATCTCTTTCAAGCATTTTTCTTGGTTTAATGTTTCGACGATGAAGAGGAAGTTAATCGGTAATTCATCTTGTTTGAATTCTTTCTAAGTTTACTTGGGTGATTTTGAGAAAATTTAGTTCGTTCGTTGAGTACTTGTGTGAAATAATTTGTTCGAGTATTTGGTGTACAATGTTGATTTCTCCATCGGATTGTCGTATGAAGGTGGTGATTTGGGGTAGGTGAACTTTTTATTTTTCCTTAATCTTCTTCAAAACACAGCCAGTCACTCTTTGATAACTGAATTGCTATTTGAACAATCCTTCTTGAATTTCTTAGTTTATTTGATTTGAGAATGCAAGAAAGAAAGGTGACGATTTGGGGTTTCTTCTTCTGAGTTAGCAATCAACTAAGTTTCTGTTGTTGTTATTGTTGTTCTACGTTCTTTCTTTCTAAACCTCCTTTTTTAGTCGATGAATGTGTGTGATTAGGGGTGGGCATCCCATCCCGCGATCTCGTTCCCGTCCCAATTTTTTCGGGTCTTAATGGGATTGAATAATTCCATCCCGATCCCGTCCCGTCCCGATCTAGAATGGGATGGGATGGGATGAAGATTTTCAATCCCGCCAATCCCGTCTCGTCCCGAGCTAATTTTTCAATATTTATTATTAATATTTTTATTTAATTATTTATTTTAGAATTGCAATATTAGTGTAATTGAAGAAAAATGAATTTAGTTGAAATCAGTGTAATTGATTTTAGTCTTTATCTGCAACTACTTGATATTGGTTTATTTCTAGAATTCTAAATGAATAATTTAATTGCAAACTCTTTAAAACTCAAAATGGAATTGCTAACTACATTGGAGAGTTTTATTTCGTGTCAAGACAATGAATTTAATGACTGTTTTTTTTAAAAGCAATAATGAAACATTCTTCTTAGCACCCCAAATCTACTCATCCTTTTGTTCACTATTCGAAACAGTAGAGCAGGTCCACCATTGCCATTATACTGTCCACCTCTTAGTCATTCAAAACTCTGCAGAAATCTTAATTACAGGGTGAATTTCAGCTATCATTTATGGTAGTTTATTATGATGTTGCATACTCAATCTAAGACTATCATTTATGTGTAGTTCTACGAATTGCCTTTGCCTCTTTTCAACTAAGCAAATTGGGTCTTGGGTAAGCACTAATTTGTCAAAAAATGAGAGCACGCTGATCCCGTCCCGTCCCGAACCCGTTTGGGATGGGACGAGGTCGGGATGAGGTTTTTCCCATCCCGATCCCGTATGAACGGGATGGGATAGGGATGGGTCTATCTCGTCCCATCCCGTCCCGTGCCCACCCCTATGTGTGATGGTCTTGTAAGGTGGTTTCTTAATTTCTATTCTTTAATTGGTTTCTATATGCTTCTAATCTTTCCTATAGATATCTTTCTTTCTAGTTCATTTCTTCCTACCAACTTGCAAACCCAGACCCTGTCCCCTCACTCCCAATCCCATCAAACCACCTCTCTGATAAGTTTTCAGTACTAGAACTTCAGTTAGTCAGTTAGTTCAGGTAATTTTCTACTTTCAGTGCTTGGCACTACCCCATAAAATCACAGCCATCACAGAAAATAACAAAGGTCTTTTGTTGCTTTGCTTTCTTAACTTGAGATTGAGAATGAAAAATCATCAAACGACACATTCAATTCATTACAAATACCTTAAAAATGAAAAATCACAATTACAAAGAGTAATGTTATATTAGATAAAGAAACTAGGTAATCTCCTCTTGTGGATTTCTTCGGCTTATCAAATCTAGTATGTGATACCATTGAGAAGATTCAAGCTTTCCTACTTGGAATCAATGTGTCTCAGAACTGAAGGTATTATTTTGAGTTTTTACTGTTGAATGCTTACATGGCTTGATGCCTAGTTTCGTAACTGGATAGTCATTACTAGCTACGTATATTATGTTTTTTTTTTTTTTTTTTTTTTTTTTTTTTTTTTTCTTCTGGTTTCAAATAAAAAATTGCACTGGTATGTTTTCCTTTCTACATTAGCACTAGTTAACTCACTGGTTCTCCATATTTAAAACTGTTTTCGAGTCTTTTTAAATTTACATTAATTTTATTTTAAATCTTTCTTTTATCCATTTAATGAGTCAAAATTTGCCAAAAAACTACTAGGATCATATTATTGTAATCCTTCCCGTTCAGACCAATTGAGCTCTATTATGAAGTGCTCTCTTGAGGATTTCTTAGGCTTATCAAATCTACTATGTGATACCATGTGATTTTATATATTATTTTGATTTTTTTGTGTTGAATGCATACATGGCTGAACCCAAAATGTGGCTTGGTTTCTAGCTACTTCATTAACTGTATTAGCTGCCTATACGCTTCCCTTTCAAATCTTTTATCTTTATATAGTAGTAAAGTGGTTGCTACTTGCAAGTTTAAACTAGTGATCATACTATTGTACACCTAGTTTACTTCTACAAAAACAGTTTGTCCAGTGATAAGGAGATGCTTGATTGTCACCATTTTGTTAGTCTATTTGTTATAGATTTAAGGTCAATGTCACATGTATATTAAGTTAAAGCAATCCATTTGACAAGTTTTACATTTCTTAAGCATAGCCAGTAAGCGCCCAGTGAAGCAGTCTTTTTTTTAAAGGTTTAATACATTACATGCTATATTTATAACACATAAATAACAAAGATGATCTATGGTTTGATGCATTCACTTACTTTCATGGAAGATTTAAGCATTCCTATTAGGAAACGAATGTGTCTCGGTACCGAAAGTATTATTTTATATTATTATTATTATTTTTTACTGTTGTATGCATACAAGATTTGTTTATTATTATTTTATCTTATTATTTATTATTATTATTATTTGTCATTTTTTTATTCTCCAAAGAGTTTTTTTTGTTTGTGTCAAGCTGCAAAAGTCACACTTTTTTGCAATCGTGGTTAGAAGAAACATTTTCTAATTTTGAAATCATGAACCCACACCAGCTAGCCTTGTCCCTGTTGGTAAGTTTAAGTTTGGCCAGGAGTTAAGATTGGACTCCTAGTCAAGCCTTGATCATGTTGTCTTTCTCAGATGGGTAGGAAGTAGTTGTTTACTTAAGTAGTTCAAAATCGGATTTCTGATGCGAAGGAAGGATTCATCAAAGGTAGAATGCTTATATATCTCGCGTTTGTGGTTGTGTAGTTTCCTTATCTAGTCTGATAATAGTCATTGAACCGATTTGAATTCACAAACAATTGAGATTTCTGAAAAACTATTTTTTGGTGGGATTGAATCTCCCACTTCTATCACATCAAAAGACTCTGACTCTTCCTTGAGGCATTTGAATTTCTACCTTGTGGGGTCTGTATTGTGGTTGAAGGGTTTTTCCGTCAAATTTACAATATTTATTTACAGCATATGTTTATGTTATTCATGAATTAGTTTGTTCACAGAGCATATTTTCAGTTATGTTATTCATGAATTAGTTCTTTCATTTAGCTGTTTGTATTTATCATGCTTTTGCTTTCAAAGAAATCTATTGGATGTCAAATATTCTTTACAAACAATCTCTTGGCCCTTTATGATGTACTATTTCTGGTAGCTGCATTAGTTATTTTTCTTTATCAATAAAAAAAATAGGGAGTTTTGTCAAAGATACAGTTAGGAAGACACTCACTAAATCAAAGTAAAACTATAATCTATATGCACAACCTACAATAGTTTGTATGTTCCAGTTACACCTCTACAATTGTTGTCCCAAACCCAAAGCATGGCCTCGAGTTGTAAGTGTACATTGGTCGATGGATCTAAAACTTCCCACGAAAACTATATGTTTGCATTCCTGCCATATACTTTGCATGGATGAGTCTGTCTCGAATGCATTGTTGTCTGGGAGTGGCTGGTTTGGGCGAACAACACTCTTTGGTTCCACTGAGATAGTAGTTCATCTGCTGAGTGAAAGTCAGATATACCTCTAGCTCATCCAAAGGCTCAGAGAATGGTCATTATAGTTGAAACAGAGAATTTGCATGTTTTGTTATGTGGTGTATTGTCTATTTGTCCTCTTGACAAAGCCAGAATGTTGTTAGTCTGTTCTGACCATGTTATCGATCGTTAGCAATCTGCCATGAACCGTTCACATTAAGAAACATAATCTTGGCAGAATTTCTCTTTTCCAGATATTTTTGTAAAGCCTACCAACACAAATATTGGGTTCATGAGAGTTGATGGAGGGGGCTAGGTGATCATAGCAGGCTTTTATCGAGAATTATTTTCCATCTGTCTATGGATTCATCAGTAGCTCTGGTTTATAGCAAACTCAGCAGCTCAATCAACTGGTCAGTTTCTCTGTCAAACAAACCTCTTCTAAAGTTTAAATTCCAGTTGGGCTGTGATCCCCAAATCACGTAGACCTTGTTTGTTTTCAGAGACTCTAAAAAGAGATAGAAATTTGTCTGTTAGTGGCTACCCAATCCAATTATGGGTACAGAAATTGATCTCATCACCTTTGTGCGCCTCATAAGGTATGTGGTTCCTGAATTTATGTTTCAGATACGTAATTCTGTTCCAAAGGGACATCCAAGAGGGTTAGAACTTAAAAGCTTCTTTGGTAAACCAATCTAGCTTCTGCGGCACAACACTTCGCCAAAGGGTGTTAAGTTCCTCTCTAAATCGCCAAAGCCATTTTGATAGAAGTGATTTGTTATTCTATGAGTTTGTGAATGCGTAAACCAACTCTTTTTTTGGTTGGGTAATATGACTCCATTTGATAATGTCGTACTTTCTTACATTTAATGCCGCCACAGAAACCTGCATGGCATGCTGGCAACTGTGCTTTTATTAGGATGATGTGGACTGCTTTAGAGATAAAATTCCTCTTCTAAAGGGCCAATAATCTTCTCAAACTATAGGACCATTTGCTCTCGTCTTTGAATCTTGCTCCACAAGGAAAACTTGGGTAGCTGTAGGTAACTGACCTATCTCACAACTCAATCAGCCATCTCACTTAGATTTGGGACAAAACCATTATTAAAGATGGGAGAATTTTAGAAAATTAATTTGAGACCTGAGCAAGCTTAAAACCACACAAAAATGCTCTCCATCACCCTGATTTGGGACATTTCAGTTTCCATAAAGATGATTGTATCAATCTCTAACCTTGAAACCTTCTAATATCCCAGCCTGCTTCCCTTTCATCACCATACTCGTGAAGGTTTGTACATGATTGTAAGCAGTCCCACCTGTACTTTTGAAGTAACTAGTTGGAGATCCATTTTAGTTGATTGAAAAAGAAGTTGTCAATAGAGTAGTTTTTGCCTCAATTAATCTGTGTAGATTTTTCATGAATTATTGGTGGATCTCGGTGATATTTTCTGTATCGGCTACTACAATGACCATAATGTCTTTATTTATTGTTTTAGATGCTGTTACGGTGTGTATATAGTTGTCAATAGGCTGGCAATTAGGCTGTCAATTAGAGATTCTAATTGATATAGTTTCCTAGTTTAGATTTAATAGTTTGTATATAAATACATGTAATACTTCCAATGAAATACACAAGAAAGTATTCTCTTAATCTCTGTTAACATGGTATCAGAGCCACTTAGGGTTTGAGATTGAGATTCGAAGTTTGAAGTTAGGGCTTAATATTCGAAGTTTGAAGTTTGAAGTTTGGTTCTCACCGCAGTTCGAACTCCCAGGCCACCGATCTATCTTCCCAGGCACCGGTCAAAGACCGTTCGACCTTCCCAGCAACAGATCGACTCTCACAGGCGTCGATCTCTCTTCCCAGGATCGTTCGAAGCCGTCCGACCTTCCCAGCAACAGATCGACTCTCACAGGCGTCCTTCGACCCTCTTAGAAGCCGTTTGACCCTCCGACAGGCGTCGACTCCGACCCTCCAGTCACCGATCGAAGTCGATCGACTCTTCCAGCCGCCGTTTGACGTCGATCGACCCTTCTAGTCACCGATCAACTCTTCCAATCGATCGAAGCTGCTCTTCCAGCCGCCGTTCGCCCTCACCAGGTTGATCCATCCTCTGCTTGTCTGCTTTTCAAGCCTCTTTCCTGATTTCTCTTGATTTGGGGGAGATTTTGCACGATTTCTGAAAACCCCATTTGTAAAATTTGATTTTGGAGGTTTTAATTCCGAGTTCTGACCTATTTGACCTGTTATGGCTGAGACAAAGTCAGTAGTTGTATCTGATCTGGTTCCTGTGATGTCTAAAATTACGGACCATAAGCTTAGTGGTGCTTTGGTAAGTCGAAATAACAGCTACGCACCTGGGAGACCGTCTAATCATATTGCGGTCACTACTGCTGCCTCTGACAAATCGGTCCTTATCTCTGCTGATGAATTTGCCAAGTTCTCACAGTATCAGGAATCACTCCAGTCTTCATCTCCTTCTGTCACATCTATTGCTGATTCAGGTAAACCCGATGTATGTCTTCTTTCCTCATCCTCCAAGTGGGTCATTGATTCTGGTGCCACAGATCATATGACAGGTAATTCTAGTCTATTTTCTTCTTTTCAATCCTATGCTTCTACTTCTACCGTCACTTTAGCCGATGGGTCACCATCTTGTGTTCGCGGGTCTGGCACCATCAACCTTACCCCCTCGCTATCTCGTCATCTGTCTTAAATTTACCTAATTAATCCTTTAATTTGCTCTCTGTAAGCCAGCTTACTCGTAATCTTAACTGTTGTGTCTCATTTTATCCTGATCATTGTTTATTTCAAGATCTTATGACGAAGAAGATTATTGGTAAACGACATGAGTTTGGAGGCCTCTACATTCTTGATATATCGGTACCGCGTTCTATTGCTTGCTCCAGTGTCACGTCTCCTTTCGAGGCTCATTGTAGGTTGGGTCATCCGTCTCTCCCTTTACTCAAAAAGCTTTGTCCTCAATATAATAAGGTGTCTTCGTTAAATTGTGAGTCATGTCAGTTTGCAAAACATCATCGCCTTAGTTCAAGTCCTAGAGTCAATAAACGTGTTAGTGTTCCTTTTGAATTAGTTCATTCTGATGTTTGGGGTCCTTGTCCTATTTTGTCTAAACCTGGCTTTAGGTATTTTGTTACATTTGTGGATGATTATTCTCGTGTAACTTGGTTATATCTCATGAAACGTCGTTCTGAGTTGTTTTCTCTGTTTTGTGCGTTTTGTGCTGAAATTAAAACTCAATTTAATGTTTCAATTCGTACTTTGCGAAGTGATAACGCCAGAGAATATACTCAAGCTTTATTTCAGTCTTATATGACTCAGAATGGCATACTTCATGAAACTTCGTGTGTTGATACCCAATCCCAAAATGGTGTGGCAGAACGTAAAAACAGACATCTTCTTGAAACGGCACGAGCTCTCTTATTTCAAATGAATGTTCCTAAACCTTTTTGGGCCGATGTAGTGTCTACAGCATGTTTTCTCATTAATCGCATGCCTTCCTCTGTTCTTCATGGTGAGATACCTTACAAAATCTTTTTTCCCAATAAGCCATTATTTCCTGTTGACCCGAAAATATTTGGTAGCACTTGTTTTGTTCGGGATGTTCGTCCGCATGTCACTAAATTAGATCCCAAGTCTTTGAAATGTGTCTTCCTCGGTTATTCTCGTCTTCAGAAGGGTTATAGGTGTTATTGTCCCAATCTTAACAAATATCTAGTCTCAATTGAAATTACCTTCCTGGAAGACACACCTTATTTTTCGTCTTCATCCGTTCCCACTCGCCAGGGGGAGGATGATGATTTGTTAGTCTATTCCATCACATCCTCTGCACCCGTCTCGGTACCAGCACCTGTCTCGGCACCTGTTTCGGCACCAGCACCTGTCTCAGAACCAGCTCCTGTCAAGCCTCCTATTATTCAGGTTTACTCCAGGCGTCCCCCTATTGATTCATGTCCTGCACCTGCTCCTTCGTCATCAGATCCAGTCCCGAGTGATGATCTTCCTATTGCATTGCGCAAAGGTAAACGCCAGTGTGCTTATCCTATTTCTTCCTTTGTTTCTTATAATAACTTGTCGTCTTCCTCTTGTTCTTTTATTGCTTCCCTTGATTCTATCTCTCTTCCTAAAACTGTTCGTGAAGCCATATCTCATCTTGGTTGGCATAATGCAATGATAGAGGAGATGAATGCTTTAGATGACAATGGTACTTGGGACTTGGTCGATTTACCTTCAGATAAAAGGGCTATAGGTTGCAAATGGGTCTTCGCTGTTAAGGTAAATCCAGATGGGTCAGTTGCCCGATTGAAAGCCCGTTTTGTTGCAAAGGGCTATGCTCAAACCTATGGGGTTGATTACTCTGACACTTTCTCTCCTGTTGCAAAGTTAACCTCTGTTCGATTATTTATTTCCATGGCGGCTTCCCATCATTGGCCTTTACATCAGCTTGATATCAAGAATGCTTTTCTTCATGGTGATCTTAACAAGGAGGTGTATATGGCGCAACCTCCTGGTTTTGTTGCTCAGGGGGAGTCAGGGCGAGTTTGTCGTCTTCGAAAATCTTTATATGGTTTGAAACAGAGTCCTCGTGCTTGGTTTGGAAAGTTTAGTCAGGCTGTTGAGAAATTTGGTATGAAGAAAAGCAAGTCTAACCACTCTGTATTCTACAAACGATCCGCAGCTGGTATCATTCTGTTAGTTGTGTATGTGGATGACATTGTAATTACTGGAAATGATACTAGAGGAATCTCATTTCTTAAATCTTTCCTTCATACTCAGTTTCACACGAAGGATTTGGGGGTGTTAAAGTATTTCTTGGGAGTTGAAGTCACTCGGAGTAAACAAGGTATATTTCTATCTCAGAGAAAATATGTCCTTGACTTATTATCTGAGAGGTAAATTGGGAGCAAAGCCTTGTAGTGCTCCAATGACTCCAAATGTACACCTTACAGAAGAGGAGGAACCATTTGAAGATCCTGAAAGATATTGAAGGTTGGTTGGGAAGTTGAATTACCTTACTGTGACTCGTCCAGATATTGCATACTCAGTCAGTGTTGTCAGTCAGTTTATGTCATCCCCAACAATTCATCATTGGGCAGCGTTAAAACAAATTTTGGGTTACTTGAAAGGAACACTAGGACGAGGTATCGTGTACAAAAATCATGGGCACACTCATATTGAATGTTTTTCAGATGCCGATTGGGCAGGTTCCAAAATGGATAGAAGATCCACTTCAGGTTATTGTATCTTTGTTGGAGGGAATTTGGTCTCATGGAAGAGTAAGAAGCAAAGCGTTGTGTCAAGATCCAGTGCAGAGTCTGAATATAGGGCTATGGCACAGTCTGTATGTGAGATAATTTGGATATATCAGCTCTTGACTGAAGTAGGACTTAAAACTACAGTACCAGCGAAATTGTGGTGTGATAACCAAGCTGCTCTTCATATTGCATCTAATCCTGTGTTTCATGAATGGACTAAGCACATTGAAATTGATTGTCATTTTATTCGTGAGAAAATTCAACAAGGCTCGATTTCTACTGGTTATGTGAAAACTGGAGAACAACTAGGGGACATCTTCACGAAAGCATTAAATAGGGTTCGGGTTGACTATCTTTGTAACAAGCTGGGCATGATTAACATTTATGCTCCAGCTTGAGGGGGAGTGTTACGGTGTGTATATAGTTGTCAATAGGCTAGCAATTAGGCTGCCAATTAGAGATTCTAATTGATATAGTTTCCTAGTTTAGATTTAATAGTTTGTATATAAATACATGTAATGCTTCCAATGAAATACACAAGAAAGTATTCTCTTAATCTCTGTTAACAGATGCCATAGTATATTATGCTTTACATTTTTTCTTTCTTCCCTTTTATTTATCTACTTTTGTAACTGTATCTTTCTGTCTACAGTTTGCATATTCATTTGTTTATTGACACGCGTCTTTTGAACTGATCTTGAAGATTATAGTTTGGATCTAATCAGTGACCTAAAAGTTCAAGTTTTTGTCTTGTAAAGTGTTCATTTTTACAGTTAGATGTGTACAAAAAAAAAATTGTTGAATCAAAACTTGTCTAATAAATGCTGCATTAGATTACCATTGATAGTTATTATCAGTACCAAACTGTGGATAATAAACTAGTCAGGTTTGTCTCGATACTTCTAAGCTACCATGGCAGAACTAGGGAGTGATAATTTTCTCTTCTTTGAAATTTTGGTCAACCAATTGATGGAAAAATTAATCAAAGATATGAGATCAACAAATATAAAAATATTAATAATATATAAATTAAAATTGATATTTTGTTGTTGCTAGGACTGGATTGTAACGGCTCCTTTATGGGAATGAATGAAGGAGAATCTCATGATGTCTCAATCATAGTAAGGTGCGTGTTTCAATTGTGCTTGCCATAGAGCCATATAGTACAATATCCAGATCATAAAAAATGTGGTTGAAACATCATACATCAATCAGTTGTTTCAGCACAAATTCTTTAGTTCCATTGGTGAGAGGTGACAATTTGGGGTTTCTTCTTCAAGACACAGGTATGTGTTTCCATCTCTCAATTCAAGATTGTTAAGGTTTTATTCTGAGATAGTGATTAACACTGTCTTTCTTCCTGTTGTCATTGTTGTTGTTGTTGTTCTTGTTCTTGTTCTTCTTCTTCTACTACTTTCTTTTCTTTCAAAACCCCCTTTTTGAGTTGATGAATGTGTGAGAAGGTTGATCTTGTAAGATGATTTCTTAATTTATATTTCTGCATTGGTGTATATGTTCCTGGTCTTCCCCCTATGCATATCTTTCTGGTTCGTGGCTTCCTACCAACTCGTACCACCCAGACCCTGTCCCATGGCTTTCAATTACCCATCAAACCACCTGTATGATTGGTTTTCAGCACTGCAACTTCAGCAAGTTCAGGCAATCCCCTATAGTAGGCAAAAACTACTTGGATCATATTACATAATGCTTCCTGTTCAAATTCAATCTAGTTCTATTATGAAGTGCTCTCTTGAGGATTTTTTCTGCTACTAAGCAATACCATTGAGAAGATTCAAGCATACTTATTTGGAATCAATGTGTCTCAGAACTGAAGGTATTATTTTGAGTTTTTACTGTTGAATGCTTACATGGCTCAACACCTAGTTCCTTAACTACATAGTCATTTTAGGATGTGTTGAAATTAAATCAATGTAAGATGAAATTCTATATGAAATCTAAATGAATTGAATCATTAATTCTAAATGAAATTTAATATTTATTTGCCTTCAAAAAAAGTTTAATATTTATTTATTTAATATCTATTATTATTTATTATGTAAGTTAAATGTATATAAATTTGTCATTATTGGTGTGTGAGTAATGTGAGATAAAACTCTTTTGTTATTTTTTATTGGAGGACTATTTAGTACGTGCAAATCTCGTCCCGTCCCGATCCCGTTTGAGATGAGACGAGGTCGGGATGAGGTCTATCCCGTCCCGTCCCGTCCCGATCCCGAATGAACGGGATGGGAGGGATGGGTCCATCTCGTCCCGTGCCCACCCCTAGTTTTCCTGTTTGAATTGCATAGGTATGTTTTCCTTTCTACATAGAGCACTAGTTAACTCACTGGTTATCCATATTTAAAACTGTTTTTGAGATTTTTTTTTCTTCCATTTTTTTAATCTTTCTTTTATGCATTTAATGAGTCAAAATTTGCAAAAAAACTATTAGGATCATATTATTGTAATCATTCCCATTCAAACCAATCGAGCTCTATTATGGAGTGCTCTCTTGAGGATTTCTTAGGCTTACCAAATCTACTATGCGATACCACTGAAAAGATTGATGTGTCACAATATTTTAGGTATTGTTTTGATTTTTTAGTGGTGATTGCATACATGGCTGAACCCAAAATGTGGCTTGATACTAGTTCATTAACTGGATAATCACTATTAGCTACGTATATTATGTGTTTCCAGTTTCAAAGTGCATAGGTACACTTTCCTTTCAAATCTTTTTATTTTTATATAGTCAGTAAGGAGGTTGCAAATTGCAAGTTAAAACTGGTGATAGGATGTTATGCTTGCCTAGTTTACTTCTTCAAAAAAAGTTTGTCCAGTGATAAGGAGAGGCTTGATTCTCACCATTTTGTTAGTCTATTGGTTATAGATTTAAGGGCAATACACACACACACACACACATATATATATATATTTAAGTTGAAGCAATCCATTGGACAAGTTTTACATTTCATGCGGAGGTACCGAAGATGCCCTTTTTTATTCCAAAAGTTTAATACATTACATGCTATATCTATAACTCATAAATTGCAAATATGATATATGGTTTGATACATTCACTTACTTTAATGGAAGATTTAAGCATTCCTATTAGGAAATCAAAGTGCCTTACTGAAGGTATTATTATTACTATTATTATTATTATTATTACAATTACTATTATCTATTATTATTATTATTATTATTATTATTATTTATTATTATTATTATTATTATTATTATTATTATTATTATTATTATTATTATTATTATTATCATTATTATTATTATTATTATTATTGTTGTTGTTGTTACTGTTAAGGCTTGGTACTGAAGGCATTATTAGCTTAGTTTACTTCTAGAAAAAAGTTTTCTTTGCAAAAAAGTTGCTGGAAAAGCACCGTACCCTGTAGTTTGTAAATTTTTTTTTTTAAATGGTATGAAATGAATTGCATGCTCCAATCTGCAACTTTTTAGTTGGTTAGTCATGGATTTCTATTTATTTATTTGGGGTGGGGGATGAGATTGAACTTATATATGCATCTATGTGTTTATATCAAATGAATCGCTGACTCATCAACCAATAAATTTCCATTAAATAAGAAAAGGGATCTGGATCAATGAAAGAGGTATGAATCTAATTTGTTTGATCCTAAAATTTTCAAATAGTATTAGCATTTCTGTATCAGTCTAAGCCGAAAAGTGTTCACACAGTGGGATCGAAATCTAATAAATAAAATTTTGTCATCCCCAAGTACTTAACTCCTGTGAAAATGCTCTTACATAACTTATATATGCATCTATGTGTTAATATCAAATAGTTCCTGATTCATTATTACATGTAATTTACGATTTCAGTTACTCTGGTAGTTATCATTGTTGTACTCTTCCTTGATAGTTATACTTTATTAGCTCTTCAACAGTAGTCTGATTTGTTTGTGTACAAAGTACTTCATTTAAGATTGCAGTGTTGTTAGATTAGATATGTACATACATAAAATGGTTACTTTATATTCGTGGTTTGCTAATCACCTGTTCAATATTCCATAAGAAACTTTTGCACCAAAAACTTCTTATTAGTTACACAAAGTCTTGACACACTTCACTGAGACAGTGAAAAGATCCGCAAGCTCATTAAATGAAAGATTGGGAATGGGAGCAGTGTGTAATGCTATCAAGGACTCATTGCTCGGTGAAGTTTATTGTTATTGGGGTTCTTTCTTTGTGTGGGTGGTTGGTTGTTTATATTTCTCCTTTTGTTTATGGTGTTTTTTGTTGTGAGCTTCTTACTGTCGTATAATCATTTCAATTTTTCTTAGAAAAAGAGAATTCTTGACTCACGACTCTCTTCCAAATTGATGGGGTACACATCCTTTAATTTGCAAAAACTATTTGACAAATAATTCATTCATTCAATCACCAAGAACAATGTTTAATGCTTTGCCTTATTTATAACTTTCCTAACTTCTTTGGCAAGCAAACTAATCTAACCCTAACCCTAACCCTAATTAACATATGATTTTTTATAATAGGTCCAATTACACTTAATACTAATTAATTATCCCTAATTAGCCCATTTACATCACTATCAATGATGAAGATTAAGATTAACATCTAAAATAATTGAGTATTGACAAATTTTTAATAAAAAGGTAGATGAAAAAGTACTTAAGGATGTAGCTAAAGACCTCGGTGAGAGTTTATCCCCTTGTATACAATGGCCGTCTTGATGTTCAATAAGTAAATTTGTATTCCTGTCGAGTAGGGTGCAACTGAATTGACATATATAGAACTCACTGACATGCATTTATTTGGTGATGGAGAGAAACTTGATTCTCGCCGTTTTGTTTGTCTAGTAGTTACTAGGTTTGAATGGGCGATGTCCTAGTAAATTGAGCAATTATTGTACCTATTTTTCCCCAACTATTGCTCGTCTTACAAGGTTTATTTTTTTATATGAATCATCCATTATTATGTTCAATGGTGCGTAGGTCAGAGTTGAATCTCTAGTGTCAATCAACAAGTATAAACTATAGTCATCGACATCATAATGTGAACGAATATATTAGTCATCAGGGTGTTTGCTTTACTTTTGGTAAATTTCATCTCATGTCATCATATATCTTGGGTCTATCGTGGAGGAGTTCATATGTATCTGATTAATTAGTTGTTGTTGTGTCATTTTTTATACTATGGTAGATATTTTAGGATAGTGGTGAACATGAAACAAAAATATAGAGAGATTTTGAAATCAACAAATATAGATATGTAAAAGTATATCTTGTATATTTAGATCAAAGAGATTATGAGATTTTTGGTTTGTATGTGTGTGCATTTAAATCATTGAATTGCCTAATGAACTATTCATGCTCATTTGTACCATTAAATGGTTTAAAATTAGTATGCGGCTTATAAGTAGAATTCTTTCTTGCAGAATAGGAGTGGATTTTCATGGAAGACATTGTTCACAAGCACTTCATCCCATCTAGTTGCTCACAATGCTCTTAAACTTACTGCCATAACAATACTTCTTTTTTTTTTTTTTTTGAAGGGTGATATGCTCTGATCTTCTTATGTTCTTGTTTGCAGCTTGAAACCTTGTTGTGATTCAACTCAAGCAATGAAAGGAACAAACAACAACTCTGATATGGAATACTGAATGCAGAAAGAAATGAAGACAAGCAGTATTGCAGTAAGAAGACAATTTGAATGGGATTGATTGAAGAAAGGAAGATTGTATGGTATTGATCAATTGTAATGAAAGATACAAGAATGTATTAGCAATTTCGAGATTGCAATTCTCCTATAGAGCAGTTCGAGAGGCTCCACTCTCCTTGAGCAGTTTGCTCAATGTACATTTATTACAATCAATGGCCAATTCTATTCTTCTCATGTATTCTTATTTATAGACCAACTAATGTATCAATTCTGTTAATTCTAACAGAGCACACTTAACAAACTAACAGAATATACATCATGACCTCTACTCCATTCCTTTGACATATTCGTTCCATACTTCCTGGCCTCAGCAATCTTCTAACAGAAATTCCACATCAGCATTACTCCTCCCATTCTCTCAGCAACAGAATTCTTATATCAGCATCAGCATTCTTTCAGTACCAATATCAGCATCAGCATTCTTTCAGTACCAATATCAGCATCAGCAACCTCAGTCTTTAATTATCAGCATTCCATATCAGACTTCAGCATTCAGCAGAATATCAGCATTCATCATTCAGCCCTCCTCGCAACTTCACAGATGTTCATAGCTATATTCTTCCTCCTTGTATAGGTAAATCGGATAGGAGGCCGAATCCTATCAATACCCCCGCCCAAAAAACTCACCTTGTCCTCAAGGTGAAAAGAAGGAAACTGAATCTGGAAGTCACGGAAATTCTCCCAAGTAGCCTCAAAAGCAGGCAGCCCACGCCATTTAATCAGCACTTCCAATGTCTCTGAACTGCCCTCAGTCCCATTACGCATGTCGAGCACCGATTCAGGCAGAAATTCCACTGTATCCTCACAGCTGAGGTGAGTAGGAAGAGAAATTACCTGGGAGCAATCACCTCGAGCCCGTCGCAGCTGAGACACGTGGAAAACAGGATGAATTCGAGAAGAAGAAGGAAGAGCCAGTTTATAAGCTACTGCTCCTATCCTAGCCAACACCTCAAAAGGTCCATAAAAACGAGCCGCAAGCTTCTGATTTGCCCGACTAACCACTGTATGCTGCCGATAAGGACGAAGCTTCAAAAAAACCCGATCTCCCACAGCAAAAACCTCATCCCTGCGAGACTTATCCGCCTGTGATTTCATACGTTGTTGCGCCCGCAACAAGTGCAATTTCAGAGACTCCAAGACACGATCCCTGTCCAATAACAGTTGTTCCACTGACGAAACAACAGCAGACCCAGTGACGTACCTTAACAGGGGCGGGGAATCTCTACCATACAAAATTTTAAACGGTGTAAAACCAGTGGCTGAGTGTGTAGAAGTGTTATACCAATACTCAGCCCAGTGTAACCACCGCATCCATTGTTTGGGTCTCTCGGAACTAAAACACCGAAGATAAGTTTCTAAACACCGGTTGACCACTTCAGATTGTCCATCCGTCTGTGGATGGTAAGCAGTACTATGCTTTAGTTTAGTGCCCTGAATTCTGAATAACTCCTGCCAAAATCGACTCAAAAAGACCTTGTCCCTATCTGATATTATCGATAATGGTGTCCCATGAAGCTTACCAACCTCCTTAGCAAAAATCCAAGCTACCTTCTCTGCTGTGTAGGGATGCTTTAGGCCAGCGAAATGAGCATATTTACTGAGGCGATCAACGACCACCAATATAGTATCCGCCTGCCCAGAACACGGCAAGCCCTCTATGAAGTCCATGGTCACTTCATCCCAGATTTGAACCGGTAATGGAATAGGCTGAAGCAAGCCAGCGGGAGTCGTGGCCAAAGATTTGTTGCGTTGACAAACGGCGCATTCACCCACCATTTTCCTGATACTCGCCTTCATACCGACCCAAAACAGTTCCTTAGCAACCCGCAAATAAGTCTTAGTCTCTCCTGAATGACCCCCAACCGCAGACTCATGGAATTCCTTAAAAATCAAAGGTATGAGAGAAGAAGAACTTGGTATGACCAACCTGTTTTTGTAGTGCAACATATCATGAATCAGCACATACCCAGAAATCACCGAACCTTGCAAAATGGCCTGTTTCTTAAGCTGCATTTCAGAATCATCCAGAATTTCCCTCTTAAGCACATCCCAATCCCGCCAGGAAGGTAAACTCAGTTGCGATAACCCCGGAGATAAAGAAATTCGTGAAAGACCATCAGCGGCTGCATTCGATGAACCCGTTCTATATTGAATTTCAAATTGAAATCCAAGTAGTTTACATACCCATTTTTGATACTCCGAACCAATGACCCGTTGTTCCATCAGAAACTTCAAGCTTTTCTGATCCGTGCGGATGACGAACTTTCTGCCCAATAAATAAGCCCGCCATTTCGTGACCGCAAACACGATTGCCATGAGTTCCTTCTCGTAAATTGGTTTGAGCCGTGCTCTCTGACCCAAGACTTGACTGAAAAAGGCTATGGGGTGTTTTTCCTGCATCAAAACAGCCCCTACCGCATACCCCGAAGCGTCGGTCTCTACGATGAACTCCTTAGAAAAATCCGACATTCGCAACACTGGAGCAGTAGTCATAGCGCGCTTCAATTCCTGGAAAGCACTCTCAGCCTCCTGAGTCCATGCAAAACCATTCTTCTTCAACTGAGAAATGAGTGGCCCGGCAATTTGACTATAGGCTCTGATGAACTTACGGTAATAACCCGTAAGACCTAAAAACCCCCGTAATGCCGTGATATTCGTGGGTTGCGGCCAATCCAACATTGCCTGAATCTTCGCCTGATCCATGGAAACCCCATTAGCAGAAATAACTTGGCCCAAATATCCCAATTTTGAGCTTCCAAATTCGCACTTCTTCCTGTTTGCATACAAAGAATGTAGATTCAATAGACCCAACACTGTCTCCAACTGTTCCACATGCTTCTCGAGGCTTGGACTGTATACCAAGATGTCATCGAAGAAGACGAGCACAAATTTGCGCAAATAAGGCCGAAAAATCGCATTCATCAGCGCTTGGAATGTGGCCGGGGCGTTGGAAAGACCAAAGGGCATTACGAGAAATTCGTAATGACCTTCATGAGTGCGGAAAGCCGTCTTAGCCTCATCCCCAGCTCGAATTCTGATCTGATGATACCCTGACCGCAAGTCTAATTTGGAGAAGATTACCGATCCATGAAGTTCATCCAATAGTTCATCAATGACGGGAATCGGGAAACGGTCAGGCACAGTATGTTTGTTCAACGCCCTATAATCGACACAAAATCGCCACGCCCCATCCTTCTTCTTGACCAAAAGCACCGGACTTGAGAAAGGGCTGATACTAGTTCTGATGATGCCAGCTTCCAACATTTCCTCAATCAACCGCTCGATTTCGTTCTTCTGAAATTGAGGATACCGATAGGGACGAACATTGATCGGTCCTGTTCCTTCTTGCAGAATAATTTGATGCTCATGACCCCGCAAAGGTGGTAGACCTGAAGGTAACTGGAAAACCATATCATACTTAGCCAAAACTTCATTCAACTCCTTGGGAATTTCTGAAAGCTCATCAACCATTGAAGACAAACAACCCAGTTCCAGTAAAATGCCCTGACCTTCCTGCTTAATTGTGCGGAGCATGGTTTTGAGGGAAACCAAACTCCGGCCCAGGGACGGATCTCCTTTAAGCGTGAGTGTTTCCGCACCAACCCTAAATCTCAAAACTTGATCCTTCCAATTTATGAAAGTCATTCCCAACTTTTCTAACCATTGAATGCCCAAAATCACGTCTGAACTTCCAAGGCCTAGCGGAAGGAAATCATCAACTACCTCTATTCCTTGCAACATTAACTCCACCCCTCTGCAAATTCCACTTCCTTGCACAGAATCTCCAGACCCCATGGTAACACCATACACACCTGTGGAAGATACTGGTAACTTCGCTTGCTCAACCACTTTATGCGATATGAAGTTGTGGGTAGCACCACTGTCGATCAATACCACCACCGATTGGCTCGAAATAGCACCAGCAAGCCTCATCGTTTTGGGATTTGTCAAACCAACCACAGAACTCAAGGAAACTTCTACTCCTCTACTGATCTCGACCACATCGAGTTCCTTCAGATCTTCACTTTCCTGACTATCCTCTTCTTCTTCTTCACTTTCGGCCTGGGCAATAAGAACACTAATTTCTTTCTTCTTGCAGCGATGACCCGGCGAATACTTCTCATCGCACTTGAAACATAAACCTTTCGCCCTCTTTTCTTGGTATTCGGCATCGGAAAATCGGCGAATCTCGCCTTTCCCAGCCGTGTGTCTCTCATTTTCGGTCGAAGAAAACTGCTGGTTGAACTCTCTGTTTGCAGAATGAGAAGGTTGCCCTAAAACTCCATTTGCAAAAGTTCTTGGACTATTCACGGGCCTTTGATTATAACCCTGAACATTTTGTTTAAAGAAGCCCAAAACTCTTTGTTTCTCCTCAACTCGTTGGGCCATATCCATGGCCCGGCCCAAGAACCCGGGATCTAGCATTCTCACTTCAGCCCGGATGGAGGGTTTCAACCCGTTTACGAATTTGCTGAGGTATACCTCTTCATTGAGAGATTCCAATGGAGCAGCATGGGAGACGAAGCGCCTTCGATATTCAGCCACAGACCCTTCTTGCTTCAACGCGAGGAATTGCTCACACAATGAGCCTTCTTGTGTCGATCTAAATTGTTTCAAAAGCAATCCCTTGAGTTCTTCCCAGAAAATGATGGGTCTACGCTTGCTTTCCCACTGATACCAAAGAAGGGCATCACCTTCGAACGCAATCACAGCGGCTTCAATCTTCTCATCATTACTGTAGCGATTGATTACAAAGAATCTTTCAGCTTTCATAATCCATCCATCAGGGTTTGTTCCTTCAAAGGTAGGCATCTCTAATCTTTTAGGTCTCTTATCAAATTGAAACCCTTGTGAAGAAGATCCACCCATTCCACCATTTGGACTATGGGTTTCCCCATTCATTGGAGGAATTTGCTCTTTCTCGTTTGTAGAAACAGTTTTCGGAGGTTCTTGTTGCCTTTTAAGCATCAATTCCATCATTTGTTTCAATTCTTGGAAATTTCCATCCAAAGAATCCATTTTCCCTTGCATATTAGCCATTGATTCCTCCATAATTTCCATTCTCGCATTTGTGTTAATCCCTTTTCCAGCCATCTCACAGGATCTTGAGTGCTCTGATACCAATTGATATGCTCTGATCTTCTTATGTTCTTGTTTGCAGCTTGAAACCTTGTTGTGATTCAACTCAAGCAATGAAAGGAACAAACAACAACTCTGATATGGAATACTGAATGCAGAAAGAAATGAAGACAAGCAGTATTGCAGTAAGAAGACAATTTGAATGGGATTGATAGAAGAAAGGAAGATTGTATGGTATTGATCAATTGTAATGAAAGATACAAGAATGTATTAGCAATTTCGAGATTGCAATTCTCCTATAGAGCAGTTCGAGAGGCTCCACTCTCCTTGAGCAGTTTGCTCAATATACATTTATTACAATCAATGGCCAATTCTATTCTTCTCATGTATTCTTATTTATAGACCAACTAATGTATCAATTCTGTTAATTCTAACAGAGCACACTTAACAAACTAACAGAATATACATCATGACCTCTACTCCATTCCTTTGACATATTCGTTCCATACTTCCTGGCCTCAGCAATCTTCTAACAGAAATTCCACATCAGCATTACTCCTCCCATTCTCTCAGCAACAGAATTCTTATATCAGCATCAGCATTCTTTCAGTACCAATATCAGCATCAGCAACCTCAGTCTTTAATTATCAGCATTCCATATCAGACTTCAGCATTCAGCAGAATATCAGCATTCATCATTCAGCCCTCCTCGCAACTTCACAGATGTTCATAGCTATATTCTTCCTCCTTGTATAGGTAAATCGGATAGGAGGCCGAATCCTATCAAAGGGTTTTATATGAACTGTACCAGCCTAGCAGATTTCAGTTGTCTCGTTTATTATTTTGGTTGCATATTCTGTAGGCTTTAAGTTGTTGATGTAGAGATTTATATGGGCTACATAAAAGGTAGTTATTATCCACCGACCTATCTTGGTAGCTCTCTGTGTTACAGTAGCTACTATGTGAGAACGCAGACAAGATTCAAGCCTTACTACATAGGAATCTTTGTGTTACAGTACTAAAGGTATTATTTTCATTTTTAGTGTTTGATGCATACATGGTTTAATCCAAAAGGTGGGTAGATGCCTAGTTCCTCAATTAGATAAACTATGTATAATTATGTGTATTCCAATTTTAAATTGCATAGGCATGCGTTCCTTTCTATGTTAGCACTAGCTATCCTTATCAACATTTGAGGGAATGTTAGCATGAAATCAATTTTGTAACCTTTTTGGTTTTACGTTTATTTTTATATAGTTAGAAAAGATATGCTTGCCTAATTTACTTCTAAAAAAATGTTTCCTTTATAAAAAAGTTGTTTAAAATATTAGTTGAAACCGATAATTGGTTGAGAAGATTACAGTTTGGATTCAAAACAAATGTTCTAGTTTGTCTTGTAGTGTTTAATGCATGGTAAAGTATTACTCCTTGACAAGGAAGCATGGACTTCGAAAAACTTGCCGTATCCATGTTCGACACGTATCTGACACCAACACTGGCTCGACACGCGTCAAACACTTGGTCAAAGTGTCAGACACATGGTCAATGTGGTCAACTTGTCGGACAAGCCTCTGATACACCAAAAACTTGACCTGAACAAAGTCAAGACTCGAAAACCAACTTTGTTTCATTTTTTACTTTTAGATGTTTGCAAATAATCACCTAATTCAATGGTTGTTGATCCATCTGAAGTGAATGACTCTTTTAATTACGATTTAAGACAAATAGGGCAACAAGCCACTAAAGCATAGATGTAGTATTTGCTTCTTCTTTTATCATTTGCTTATTCTCTCTACTATTTCTTCTCTACAATACTTTTTTTGCTGCTTTATTTTTTTTCTTGCACCAGAGTGTCATATTCTTCAAGACAGTCTAGGAAGACACTTTATCAGATTATTTTATTCATGTTTATATGACTTATTAAAAAAGTAGTATGATGTGTCGACGTGTCCCCAAGTCCTAGTTTATGGGAAATTGTTGAGTCGGCGTGTCGTGTCGCGCGTGTCCATGTCTATGCATCCTTGCTCCTTGACAAATACAATTGCCATTGTAAGTTTTCTGAATCTTATTATTTGAATTGCTTAATTTGATTTGTTGTGTTTTCGTTAATGGGATTTGGAATGATATGCACATGTTTCCCTATCTAAATTGTGAAATTTATTTAAAAAATTGTGGTAAGCTTGGATTCGGAAGACTTTAATGAAATAAATGATTGTTTGAATTACTTTTTCACTTAATGATGGTTAAAAGAATGTGAAGAGGCATGATTGTGATAACATCTAAAATATGTTAAATAGTTTCTCCAACTTGCTCCACTCTTCTTTACTCTTAAAATCTAGCTATAAGATTGTACTTCATTGGAGGAAAGCTTTAAAATTTCTCTTTCTTATGCACCAAAACCAAGTCTCAAACTGAGATTATCAATATAACTGTAAAACTCTATACCACTATTGAGGATTTCTCAGGCTTCACACTGAGAAGATTTTAGAAAAATCAATTGAAGCATCTTGGCTAGCTGCATGTATTGTGTTTTTGAGTTTCAAATTGCATAGGCATGCTTTCCTTTCTATAGTAGCATACGCTAGCTCAGTATCCATATTTGAAGCAACGTAAGCATGAAAATTATTTCCAATCTTTAATTTTTTAATTATTTATTTATTTGCTTATTGTTATTATTTTTTATATGAACTCCGTAAAGAGATTTCAAAGTCTAAACTATCAGGAGGCTACACAAATCTTGTTAACTTGAAAAAGAGAGAGTAGCTCTACTATGTGATACCACAGACAAGACACAGTCAGTGAGTCTTCTGTTGGTGTTGTTCTACTCTTATCTCTTTCTTTCTTTTCTTTCAAAACCCTCTTTTGAGTCGATGAATTTGTGAGCAGGTTGGTCTTGTAAAGTGGTTTCTTAATTTATATTCTTGCATTGGTTTCTATATGCTCCTAATCTCCCCCTATAGATATCTTTCTAGTTCATCGCTTCCTACCAACTTACAAGACCTAGACCCTGTCTCATCGCACAAAAGTTGTGCATGGATGGGTAAGACACTCTCATTCTGATAATCTAATTTTTCGTCTCTTTGATCTCTTTCCTGTTATTTGATTCTAATTCATGTGTCTGTGTTTTTGTTTTGTTGAGTAGGTATTTATCAAGATCCGATGCACAAGGAGTGTGCTACTGGTGGCAAGAAGAAGACCTGGAGGAAGAAGTGAAAGTAAGCTTCCGTTTTAGACATGATTCCCACTTTTTTTTTTGTTTTGATTGATTAAGTTTGTTGGAGGAAGTCATGGATGTCAAAAGATGCTTGTGGAAAGTGGAGCATATAGTCATTTGCAAAGCTTTCGAACATAGAGGTACGAAGGTCTTGCCTAGGATCGCCTCATGAAATTAACCTCACAAGGTAATTATTCTTCCATATAAGTTTTTTTTTTTTTTTTGTCATGATGTGTTTATTCATCTGTTGCTATTTGATCTCGTTGACATGCAATATTGTGGAGATTATTTTTGTTAACTGAAATCACAAACTAAAAGATTTAAGTTTACTTTGTGGGTCGACGAAGTTGAATATTGAGTTCATATTGGTTGTCTTTTGATAAGCTTATATTCATTGATGGGTGAGATTCATAGAGTGGGGAAATTTGATTAATATATTGATTTTTAATTTATTGCATTTACTTGGAGGTTTATGAAATTGCTTTGGGGTTTAGGATAATCTCTATACATTTTGCATTTTCATATAGCTTAAAAGATGTTGACAATGTTTGTGGTGAAATGCCGAAAAGTGGTTATTTAAGTTTTCATTTTTTTTATATATAGCAAAAAGATGTTGTCTACAAAAAATCAATGGTTTCCAATATCTCTATGGGGTGAAATGGGGAGTTGATAGAATTCGATGGTTTCACTAATCTTGATTCTTTAGGTGTGAGTGTGCTAGACGAGAATTATACAAAGATATCTTCTTTCTTATTTTTACATAATCCTTATGACAATTGTGGTGCATTCTTGATGATTTTTCATTTGCTATTTTTTTTTACATAGAAATAATATATTCCTATTTTTTTACCACAACCATCACCTCTCATTATAGATTATGCAACGAATACCATTGAGAAGATTCAATTATTCGTATTTGGAATCATGTTGTTATAGTACTAAAGGTAGTATTTTGAATTTTTAGTGTTGAACACATACATGGCTGAACCCAAAAGCTGGCTTGATACCTAGTTCCTCAAATGGATAGTCATTATTCACTACGTATATTATTTGTTTTCTTGTTTCAAGTTGCATAGGCATGTTGTCTCTTTCTTCATTAACACTAGATGACTCGCTAGTTATCCACATTTGGGGAAATGTTAGCATCAAAACTATTTTCTAATATTTTGTTTTTGCATCTATTTTCAATACAGTCAGTAAAGAGATTGGGAAGTTTACTTCTAGAAAAAAGTTTCTATTGCGAAAAAGTTGCTTAAATATTTGTCTGCAGTTGGAACCAATAATTGGTTGAGAAGATTATGGTTTGCTGGGTAAAGTAGCATGAAAACTTTTTTAAGTTTTCTGAATCTTATTCTTTGAATTGCTTTATCATCTTTTGGATTGATCGGTTTGGAATTATATTCACACGTTTCCCTCTCTGAATTCTAAACTTTTTATTTTTTAAATTGTGAGAAGCTCAGATTAGGAAGACTCTCTTCCTCATGATTAGTCACATAAGTGGGTATGGTTGTTTCTAGAATTACTTTGTCACTTAATGATGGTTAAAATAACGTATAGGACGTGATTTTAATAACATCTAAAATATGCTAAATAGTTTCTCCAACTTACTCTACTCTTCTTTACTTCTCTTAAAATCTACCTACAATGATTGTACTTCACTGCATGAAAGCTTCAAATTTTTTCTTTTTTCATTTCACTTATATACCAAAACCAAGTCTCAAACAATAGAACTTTAAAACTCTATACCACATGGAGAAGCATAGTCTTCAGGATTTCTTTAGGCTTATAGTGTACTATAACACTGAGAAGATTTTTATAAAATTCAGCTGAAGTGTCTTTACTAGGTACATGTATTATGTGTTTTTGAGTTTCAAATTACACAGTCGTTCCTTCCTTTTACAAAACATTGGCTAATTCACTAATTTATCCATACTTAAGGCCATGTTAGCATGAAAATTATTCTAATCGTAAATTTTCAATTTGTTCTTTTATACTCTTCAAATAGATTGCAAAACTATCAAGATGCTATACTAATCTAGTTACTTGAAAAAGATTTCTGAAAATGTTTATTTTATCTCTTTTAATTCAAATAAAGGTTAGTCAATCTTGAAAACCCATTTTCTATAAATAAAAAAATATGAAGTAACCGGTATAAATTACTTTTTAGATAAGAATAGTTTGGAACTCCATATATGGTAAAATTATGGTACCTAATCCACGACAAAATGTCACCGTAAATGTTTTATAAGTAATCGTGTAAATATGTGAGAAAATGAGTTTAATGTTTAGTTTTTGAGTCTTTCTTCTCTCTAACAATCTCTTTCTTTAGTCTACTAATTTATCAGTCTAAAGTTTTGACGAAGAGTTCTTTCCAAGTTTTATTTGTTTGATTTGAGTACTTGCGTGAAATATGTGTATTTGGGGTTTTGGTGTTGGGTTTTTCAAATTGATACATCTTTGATGACTTTCATTGATGAAGGTGGTGATTTGGGGTTGACACTGGTCAGTTTGTCTTCTGATTATTGATTTGTTCTTGGAACAATCTTTCTTCATTATCTTTCTTTGTTTGGATAATGCAAGAAAGAAAGGTGACAATTTGGGGTTGCCTAAACCATTTCGGCAGTTCTGTCTTCTGATCTTCTTCAGTCTTCAAGACATAGGTCAGTCTTGCATGAACAATGTCTTTCTTGCTCTTGTTCTTCTTCTACTGTCTTTTTTCTTTTCTTTCAAAACCCCTTTTTGATTAAATATGTGTGCTGGTTGATCTTGCCGGATTTTTTTATATTTTTTATTTACTTTTTATTCTTGTATTGGTTTCTATATATTCCTAATCTCCCTGTTTATGGACTGCTTCTTTGACACCCATAACCATTTAACACCCATTTCAGACTTAGCACAAACATCACTCAAAATACAAGAATAGGAATCTTAATTTTGTTTAGCACTAGCAATAGGTGAGAAAAATGAACTTTTTACCACTCAAAACAGATGCCCAGATTGAGTTTAAAAATAAGTTTTTTGGAGAAAACCTAATAGAAAACTTCCAATTTTTTCAACATGCAACATCATCAACAACTCGAATTTGACACAATGGCCATCAATGCACCTGTCTGATTGGTTCTTATGGCTTCTAATGACACTCGGCTGATCTCATCCTCTCATCATGCCTACGTTTTGTAAGTGCATTTTTCTGATTCCAATCAGATTTGAAATTCAGACTATCTCTGCCTTGAATCTTTTCCATTTTAACTTTGTGTGTCTCGCGTACCCGTTTGCACCATATTGCCTTTTTCCTCTTCTTAGTTGATGAAAACAACTTCCTAGACCCATTTTTGGAAGTGATTCCCCACTTTAATTCTACAAGGAATAAGCCTTGCTAGAAATTTCACATCCAATGCTTCCCCTGACCCCCAGTGGTATTCTTATTGTCCAATATTGTTATGATGAACTTGGGCATATCAGAATTGTTCCAAAAGAGCAGCCATTGAACCTTCTCAGGCTGATATGATTAAAACTCTTTGGGGATGCACAACCCTCAATACTCTCCATACTAGGTTGGAAACCTAAAAACGACTACTACCTTAAAGAGGTGGCTGGATACCACACCTTGAAATTCAGGGAGTATCATTACAAATACCTAAATAAAAAATCACATGAAGAGACTCTTCTGTCAGTGTTGTACATCAATGATGTCAGTGAATAGATTTCAATAGAGTTGTATTATATTAAACAAAGAAAGTAGGTGATCTCCCTTTTATGCATTAATGAGTTAAAATTAGCAAACAACTTGGATTATTTTCTTGTAATCCTTCCCATTCAAATTAATCGAGCTTTGTCCTGAAATGCTCTCTTGAGGACTTCTTAGGCTTATCAAATATAATACCACTCAGAAGATTCAAGCATTCCTATTTGCTAATCAATGTATCACGGTACTTTAGATATTATTTTGATTTTCTTGTGTTGAATCCATATATGGCTAAACCCAAAATGTGGCTTGATACCCAGCTCCCCAATGGGGTATTCATTATTAGCTACATATATTATGTGTTTCTCAGTTTCAAATTCCATGGGCATTTTTCTCAGTTAGGAAGACACTTCCATTTACGCCTCTACAAAATCATGCCAGCTATACATGCAGTTAGAAAATAAAATAACTTACTCCCCAATTGTTGGCCCAAACCTAAAGCATGGCCTTGAGTTGTATGTGTGCATTGGTTGATGGATCTAATTCTTACCACACAAATTATATGGTTGCATTCCTTCCATATACTTTGCATGAATGAGTCTGTCTCGAATGCATTGTTGTTTGGGAGTGGCTGGTCTGGGGAACAACACTCTTTGGTTCCACTGAGAGAGTAGTTCTGCTGAGTGAAAGTCAGATGTCCCTCTAGCGCGTCCAAAGGCTCAGAGAATGGTTGTCATAATGGAAACAGTGAATTTGCATGTCATTATTATGTGGTGTATTGGCTATTTTGTCCTCTTGACGAAGCGAGCGTGTCGTTAGTCCCTTCTGACCATATTATCGATGGTTAGCAATCTGCCGAAACAACTCTTGGCGGACTTTCTCTTCTCCAGATCTTATTGCAAAGCCTACCAACACCAATATTGGGGGCTAGGTGATCAGCCTTTTACCAAGAATTATTTTCCATATCTAAGATTCATCAGTAGCTCTGCTTTGTAGCAAACTCAGCAGCTCAGTCAACTGGTCAGTTTCTCTGTGAAACTGATATCTTCTAAAGTCTAAATTCCAGTTGGGCTCTAATCCCCAAATCACGTAGACCTTGTTTGTTTTCAGAGACTCTGAAAAGAGAGAAATTTGTCTTTCAGTGGCCTGTTGTATTTAAACTAAAAACTTAAGACTCTTGTTGATTCAATGGAAACAAGAAGAATAGAAACACACCCGATCGATCAATAGCGATTTCCTCGTTGATTGTGATGAGTTTGGATTGTTTGGATCTTCCGATTGATTCAAGCGTTTCCCTTAGTTCTCTGTTGAGAGGATACAGAAGACAATGCCAAAAGTTTTTTCTGTTTCAACGCATACGCTCAATCGGGGACCCATCCTATTTATAATGCCCATAAGTCATAACCCTTCAACTTAAGGGTTGTGGATTTCCAATTCTACCCCTCATTGAATTAGAAATTATATCCTTATTTACACCATGTTATTTATTAATACCTTATAGTCCAATACCCTTATTAGATCACATATTTAAATGGACTACACTTTAAGATAGCAATACATATTATATTACATATGTGTGCCCACATTATTGGATTTGTCCAACAATCTCCCACTTGGGCCACATATGTACCTGTAATGTGTATAACCTTATGAGCTCAAAACTTGCTATCACAAGTAAAGGTATTTCGAAGCAATCTCGTCCATTGACTATACTGGTATAGGATTAAAGCGATTTGCGTCACAAGTAGCGTAACGAAATCCATCAATAGTCACATATACCAATATAATCAAATGACATAGATCAAACATGGATGTAGAGCATGGAAATTACATGTGATGTGATCCAAACATGTCTATTTCAACCGGTCCAACTTTAATCTTTAATGAGATCAAACATATAATAAACAGACAATTGACTGAATACTTTATTTCTACAGAAAATATTAAATTACACCAATGTGTCCAAAAATCCATCATAGAACAACAAAACTCCCACTAAACCATGATATCCTCATGTGACATAACACCCATATGAGCGGTGTGCTCATGAAAGACCTTGGGTGGTAATCCCTTAGTAAGCGGATCCGCAATCATGGAGTTTGTTCCAATATGCTCTATGAAAATCTGTTTATTCTCTACTATCTCCTTCACAACCAGGAACTTTATGTCAATATGATTTGACCTAGACGAGCTCCTGTTGTTGTTGGCATATAAAACTGCTGACTTTTTGTCACAATATAACTTTAGTGGTCTTTCTATGTCATTCAAAATGCGTAGCCCAGTGACAAAATAACGCAGCCATAATCCGTGGTTGGAGGCCTCAAAACACGTCACATATTCTGCTTCCATGGTGGAAGAAGCTATGAGTGTCTGTTTAGCACTTCTCCAAGAAATAGCTCCTCCAGCTAACAGATAAATGTAGCCTGATGTAGATTTTCTACTATCTTGGCATCCAGCAAAATCAGAATCAGCATACCCTATGATCTCCAACTGATCTGATCTCTTGTATGTGAGCATGTAATCTTTAGTTCTCTGTAAATATCTCAGGGTTATCCAAATATCTGCCAAGCATTTCAACAATGAATGCTATGTCTGGACGTGTACATACCTGAGCATACATAAAACTCCCAACAGCGGATGCATAGGGGATCTTTTGCATCTCTACAACTTCAAGTTTATTCCTAGGACACTGTTTAAGATTGAATTTGTCTCCTTTAGATATATGGGTATTTTCTGGTTTACAATCTTGCATGCCAAACCTTTTAAGCACTTTTTCTATATAGCCCTTTTGTGATAATCCAAGAATACCCTGAAAACGATCCCGGTATATCTGAATCCCTAAGACAAAAGAAGTTTCACCAAGATCTTTCATTTCAAATTTCTTTGAGAGAAATATCTTGGTTTCGTGCAACATGTCTATATTATTAGTGGCAAGCAATATGTCATCAACATACAAAACCAAGAAGATATGCTTACTCCCACTGAACTTATGATACACAATTATCAACAACATTTACCTCAAAACCAAACGAGACAATTACTTGATGAAATTTGTAGTACCATTGACGGGAAGCTTGCTTGAGCCCATAGATGGATTTCTTTAGTCTGCAAACCATATTCTTTGGGTCTCCAGACACAGTTTTCTGGTTGCACCATATAAATTGTTTCATCAATGTCGCCATTGAGAAACGTTGTTTTAACATCCATCTGATGCAACTCAAGGTTAAAATGTGCAACAAGAGCCATGATTGTCCTAAATGAGTCTTTCTTTGACACCGGAGAAAAAATCTCTTTATAGTCGATGTCTTCCTTTTGAGTGAAGCCTTTAGCTACAAGACGAGCTTTATATCTTTCCACATTACCTTTTGAGTCCTTGGTTTTGAATATCCATTTACAACCAATAGGCTTTGTATTTTCAGGTAATGGGACAAGATCCCAAACTTGATTGTCTTGCATAGACTTGTACTTCTCATTCATAGCATCTATCCACTTTTGAGAGTTAGAATCCTGCATGGCTTGATTGAAGTTGATTGGATCATTTTCCACAAATTCATCATTTTCCTCATGTTCTTCGAGAAAGACCATATAATCATCCGGAATAGCTCTTCTATTTTCTCTCGTGGATCTCCTTAATGGCATTTGATCTTGAGGTTGTTGAGTTTGTTATTCTGGAATATTTACTTCAATTGGAGCAGGGAGTAGTTCAACATTGTCCTGTTGAGGTTCCAGATCTGTTTCTTGATCAATGACAGGTATTGGAACACGTACATTATCAACAACAGTAGTAGGAGTCGAAATTGATTCCTCCTAAAAAACAATGTCTCTTACCTTATTTCTCCCCCAAACTCGACATTCTCAAAAAACGTTGCTGTCCCCGTTTCAAAAATGGACTTAATAGTGGGATTATAGAACTTGTAGCCCCTTGATCGCTCAGAGTAGCCAATGAAGTAGCTGCTCACTATTTTGGAATCCAATTGTTTTTCATTCGATCGATAAGGCCTTGCTTCAGCTGGACATCCCCAAATGTGAAAATGCTTATGTGAGTAGTAGCACCGGAATCTAACCACCAAGTGTTTCTAGGTACTGAAGCTAAGTTGACCCCAGAACAGACCAAAGCAAGAAACATACCCTTTTTAGCACGCCAAGCGTGATACTTGGTACATTCCTTCTTTACATGTCCAGGTTTCTTACAAAAGAAACAACCCTCATTACCTTTCTGTTTCTTTTGTGTTGGACCCTTAGCAGCTTCATAATCCTTCTTTCGTTTTGTGCCCTTATCTTTAGAGGTGCTTGCAAAATGAGCACTTTCCGTTCTGTCTTGCTTCAACCTGTCTTCCTCTTGCACACAGTATGAAATGAGCTTATTAAGAGTCCATTTCTCCTTCTGACAGTTGTAACTGACCTTAAACTGACTGTACTGTGGAGGAAGTGATATCAAAACTAGATGCACGAGTAAGTCCTCAGACAACTCAAGCTTCAGTGCTTTAAGTTTTGAAGCAAGATGAGACATCTCCATGATGTACTCTCTAATGTTCCCTTTGCCTTTATACTTTAATGAAATCAAGCTAGCTAAAAGCGTGCTTGTTTCAGCCTTATCGTTTTTAGCAAAACTCTTTTCAAGTTCAGTAAGGAACTCACTGGCATTGGTTACCCCTGCGGATATTGCACCCCTAAAGGCTTCTGGAATACCTTGCTTGATGAGCATGAGACTCATGCGATTGGAGCGTTCCCACTTCTCAAAGTATTTCCTGGCATCAGGAGTACTTGAATCTGTAAGAGGAGCGGGTTGCTCAATCCTTAAGGCAAGGTCCAGATCCATACATCCAAGAACGATTAACACGTTCTCTTTCCAGTCCTTGAAGTTTGTCCCATTAAACATGAGAATATTATTTACACCAGCAGATATACTAGTAGCAGACATTGTAGCTATACAGAGAATAAATTACATAAATAACATATTCACATCATTATTCAATTGCATAAACTTGTAAATTCATACAATAGGTAAATAAAAAAAGAACCCATATTAAGATACCTAGCACAACATTGTTATTTAGTCTTTGGACAGAAATATCAATCTGTAAGTGGTACTCTTCGTACACAACGAAATCGGCCTAATATTATGTCTTTTTTTGGATTGACATAATAAAAGCATGGTAAAGTAAACTTTATCACGTATTTAAGACTAGGGATTGTCCGGTCAAAACAATCTTCCTTTGGGCCGATTGTTTCACATGGATGTAGCATGCTCACTTATTTAAAATCAACCAATTTTCCTAACAGTGGTTGCTTTGGCAACCTATTAGTTAAATTGTGTAAATTTTAAATAAGGAACACAATAGTGATACATGAAACCAAAATTATCAACTATGTATAAATTTGGAGTACGAACTGAATACAAATAAAAATGAAATAAAATGTAGCCAAAATGAAATAGGTCCCAATCATGTAAAAAACAATATTACCAACATCAACATGGCCCAATAAAAAAATTTACTAACAGACCCAATTATTACCAACAGCAACAGCAACATGGCCCAATTATTACCAACAGTAACAGGCCCAACCAACAGCAACATGCCCAAGAGTGAACAGTCACCAGGCCCAACAGGTGAACAGTCACCAGGCCCGTCCAACAGTGAACAGTCACCAAGCCCGCCCAACAGTGAACAGTCACCAGGCCCGCCCAACAGTGAACAGTCGCGGTCAACGGTGAACAGTGAATCGTTTTTTTTTTTTTTTTAACATCTATTACACCTTGATCCAAATTGTAATCTATTTCAATAGGAAATACAATTACAATGTAATCACTGAATACAATTACACTCACAATAAAACAGTGAAGACAATTGTCATAAAACACTGAATACAATCGCATGAATACATATCTATATAGATTCAACAGTGAATATGAATATAATTTCAACATAATCACTAAAATAATGATATCACTGTAAATAATGGGTTTGTAAATAAGGTTATCATTATTTCAGTCAATTGCAAACAAGCAAGTGTTTACAGTCAATTTGTAAACAAGCATATCATTATTCATAATAGTCAATTGTAAACAAGCATATCACTATGCATATCACTATTCATATCATTATTTCAGTCCATGAATCGCATGATCATAACATCCATATCACTATTTAGAACAGTGCATAACCACTGTGCAGAACAATGCATAACAGTGCATATCACTGTGCGGAACAATGCATAACAGTGCGGAACAGGGCATAACAGTGCAGAACAGTGCATAACATTGCAACAGTGCATACTCATAATGAATCGCATTTCACTTGATCAAAGAAGGAAATTTGTTCTTCTTTATAATTTCACATTGAATCAACAGGAGATGCTCTGATACCAATTATTGTATTTAAACTAAAAACTTAAGACTCTTGTTGATTCAATGGAAACAAGAAGAATAGAAACATACCCGATCGATCCATAGCGATCTCCTCGTTGATTGTGATGAGTTTGGATTGTTTGGATCTTCCGATTGATTTAAGTGTTTCCCTTAGTTCTCTGTTGAGAGGATACAGAAGACAATGCCAAAAGTTTTTTCTGTTTCAACGCATACGCTCAATCGGGGACCCATCCTATTTATAATGCCCATAAGTCATAACCCTTCAACTTACGGGTTGTGAATTTCCAATTCTGCCCCTCATTGAATTAGAAATTACATCCTTATTTACACCAATTATTTATTAATACCTTATAGTCCAATACCCCTATTAGATCACATATTTAAATGGACTACACTTTAAGATAGCAATACATATTATATTACATATGTGTGCCCACATTATTGGATTTGTCCAACATGGCCATCTCCAATTATGGGTATAAAAATTGATCTCATCACTTTGTGTGCCTCATAAGATGTGAGGTTCCTGAATTTGATGTTTTAGATGCATAATTCCGTTTCAAAGAGAGCATCCACGAGGGTCAGAACTTTGAAACTTCTTTGGTAAACTAATCTGACTTCTGCGGCAGTAACTCTTCTCCAAAGGGTGTTCCGTTCCTCTCTAAATCGCCAAAGCCATTTTGATAGAAGTGATTTGTTGAACTCTGTGAGTTTGTGATTGCCGAAATTTTTGTTTTTTTGTTGGGTGACCTGGTTCCACTTGATAATGTCATATTTTCTTACATTTACTTTTAAGGACGTACTCCAAATAAAATACGTAGATCTCCCCGACACAGAAACCTGCATGGCATGCTGGTTTCTGTACTTTTATTAGGACGATGTGCTCTGCTTTGGAGATAAACATCCTCTTCTAAAGGGCCAATAATCTTCTCAAACTATAGGACTACTTGCTCTCTGTTATTTGAATCTTGCTCCACAGGAGGACTAGGGTAGGTGTAGGTAAAGATGGAACAAAACCACATGAAAATGTTCTCTAGCGCCCTTGTTTGGGACATTTCAGATCCTATAAAGATGATTGTATCAATCTCTGACCTTGCAACCTTCTAATAGCCCAGCCTGCTCCGCTTTCGTCACCATACTCGTTAAGGCTTGTACATGATTGTAAATTGTCCCACCTGTACTTTTGAAGTAACTAGTTGGAGATCCATTTAAGTTGATTGAAAAAGAAGTTGTCGATAGAATAGTTTTGCCTTCAAGAACATTGGACCACCCTCATTAATCACTATGAAATTAATGAGAGGCCTCCTTTGAGAATTAGTCCACCCATCACAAACAATGGTTGCCCCTTTAGTAACCCATGTGAACTTTGTTGCCTCCAACAACCTCTGAATGTTGCCCATTTCATTTTGAAGCAATGTCGTCCTCAATGCATTATACTCAGGGATCTTGTAACCACTAATGGACTTTACTTTATTCGTTGCATAGGTGAAAGCCTCCTGAAAATACGGATTCCTTGCAAGGTTGAATGGCAATGCAGCTGAGTAAAACGCCCTTGCAATCAAAGCATCCAACTCTTGTCGCTCACTCATATTGAAAGCATTTGCAATAGGATTATTAGTGGCTCTCCTCTTCCTTTGTTCATTGTATGGAACTGAAGGACTAACCCCACTACTTGAACCCGGGTGCGGGTGACTACTTGAGCCCAATGAAGGAGGTAAAGGAACATTTCGCGGCCTTGAACTTTCTGCTCTCAATGCAGCTTCTTCAACAAATTGTTGCACCTCTCTAAGTTGTAGGGGGAGATTTTGGCACAAATAGCTATCCCACGACCTGTTATCTTCAACAAGTGGTCCTTCAATCTAGTAAGAGATCCCGTATACTCTTTCTGACAAAAGTTACACCGCCATCTAAGATTTCCCCCACCTTCACTTAGTCTTCTTATTATTGTCACATGCTTCCAAAGATCATCTCCAGTTACTTGGCCTAAAAAAACATTAAGAGAAAAAAGACAATTACAATGTTAGACTCACTCAACCAGGATGACATCAATGCCATTTTACAATTACAATTACAATGGTCAAGGGTATGCTTCACTCTCTTATTCCTTGCGCAACATGTATGTTTTTTTTTCAATCAGTTTTGTTGGAAAATTATACTTAAACAGTTAAACATCAATTGTTCATTTCTTTTGGAGCTTGCAGTTCAAGGATCTTTACCAGGTGTTAGAGCAGGTCATGTTGCTGTTATTAGCTTCCTATATGTTCATGGACTCAGCTTAGACAAGGGCGATTTTCAGTCCAAGGCATAGATCCCGTCGAGAGCAGATATCGCAGGAGAAAAAAAAAAACAAAAGAAAGAATCAAAGAAGGTACCTGGTGATGGTGATGGTGATGCTGAGGATGACATAGATCCCGACGATCGATCTCTCCCTCTCTGTCGAAATTGATCACTCTACCTCCATCCAGCACTGTCGATCGATCGAGTCGAGACTCTGTGTGTGTCTGGTTCACTACTTTTCTCTGTTCGAAATCGATTTCTCTGTTATCTATTTTCTCTGCTCTCTGTTAGTGTTAGGGTTTGTGGGAGGAAGTAAGGAACGATCGAAGAGGAGGAAAAATAGGGGATAATTGCACCCGACTGTGTCCAAGTCAGTCAACGAATTTTGACCGTTGACCACGTGTCCAATACGTGTCGGGCCCGAATCCGTGTCCGACGCGTATTTGACGCGTGATTTGAAGGTTTTTCGGAGAGTCAGTGCATCAGAGTTGGTAGATCTCGGTGATATTTTCTGTATCCGCTACTACAATGGCCATAACGTCTTCATTTCTTATTGTTTCAGATGCTATTCCTTTTTATTTATCTACTTCAATAAATATATCTTTTTGTATGCAGTTTGTATATGCATTTGTTTATTGACATGCCTTTTTGGAGCTGATTTGAAGATTATAGATTGGATCTAATTCAACTACCTAAAGGTTCTTTTTGTCTTGCAAAGTGTATATGTAGTTAGACGTGGTGTATAAAAAAATTGTTGAATCACAACTTGTATAAAAAGTTTTAGGTTGATATTATTTCGTGTGAAAATGGGTGTTAGATAGGTGAGTTCCACAATGGTTGAAGATGGAGTATAAATCGACAAGTTAGAATCGCATTTATCAATTAAAGTCGAGACGAGAACATAAATTGATTGAGGTGTGAAAATTGATTGAGGGATTTCACAACTTGTCTAAACAATTTTAGGTTGAAATTATTTGGTGTCAGAATGAGTGTTAGATAGGTGAGCCAAAGGTGTGATGGCTCAGTGGTTGAGCAGTGGCGGATAGTATCACTAGGTAATGGGGTCGATCCTAGCCGACGGCATCTGAAGTGGGAGGGGTAAAGGGATAAAAAAAACAAAAAAAAAACGGAGTATAAGTCGACAAGTCAGAATTGCATTTATCAATTAAAGTCAAGACGACAACATAAATTGCAACACCCTTGTGAAAATGGATTGGGGGATTTGAGTTATAGAAATTATTTGAACATAATTTACTTTAAAATCCTTGAGAAATTAACATGTTGGATATTAAAAATGTCTACTAGATCGGCCAATTGAATAGGTTATGGATAAAGCTCGATCTGTTGAGAAAATAGGTCAGGATGAGAGCTTGACCTATCAAGCAAACAACTCGAAAGATGAGTTCATCCAGTCAAGTTGATTTGAGTTTGACCTATCATATAGACAGATCATGCACTCAAGACCGATTAAGTACAATAAATTTTCAAAACTTAATCTCTATATAAGCTCATCTCTTTTTTGCTATTCCATAATTCTTTATAAATAAGAGAGCCAAGAAATGTTGAAGGCACAACTTTGGAGTTAAAAACCCTCAACTTTCAACATCAAAAGAGAGTTTTTTTTAAGTCTTTTCCATTTGCTATAAAAGAATACTGATGAAAATACTTTCATGTGTTAGAAACTTCACACATCTTTGTACTCATCGTACTTGTGTGTTTGGAAGTAGTGTTCTTGGTCTTAGTATGTTGCTGAGATCGTGGAAAAAGATCATTGAAACATGCTTCTATATATAGAAGTTGGTTGCAAGTGAACTCGCTCATTATGGAACCGTGTATGCTTTGATAAGTGCCTTGATTAAACAATCTTGTAATTGTGGTATTGTTTCAAAGTAAATCTTTTCTCTGTGTATGTAACTTATAGAGTTGATAGTTAAAATTCTATAAGTGAACCCCGTTATATTGTGTGTTGTTTACTTTCCTTTTTTGCACTTTATTCGTTATTTTGTGTCTATGCAAAGTATTGCTAAAGTTTTAAGATTTTCACATTGAATATCATATAAAAGATCTATATTAGATCACAGATCTAATATTGAATATAATCAAAGATCAAGTATATAAAACGCTTAAATCCAAAATGATTAAATCAATCATAGTTCACAATTTCACCATTAATACTTGCTATTAGTGCAAAACTGTGGTTAAACCAGGTTTGTTTCAAAGAGGGTCCTTCTAAGCTACCATGGCAGAACTAGGGAGTCACTATGTGTCCCATCTGAGATTTTGGTCAACCAATTGTTGAAAAAATTAATCAAAGAAAGAATAGATTATGGGATCAACAAAAAAAAAAAAAAAAAGAACTAACAATGTCTAAATTAAAATTGATTTTTTGTTGTTGCAGGCAAGGACTATGATTTCGTGAAATTTCAACAAAAATTTCGTTTTTTCTTTAATTATGAAAGAAAAAATCCGAGGTTTTTTCGAAATTTGGGATTCTTTTGTAAATTTGATTTTTCGTAAAAATACAAAAAATACATTTTTTTTTAGGGTTTTTTCCTTAAATTTGGGGTGGGGTTCTTTTCTAATTATTTATTGATTTTTGAAACCACCCCTTATTTTCTACTTATCATTCTTCTACTTACATATTGAAATTTGAAACTACCCTTGGTTTTTTAATTATATGTTAATATCATGTTTGTTTCATTTTTTGATATTTAGGCTTAATTTAATGTGTTTAATAGATTTATTTACTTGCATCTTTTTTTTTCTTCATATATTTCATATATACTCAATTTTTTTAATAAAATATATACTCGAAATTCATTATATATATTTCATGTATCCTCAAATTTTTTACATTTTTTCTTTACACACCGAAATATTTCTTAAAATCAACCCGAAAAACGAAATCACAATCCTTGGTTGTTGGGATTGGATTGTAGTGGCTCATTTATGGGAATGAATGAAAGAGAATCACAAGGTATATGTTTCAGTTGTGCTCGCCATAGAGCCATATAGTACAATATCCAAATCATAAAAATTGTGGCTGAAACATCATATATCAAGCATTTCTTTCGTCACAAAGTCTCTAGTTCCATTGGTTAAAGTGTTGGATGAAGAGTTGGTTAAGTTTCATTTTTGTTTATTTGTTATATATATATATAATTTTTTGCCCCAATTTTAGCTGGTCTGGGAAAGTGGCGAGATTGCTGTCTGGGGGGCAAATGTACACTTTTGTCTCCCCCTCTTTAACCACTTTTTTAAAGAGGGAGAACAAAAGTGTACTTTCGCCCCCCAAGCAGCAACCAAGCAGCTGGGCCCAGGCCAGCAAGAATTACTCAATTTTTATTTATTTACCTTACTCTTCTTTTCTAGTTAAATTTTATATCTGTCACCAAATATATGTATAGATATATTTGTATGTATATTGGTCCATTGGGGCTGCTGCATTTCATACAGTTTTTGTCTTAAAATTGTAGTTAATAAAAATATACTGACAAACATATGGATCTCTTTACATGATTTTAGAACTTCTCCCATCTCAAATTGATATTGTTGTGTGCATTTCCATCATGTTCTACTCCTTTCTTACTTCTAAATTCTGGCATTTTACTTTCTTTTTAAGTGAAATTTTTTTTGGCACATGCGCCTTTGTTCAGGCCCTATAACTTAAGAACAACTATACTCCACCGAGCCAGAGTATTTAACATTATTATGTTCGATAGTGGTATGCATCAATTATCCCATTGACTAGATTTCGATAGAGTTATGTTATATTAGATAAATAAACTAAGTGATCTTCCTTTTATCCACTGAGTCAAAATTGCAAAAACTACTTGGATCATGTTATTGTAATGCTTCTCATTCAAATTCATTGAGTTGTATTGTGAACTGCTTTCTTTAGGATTTCTTTGGCTTATCAAATCTACTGTGCAATATCATTGAGAAGATTCAAGCATTCCTATTTGGAAATCAACATGTCTCAATACGGAAGGTATAATTTTGTTTTTTGTTGTTTTTTTTTTTTTTTTAATGTTGATTGCATACATGGCTGAACCCCAAAGGTGGCGTGGTACATAGTTTCTCAACTGGATCGTCATTATTAGCCTAGTTTACTCCTTCGAAAAAGTTTTCTTTTGAAAGAATTGCTAGAAAGACACTATACTCCGTAGTTTGTAAAATATATATATATAAATAGTAAGAAATGAATTGCATGCTCTAATGTGCAAAAAAATTTAGTTGGTCACTCGTGGATAATAAATTTCTATTTATTTGGGGTGGGGTGGGGGTTAAACTTATATATGCATCTATATATTTACATCAGATGAATCCCTGATTCATTAATTTTGTTGCCTTTTGATTTTTGGATTAGGAATGATATTCCACACACATATATGTATGTATATTGGTCTATATGGGCTGCTGCCATATCGTACAGTTATGGCTTGAAACTTTAGTTAGTGAAATATATTGTCAAACACATGGATTTCTAATACATGATTTTAGAACTTCTCAATCTTAAATTGATTTGCAAATTATGAACTTAGATTGGTTTAATCACTTCTGGATTTAAGGTTTTTATAATCTAATTGATCTTTGAATCTATATTCAAGACTAGATCTACCAGATCAAATCTGTTATAAGATATTCAAGTTTCAATGATGATCTTTGATCTTTAGCAATAATTTACACAATCACACAATAGTGAATAAAGTGCAAGAAAATAAAAAACACACATGATGTAACGTGGTTCATTTATAGAGTTTTAAACACCAACTCTATAAGCTACATCCCCAAAGAAAAAATCCACTATGAAACAATATCATGATTACAAGAATATTCACTCAAGGTACTTATCAAAGCATACACGGTTCCACAATGAGCGAGTATTCCACTTGCAACCAACTTCAATTCACAAAAGCTTACTTCAATGACCTTCTTCCATGATCGTAACAATGTACCAAGGCCAAGAACACTACTTGCATACACATAAGTACGATGAGGACAAAGATGCATGAAGTTTCTAATGCATGGAAGTCATTGAAAAAAATCAGATCTATATTCTTTTAAAACAAATGCAAAAGACTCTAAAAAATTCTCTATTTTGATATTGAAAGTTGAGGCATCTTAATTCCAAAGTTGCACCTTCAATATCCCTTGGCTTTCTTATTTATAGATTTGTGGAATAGCAAAAAATAGATAAGTTTATATGGAAAGAAAGTGCTACAAAGTTATTGTGATAAAAAATAAAGGATACAAAAGAGACCCCCAAACAAGACTCCCTAGACTTACTCAACCAGTACACATTATCCTCATGTAGTCTTGCTAGCTTTTCTTGATTCTCAATTCTAACTTTCCATCTCTTGTTGGCACCTTGCATCTTGGTTGAGGACCTGTAACTTTGGAACAACATTACTCCATCGAGCTAGAGTACTTGGCATTTTACTTATTTTTGTTTCAGAAATAGTTTACAACCAAGACAAGCTTTATTTATTCAGTTTCAATGAATTTCCCCAGTTTTTACCTGGTTTCCATTTACGTTATACTATAGAGATACATTAAAGAACAATTTGGTCCACCTGCAGCTTTTCCCGCAAATTCAACCCTAGGACCAACACATAATGTTGAATACATGGTAAACTATTACTCTTTGAACAAAATTTTCCCATTTTTTTAATCTATGTCTTTGAATTACTTTGTTGCTTGTTGGATTAATGGATTAGAGATGGCAAGCACATCTCCCTTGTTTTTGAAATTGTAAAGAGCTTAGATCGGTAATCCTTTTTGTACTTCATTAACACCTACAATCCAAATTTCAATTACTTTTTGTTGTATTATGACATGCTTGATAGTTGTATTTAAATTATATAGGTATATTGGAGGTCTCATTTATTTGTGTATTACAGTATAAAGTACTTCATTTCAAATTTGGATGGTATTAGATTGCTTCTGAGATATATGCACCCATGTAATGGTTATGTATTTTAGTGCCTAGATATATCACCTGCTAGAATTACCACAGATATTTGTTATGTAAATACTTGCACCAAAAGTCCTTAGTGTATATAACTATATAAACTCGCGAGACTACTCTTTTCCAAACTAAATAGGATATGTATCCTTCAATTTGGAAAACAATGTCCTTAATGAAGATAATTTTGACTTTTCACTGAATATCATAAACTTTAAATAATAAGTAGATTCAAAAGTAATGTGGTCCTTCACCAACATGTTTTCGTTAATCTGTTCATGTAAAATTTGATAGCTGCTCTCAAAGGCAATTCTTTGATTTGATGAAGTTATCTTGTTTTTTTTCTTCAATTCGAAGAATTCACTTTGCTATTTTGGTTTATTTTCAATTCAATTTCTTTATTTGATTCAAAAATGCAAGAAATATGACAATTACATTACAAGCACTGGTCAGGTCAGTTTGTTTGTTTGTTTTTTGTTTTTTTTTTTTTTTTTTTTTTTTTTTATCTATATCTCTCTATTACTTTACTTTTGGATTTTGTTGATTTATTGTAGTCTAAGTACGAACTTAAACCTCATATCAAGATTGTTTAGTTTATTTTCTCTCTTTTTTAGTTCATATGTTGAGATGTATGATTGTTAAAACCCATTTCTAACCCACCTCTCCGAGTTAATCAAACATGGGAACCACATTGTTCACTATATTTCAACTTTAATCAAAGCTTAAAAAGGAAAATATAAATTTGGGGTTCAAACAAGGGAGTGATCATATCAGGGATATCAGGAAAATATAAAAAGAAAGTCTCTGATTTCTCTGATCGATCAAATAGAAAATAGCTTGTTCGAGATGAGAAGAATGTGATGAAACTGTGTCACTTGGAGGTTTCTGGAATTGCCTACTTTTTTGGGTGTGGACAATTTCCATATTTTGGTTTGTTCTTATAGCTTAAAAGATGTAGACATTATAGGTGGTGAAAAATCCACAAAAGAGTTTGTATATAGGTCTTAATATTTTTTTTATCATGCCCACAAAAAATCAATGGATTTGGACATTTCTATGGGATGACTCGGGGTTGACTGAAGTCGTTGGGTTCACTAATCTTGATTCTTTAGGTGTGAATAGTTCTAGACGATGGTTATACATATATATTTTCTTTCCTATTTTTACACAATCCTAATTATGATGATTGTGGTGCATTCTAGATGATTTTTCATTTACAATCTACTGTGTGATACCACTGAAAACTTTTGTTGGTTAGACTCCTAGTCAAGCCTTGATTAATTTTTTTTTTGTCTTTCTTGGTTGGTAGTTAGTTGTTTATTTAAGTTGTTCAAAACTGGATTTATGATGTGAAGGATGAATTCTTCAAAGTATATACCTCTTTCGTGTTGTAGTGGTGTAGTTTCCATATCTAGTATGTGATATTTGTCGTTAAACAGATTTGAATTCAGACACACCTGAGATTTTTGCAAAACTATTTTTTGGTGGGATTGAATCTCTTACGTCTAAGTTCTATCACAAGGTAAGGCTCTAACTTGAGGTGTTTAAATCTGTGTGAAGTCTGTATTCTAGTCGACTTGTTTTCCCGTCAAATTTGCACTGCAGTTTTAGCACATGGTCAAATTCGTTAATCATGAATTAGTATGTTTAGAGAGCATATTTTCAGGTATGTAATTCATGAATTAGTTTTTTCATGTAACTGTTTGTATTTATCATGCTTTGATTTCACCGAAATACATTGGATGTTGAATAATTCGTTACAAGTCCCTTTCCAAAGCACTCAAATGGACAACAGGAGCTGAAGGAACAGTTCCCACTTTCTTCCTCCGAGAAACAATCCCTCTAAGACCTTTCCTTTTCAATGGACTAGGCATCTTCAACACTTTCTTCTTCTGAGATCCAAGTGCTTGTGCGTCGGCGCCAAAAGAAAAACCAATAGGAGTAGTGGGAGTCCGCCCCACATTGCCAGATAGACTGGAAAACAGACCACTCCATTTGATATTCCCCAGTTGAAGAACGTTTGAAATAGGCATCCATGGCAGAGCGAGAAACTCGGTCTTCATTCTCTCATTTTCAAGAAAAAGAACAACAAGGTCATGTACCCTAGTTGAGAACAATAGATAAGAGTAACAAATGTTGTATTAAAAACAAAAGGCGAGGGGAATACATAAGACTTATTAAGGTCCCTAAAGCTACGGAAGATTGTCTGGCCATCATGGGTGAAGTACCCAGACTTCATAGAAGCGTAAAAACAATATCGCTGCCAATCTTCCGTGTCCTCCAACGTGCCATCCAGGCAAGAGGGTTTCACCATCCAACAAATGTCTAACTTATTCATTTTGATGGAGGTCAGAGAATGAAGCAGTTTTGTCGACTGATGAAACCCCGCATCCCTGGCCCTAATCAATGTGGCAATCAATATACTTCACTTGCTCGACGCTATCTGGGCTGGGGCAATACCCTAATAAGACATAAAACGCCAAATGGCGCCAGGAACGGTGAAGCATAGGCCAGCTTTGTACAAGCAGATGAATCCCTCCATTGGAACAATTTGTGGCTCGCCCTTCGAAAAAAGCGACAACTCCATGTCATCTGGAATTACATATCGTCGATGGAGATCGGCTAAGTCCTTTTTTTTATGTCAGCGCCCCCCTAAAAAAGTCCAAGCATGCCGCATAGCGCTCACGTAAAAAATAAGGTCACACAACATGACTGTATGAAGGTCCGAGTTTGGTTGAACTGGAAAAACTAAAATCAAAGAACAAAAGGAAGCTCTAGAAGGTAAAAAGAAGAAACTACCTTGAAACAAGCTTATATAAGTATGACGTAGGGGATAAGTGATTACATAACCGCTGCAAAAGCATTAACTACATCACGAGAATCGAAAAGGTGTCAAAATATGCCATCATGGCATCGCGCATTCTTTGAGGCACAATCACTTAGGAGCCCCATATGCAACCCCACTAACTAGATGAAGTAACTGATGAGACATTAAACAATCACCCAGTCATAGCCATACACATGACATATGCCCACCCTAGTTCAGTAAGGCCTCAACACGGTCTTCACAGGGCCCAAGCACGACCCAATCCAGACTCAGTCAAGTCACCGGTCAACCTATAAGTCAAGCGCCCAAGCCCAAATCATGCGAGCCCAACATGATGCAAATCTAGGAGTTTGTCCCAGGGCAACAAGGCCCGAACGTAGATATTTGAGTTATCACAAGCTCAAGATCTATTTAGTACAACTCTTGATCCAATCAATTATTGAGTCACAAACTGTGCCAAATGTAACCAGTCATGGACGGGTAAGATCCTCAGCGAGATCTTCTCCCCCCATCACGCCTCGACGATAGAGTCAATGAAGGAAAAATATTCGCTATATAAGATAAACAAAAGGGACGAGAAGGGTACGCACTTACAATCTAATTTATAGTCTACATCCATCTTTACACAATCACTTAACTTTAGTATCGGAGTGCCTTCGGCCACCACAACAGTGGTCCCAGACTCATCGTTGTTCATTTTTGCAGGTCAAGAATTGACAATGCACCAGACACTATATAGAACTATACATTCCAGTGGTTGTCTGGTTTTACAAAAATAAAACTCGACAAGAAATAGATAGCCAGGTTTTTTCGAGAAAAAAAAGAGAATTGAAAATTGAGGTTGGATATGCTTTGCAATCTTTGAGTCCTCTACATTTTCCCCTCTTTCTATTTTCATAAAATAATCATGATCATAAAATTCAATCTAAACCCACTCCTGACATCAGTACATTATCTAATTGTTTATTTGAGATCTTCACGATCAATTCCCTCATCACTACACCATCACCATTACCACTCCTCCCAAGAATTCATCCTTGCAAACAGACCCTAGACCCTCTTCACAGCTCCCACTGCCACCAACATCAACATACCAAAACTGCGTTTTCCCACTTGCTAATTTTGTTTGCCCTCTATCATGAAATGTCATTTCTAATGCGTAATTCAACATTCAACAAAATCATTTACTGACTTTTTTAAACAACCATTTATGTGCAGTGTTTCTACGGAGCCTGGTCTGAGAGCATTGATTTGTAGAGTTGAACAAAAAATCGATGAAACCGATTAAACCGACTGAACCGATCAAAACCGAATCGATCGATTTGGTTTAAGTTTGGTTTGATTCGATTTCGATTTTAAAATATTCAAAACCGAAGTGATCGGTTTGGTTTTCGATTTCTATGTGATTTTAACCGACAAAACCGAACCGACTTAATATATATTTTATATAAAAATAATATAATATATTTAAAATAATCGGTCGGTTCGGTTTAGTCGATTTGGTTCGATTACAATTTGCATAAATTAAAATCTGTTTGATTTCGGTTCGATTTTGTTAATGGTCGGTTCGATTTCGGTTTGAAAATTGAAACCGACCAAAGTCGGTTCGGTTTTCAACCCTACTGATTTGTGTCTAGAAGGGTGATCCGCACGTGATCGAACCACTCTACCCTTCTCTCCATGAATTTGGAGAAGTTGGAAAGGGATAGAGTTGATACGATCACGTACAGACCACCCTCCTATGCACAAATCAATGCTTCCGGACCAGACTCTCTAGAAATTTTCATTTATGTGAGAACATGTTTCATGTAATATTATATGAAATTTTGTATTTAGATTGTGCTTGCTTGAAGAAAAATAAAACATGAAAAACAGTTGGGAGAATGTATCGAGCATATGTTGAAGGGAAGAACCATGTTTATTTATTTTTCACGGGTGAAATGACTTTCATTGCCCTCTAAAAATTTGTTTCCATTTTGAGAATGTTGTGGTTGAGCATATAAGCTTTCAATGCCAAACAGATCACTTCCAAATTTATAAGAAACCAACAGATGAACAATATATGAGTAGAACCAAAGCAATAAATGTCCCCGGCCGAGGGTATAGCGTGCATGATAAAAGAAGAACCAGATCAGTGAATGAGAATGAAGAACACAACTATAGTAGTAGTAATTGTATATATCATAGTGGTGAAAATAACAGGAGTTCAACCATATCATATCAGTAATTGACCGTTAAGAACACAACCAGACTTGTGTGTATCAGTGTATGTGGGCCCACTAGACTTGTGTTAGTCTCTGCACCTTTGAGAGCCTAAGCTTAAGTTGGATAACCACATCAAACCTAGACCTTAAGTTGGATAACATAACTGGATACTTTCCCTTCTCACAGTACTCAGCAAAGTCACTTTTCGAATTCAGTCCCCGAGAACTTAGAAAAAAAAGGTGTCAGTCGATCTAAACCAAAACACTTGCAGTGGAAGTTAACTTTGTCCAAACTGAAACAGTAGAGGGCTAGAATGAATTACTTTCCAAATAGTTGAAACAGAAATACTTGAAGTACCTACACATTTTTACCGAGTTGAGGAGAAACCCTTTAGTGTCTACGAGGTCCCCAAAAAACTGGTACTATTTGTTAGAGATTAATCTAGACTAGTTCTAGAAGAGATGTGTCTTTTGGTGTTTCAGTGTGTCTTTTAGTATTACTAAGTGTCTTTTGATAATGGTCATGTGAGTCCTATTTAAATCCATGTATTATTTGGTTTCAAGCAATGTGAATAAAGTGAGTTCTCTACACATTAGAGTTCTAGTTTTATCAAGAGATTACACTCTATCTTGTTTTTCTTTTTTTTTTTTCATTCACATAGTTGGTTAAATCCCAACAAATTGGTATCAGAGCCTAGTCGAGAGAACCATGGCGTTCAACAACAATAATTCCGTCCAACCTCCACTTCCTTTTCTTACCAGTAAGAACTACAATCATTGGAGAATGAAGATGATGGCCCTATTTGGTTCACAAGACCTATTGGAGATCGTAGAGATTGGTTTTCAAGAGCCCGAAGATGAAACAAATGCACAAGACTTGGCCGAGTTGAAGTCTAACCGCAAGAAAGACTACAAATCCAAGTATTTCATTATGCAAATAGTAGATGAAGCTATTCTGGACAGAATTTCAGTAGCCACAACGGCTAAACAAGCTTGGGATATTCTTTATTCTTCATACAAAAGAGATGACAAAGTCAAGATGGTGCGTCTACAAACTCTTCGAGGGGTTTGATACACTAAGAATGAAGGAGTCCGAGACTATTGAAGAATACTTCAATCGGGTTATCTCAACTGTCAACCAATTGAGATTGAATGGTGAGAATCTAGAAGACCAAAGAATTGTCGAAAAAATCCTTCGGAGTTTGACTCGAAAATTTGAGTCTAGTATTGTTGCTATTGAAGAATCCAAGGATTTATCTTCTTTGTCGGTGGAGAGTTTATTGGGGTCACTACAATCCCATGAACTACGAATGAAGCAATATGATTCTAGTTCTATTGAACAAGCCTTTCAAACGCAAGTCTCCTTTAGAGATTCCTCTAAAGATGGCTTGAGAGGAAGAGCCACTTCTCGTGGTAGAGGAAGAGGCTATGGTGGACAAGAGAAATCTCATGATGGTGAGTCTTCATCTTATCGTGGAAGAGGGAGATCTTCCTTATCAAATATTCAATGCCATCGTTGTCATATGTATGGCCATGTCAAGAGATATTGTAGAAAGAGGATGGAGGAAGACAACAAAGAATCCAATTTTATGCATGAGGAGGAAGAAGACAATCTTTTCCTTACATGCAATGTTCATGGAGCTTCCTTAGAAGATGTGTGGTTCGTGGATAGTGGTTGTAGCAACCACATGACCGGGAACAAGAAGGCCTTTGTGGAGATAAATGAGACATTTCAAAGTGAAGTTAGAACCGGAGATGACAACAAGCTTCAAGTCAAAGGAAGGGGTGATATTCTTGTCCAAACCAAGCAAGGAGTAAAGCGGCTCTCAAATATATTTTATGTTCCAGGCCTTAAGCACAATCTCTCAAGTGTTGGACAACTTCTTTTGAAGGGGTATGAAGTAAATTTCAAGGGAGCTTTGTGTGAGATCAAAGATAAGAATGATGTTATTATTGGAAAGGTGTGAATGACCAAAAGCAAAATGTTTCCTTTATCTTTCCAAAGTAACATTAATTCTTGTTTCTATTCTATTCAAGACAAGTCTTGGCTATGGCATTATCGATATGATCACTTGAGTTTTAAAACTCTATCTCTTATGGGCAAGAAGAATCTTGTGGAGGGCTTGCCTACAATTCAACTTCAAGATAAAGTATGTGAAGGATGTGTCTTGGGGAAGCATAGTAGGAATTCTTTTCCTAGTGGGAAGGCATGGAGAGCGTCAAAGCCACTTGAGCTTGTGCACACCGATCTTTGTGGGGCAATGCATACTACTTCAATTGGTGGTAACCGTTATTTTGTTACCTTCATTGATGACTATAGTAGGAAGACTTGGATATACTTTCTAAAACAAAAATCGGAAGTATATGGTTGTTTCAAAAATTTCAAGGCTTTTGTTGAAAAGCAAAGTGGTTTCCTATTGAAAACTCTTCGCTCGGATCAAGGGGGAGAATATATTGATCATGGGCTTCGAGATTTCTTAAAAGATCATGGTATTCGACATCAATTTTCAGTCCGTGGTACCCCACAACAAAATGGAGTCGCCGAAAGAAAAAATCGCACAATTATGGAGTTGGCTAGAAGTATGTTGAAGGCCAAGGGATTGTCAAATTCCTTTTGGGCGGAAGCGGTAGCATGTGTTATTTTTCTGTTGAATCGTTCCTCTTCTAAAAGTGTGCAAGACAAGACGCCACAAGAAGCTTGGAGCGGACACAAACCAAGTGTTGATCACTTGAGAATTTTCGGAAGCATTGCCTATTCACATGTACCGGATGAAAGAAGAAAGAAGCTAGATGACAAGTCTGAGAAATGCATTTTGTTGGATATAGTGAATGTTCCAAGGCATACAAGTTGTACAATCCCATCACCAAGAAACTCATTATAAGCCGTGATGTGAAGTTCAATGAAGGAGAATCTTGGAATTGGATAGAAAATGCAACCAAAGAAAATTCAAGTTGCATAGAAATCGAAGAAGAAATTGAAGCTCCAATTGAAGAAAACGAAGAGGTTGGTGTTCCACCTTCTTCTCCCAATTCTACTTCATCACCCTCTTCATCTTCAAGTTCAAGTTCAACTTCAAGTTCCCCTTCGAAAAAGACAAGGAGTATCCAAGATCTTTATGAACAAACAAGTAGCAATTTGGATGATGATTTGGTTAATTTTGCTTTGTTTGTTGATGCCGATCCAATTAAGTTTGAAGAGGCTTCTAAAGATGAGAAGTGGAAGCGTGCAATGGATAATGAAATTGATGCTATTAAAAGAAACAAGACTTGAGAACTTGTTGATCTCCCAAATGACAAGAAACCTCTTGATGTGAAGTGGGTTTACAAAACAAAATTGAACTCAAAAGGCGAGGTTGATAAGCACAAAGCACGCTTGGTGGTGAAAGGCTACAAACAAAAGTATGGTGTTGATTTCCAAGAAGTATTTGCACCCGTGGCTCGCCTTGAAACAATTCGAACAGTACTTGCATTGGCAGCTCAAAGAGAATGGAAAGTCTATCAAATGGATGTCAAATCGGCATTCTTGAATGACTTTCTTGGGGAGGAAGTTTATATAACTCAACCACCTGGTTATGTGAATATTGAAGAAGAAAAGAAAGTATGTCATTTAAAAAAAGCCTTATATGGGCTTAAACAAGCACCAAGGGCATGGTATAGTTGTATTGATGGCTATTTTTTGAAGAATGGTTTTAAAAGATGTCCATTTGAACATACTCTATACACCAAGGAAGGATCTCATGGTGAGTTTTTGATAGTATGCTTATATGTTGATGATTTAATATTCACCGGAAGTTGTTCAAGTATGAATGAAGATTTCAAGAAAGCTATGATGAATGAGTTCGAAATGACCGACATGGGATTACTCCATTATTTCTTGGGCATTGAAGTTAAACAACAAAGATATGGGATCATCATCACTCAACAGAAGTATGCAAAAGATTTATTAAGAAAGTTTAGAATGGAGGGCGCACTACCAACTAGCACACCTATGGAGGCTGGTTTGAAGCTAAGCAAATGTGAAGACAATAGGCATGTTGATGGAACTCTTTATAGAAGTCTTGTTGGTAGTCTTATGTACTTGACTTCCACTAGACCCGATCTTATGTTTGCGGTGAGTATGCTTAGTAGATTCATGGAATCTCCTAGGCAAAATCATTGGGAAGCTGAAAAAAGAGTCTTAAGGTATGTGAGTGGAACAATTCATGAAGGCATTCAATTCACGAAAGTTGAAGAACCAAGTTTGGTAGGTTATTGTGATAGTGATTGGAGAGGAAGTGTTGATGATAGTAAAAGTACTTCCGGATATGTTTTTAATATTGGTTCCGGCGCAATCTCATGGGCATCTAAAAAGCAAGCTATTGTGACTCTCTCTACAACCGAGTCCGAATATGTCTCACTGGCTTTTGCATCTTGTCAAGCACTTTGGTTGATTTGGGTTTTGAGTGAACTCAAGCATGGACCTGTTAGTTCTCCTACACTGCTTTGTGATAACAGTTCGGCTATTTCACTTACAAAGAATCCGGTTTTTCATGGCAAAAGCAAGCATATAAGGATCAAATATCATTTCATTCGAGACTTGGTTAAGGAGGGACATATCAGTGTGAAATTTTGCAGATCTCAAGATCAAGTTGCCGATATTTTCACTAAAGCTTTGAAGACCGACACATTCAACAAGTTGAAGAAGAAGCTTGGAGTGGTGATAGTCTAGCTTAAGGAGGGATGTTAGAGATTAATCTAGACTAGTTCTAGAAGAGATGTGTCTTTTGGTGTTCCAGTGTGTCTTTTAGTATTACTAAGTGTCTTTTGGTAATGGTCATGTGAGTCTTATTTAAACCCATGTATTATTTGGTTTCAAGCAATGTGAATAAAGTGAGTTCTCTACACATCAGAGTTCTAATTTTATCAAGAGATTACACTCTATCTTGTTTTCCTTATTTTTTTTTTCATTCACATAGTTGGTTAAATCCCAACACTATTGATAAAGCTTAAACAGGAGGGAAGACATGAGAGATTTACGTAGACCAGACAATCGATTATGCTATTGAATCTAGGTACTTGTTGAGTAACTCAAGCAAACACAATTTTGAACTTATACTGACCGTTAGTTCATCCATGCAGTAATCAAGAAATTCAAGCAAATCAAAACATGAACCATAGGATCCCATTAGCTTATATTGACTGCTGGTTCATTTAGGTACTTTCCAAGCAATTTAAGCAACATGACACATCAATTTAAGATACTGTTAGATTGGACCGAAAGCCGCTAACAGCAGTTACAATCGAGTACCACTTGACGAACGAGGGTGGCTAAATTACCAATGTTTTAAGATAGTTGTGCCACATACTGCATGTCACATTTTCAGCCTGATTGATGACTAGCAATTCGATCTAAACATTTCCAGTGGGAATATGGGAACATGGACAGATATGGAAAACACTAGAAGTTCAAGCTTCTGCTGAACTACTCAATCAAATTAATAGAAGATATAGGCTTGACTCATGCCATCAAGGTTCACCACAGGAAACTAACAAGCCATTTATATTGAACAGTGTATATTTTCTTTGGGAACATGAGAAACATCATGTCCATCCTACTAGACTTTCATGCATATTTTCTCGAACTCAATATCATCAGATTAGTTTTGAGTTAACTTATCGCCTCATTATAATCCATATCAAGTAAAGGAAAGAAGTGCAGAACAAAAGATTTTGGGCATGCAACAATGCAGATTACTTGAACTCCCAAAGCTAATTACTCCTTTAAAAACCACAACCCTCATACTTAGTCACCAGTGCATAGGGGCAAGTGCAATCAACTGCTATATATTGAATCATTGGACAAAGATACATCACCAATGGAAAATAAAAAGAAGTACGAAAAGACTTACAGATTCAGCTCTCCACCTATCTCCAAACTCAAAATCCACTGGATCCAGACCTCTGCAGTCAAATACCATGAGCGGTGTATAGTTTCTTTCCTCGGCAGCAGATGATGTCAGTAGTTTACCTTTGCCAGGAATCATTGTAACAATTCCTTCTCTTCCACAGAACTTGCACTAAAATTAATATAAAAAAAATATATATATATATATAAATGTCTGATAAATACAAAAAAATAATTCACTACCAAACGATTAAATTCTAAACCTTCAAAATAGAAGTTAATGCACATCAAAGAGCCATGTAAGAAGTTCAATTTTAAGGAGTGTATGTGTGTCATCATGGACAGCGGCACGCAACTCTATTAAGACACTAGGAAGATTGTTAAACATAATCACGTTTATGTTGAAAAATATTCTATTGCATTAAGTTCTGATAAGTATAAACATTTCAGAAATTCTAAATGTCGAGGTTTTGGGCGAGGAAACCAGCGAGGGAAATGAGGTGGAGGGGTGGAAGCCGTTCAATTTTCTCGAGATGCGTGCGTTGACTTTTCGCGCATGCATCCCAAAAGAGTTGAACGGCTCCCACCCCGCCACCTCCCTCCCCTCGCTCATTTCCTCGCCCAAAACCTCGACAGCAAAAATTACTCTAAACATTTTGTAACTCACATTATGCATCAACTTTTCAGGGCATGTCATAAATATTAACCTGGAACCAGTTTGCACCTCGAATCCATGTTCAGTCTTGACGCGTAGATGTAATTGGGTTTGTTCTAGTAACAATATTATTAGCCATAATATAATAGGGTCTCTTTAATTAGTAACAGTTCATAATGATTAGGGTTTTAGTTTCCTGGTTTGTTACATGTTTTAGAAGTTAAGTTAATTATAAAAGGATGTTCATTGTTAATTGGTTTTAATTGAATAAAGAGTTCATTCAGTTTATTTTTCGTTGATTTATTTTATCGTCAATTTATTTAATTTCAATTTCCATTTATTTTTCAGTTTAAGCCGATCGGTTCTTATTATTTGGTTCAATTTGAAGATAGTTGTTTAGAAAGAAAAGTTTAGAAGATGACATAAGAAGAATTTGTGAAGGGGATGACCTAATATTCGCAGAATCGAGAAAAAATTCAGGGCACAGACAAGCATCAAAGAGGCTATATCAGAGACTCGATCGAGCTGGATCAGAAGTTGGATAACTTTCTCTCAGACAAGAAAGAGACCAAAACGACACCACCGACAACAGCGGCGATACAGACCAACAGACAGGTGAGTCGTCGCAAGCTCTATGGTTGATCGATTGACAGACTCCATCACAGCTTCAGACGATCGACACTTACAACTCGACTCCTTGCATACTCGATCGCCAAACAGTACCAGTCACAATCGATCAACCATGCCATCGGGTTGATCGACGTTGTTCCGCTCGGGTCCATTACATCTTCAGTCGATCAACGACAGTCCGCCACCCCTCGATCAACCTCTTGCCCATCCTCTGCTTGTGTCGATTGCCACCCACATGACACCGATTCCTTCCTCTCTCGATCGTTCCTCACTCCACATCCATTGTCAATCGACTGTTTGATCAATTCCGGCTTCGACAGCTCAACCAATCGAGCCAACAACTCGATCAATAGTCCCATCTGCCTCAAACCGATCGATCATCCATCCCAAACATCCCTACTGATCGATTGCTGCCCTTCGACCCCCTCGTCCTCCTCAAAACTCGCCTCTTCACCATCACACCCAGTCCTTGTAGCCCCAATTTTCCCTCTCTGTTACAATTCATGAAAGGATTTTTCCCACAGTTCTTGATCAATTTTTTTTACTCAAGTTCTTTAACTATTTACACCCCCTCCATCTGTAGTTCCTATAATGTTAACCACCACAGTTCCTATAATGTTTAGTACCACCACAAGTTGTTGGTTCCTATAATGTTTCTAATATGATTATTTAACACCACTAGACAGCACACTTGACACTTACACATTTTATATCCAATTTGGGACATTTTTGAAGCTCAATTTCAGAAATTTGCATTCCCACACATTGGTCTTTTGTAATGGATAACATTTGCTACAAGGACTCTTCTTAGATTCAATATTTGGTGGTGCAATTTGGAATTACTTTGTGATAAGAGCAGTTACCAGGGAAAAGTTCGAGTCAAATTCTGCTCAAACACTTCACCTTATGTTCTCCTAGCGGTTGTTTATGTTCCTTGGACTTCTTCGACTTCAAGCTCGAGGACGAGTTTCTTCAACCCGGGAGGTTGATGTAATCGGCTTTTTTTTAGTAATAGTATTATTAGTCATATTTTAATAGGGTCTCTTTAGTAATAGTCCATAATGGTTAGGTTTTAGTTTCCTATTAGGTTCAGTGTTTGTTTATTATTTTAGAAGTTAGGTTAATAATGAAAGGGGCATAAATTTGTTCATTGTTAATTGGTTTTGATTGAATAAAGAGTTTATTTTGTTTATTTATAGTTGACTTATTTTATCGTCAATTTATTTTATTTCAATTAAGGCATTGTCTTTCAATATCGGCTTACTTCAATATCATTGTCAGTCAAAGAAAGCTAACATGAACATTTACTTTTGATGGGGAGGGAAGGGGGTAGTAATCCTTGTTTTATAAACTTGAGTTTTGAAATAGATGTATGTTAAATGGTAAATCCTAACCAATGTCTTCAAAAGCAGCCAAGGTTAGTTGCAAGAACCCAGAAGGCTTTAAATACATCTCAGGCGTCCACAATGGGGCTACAATGCTAGGACCCGGGGTGGCTCCTGTGCACAAAGCACAGGAGGACGTCCTGTGCAGAAAGCACAGCCGTCGGATTAGATCCGACGGTTCAAATCGAAGGATTTAAAAAACTGGATTTCAAAAAAAAAAAAAAAAAAAATTTGAAATTCGTCGACGGCTGTGCTTCCTGCGCAGGACGTCCTCCTGTGCTTTGTGCGCAGGAGCCACCCCGAATCCACAAGGCTACGCCTATCCCTGTTTGTACAGTTCAACTTCGAAGTCTGAGACTTCTTTGCATTTTATTCTAGTGTTCAGTGGCAAGATTGTATGTGTTGATTATGTTTATGACGAACTAATAGTACATATCAAGAAATTCCTTATCTTGCCGAAAAAATTGATTTGTATATTAGAACTAATTTCTAACTCAAGAAGTTGAAAGGCTAAAAGAACATTCCATACCATCATTAACCTGTTTCTGTTTCGACCAGTCACAAGTTTTAGTATCTTTCGCATCCAAAAATGAATTTGACATCTTTGGAATGTGAACTATAAGTTTTGACCTATAGCTTTCTTTAGCTATTCTCTAAATTCAGACAATTGTATAATTTTAAAAACTTTAATTACGCACATTATTTATACACGAAAGGATTATGCCAAATGCAGCATGGATTACTTTAAAGGCGCTGTAAAGATTAAAATTAAAAATAGGAACGAATGTACCAATTTGTTCTTGGGTTGAGTCGCAGACTAGGTTGCTCTTTTTAAGACGTTTCGCGGCTCTGCCCAAGATTGTGCAAGCAGTGTATTAGCCCCGCCGTCCCCAGGATAAAACAGCCCAGAATCTTCTCTGTCTCGTTCAAACAAGTGCACAGTTGATGAACGGAATACTATCACCCTTAAACTCTTGTTTTGCTCGGAATCACCAATACAATATAAATTGCAAAACTAAATATTTTTGTTTGCAAGAAAACTGTGTCTATCTTATCTCTAAAACTATGATTTTTGTGTTGTATTTATAGTGAAAAGTGACATTCGTCCAAATACGAAATCACAACTAGATACATTGCTTAGATAATGCAATTAAAACATGTGGAAAATGTGGGTTTTAAGAAAGCGTCTAGATACATGGATAAAAATCATGTCTAGATTCATTGACATAAATCTCGTGGAGGACGCAATTAAAAAACGTGGAGCAATAAATCCGGCGCAACTCATGGCAAAACGTGTGAAAAGGAAGATGTCTAGATACATGGACATAATCCCGTCTAGATTCATTCAATTCAAAATTGCTTAGAAAATGGGTTGCTCTCTTAATGACCCGACCCGACGGACGGCGGCGGTGGCAGGCGCGAGAGTCTATCTCTCCCCACCTCACAAAAGTGTGGTATCCCCAAGGGGTCCAAGCCCAAGTCCTAACAATCTCCTTATAAACTCTACTACAAAGAGTTGTATAGTAGATATGGGACTAATATTAAAGAGAGATATCCAGAGACTAAAATCAGAAAGAGATCTAGGGTTCAAATCCAGGTTCACACCCATTTTCTTTTATTTTAAAAAGCCATATTTCCAACAATCCCCCACTTGGATTTTTAAAAACATATTTCCAACAATCCCCTACTTGGATTTAAAAACAATTTTCATCGAGCAATCTAAAAAATATAAGATTGTGCATAAACAAAAGTGTCTTTCGACTTGAACTCTTGCGTAGTGTTCATGCTTTAGATTATACTAGAGTAACTCGTAGTTTTGAACTCTATCTCTAACAGACATTACACGCACAACCTTACCAGGGTGAAGTCTAAAAAGCTCGTGTCTTACGGCATGCACATGTATCCCAGTATAGTGAAGGCTCTAGGCATTTTGCCCACAAATTCCATAGGAAGCGGCCAAACTTCCACAATCACTTAGGTGGGTCTATCAAGAGTACTCCTGTAGCTAGGTAGTCCACTCCACATAGAATATAGACCTCATTAAGAGTTTTTAACTCATCCTACTATCGCTTCAGGAATTCATGCTTTAATCTAGGAATGAGATTGTTATTTTGTCAGCATGATTCACATTATATCATTCACGACTTGTTATTACTCATTGAACCTATTTCTTGGGATCTCCAGTCTATAGGTTGGGTTACCGTCATGAATAACTCATCAATCTAAGGGCATTAGTCTCATTCCTTTCGAGGTTTTGAAAACATTTTCTCTAGCTAGTCCTTTCGTCAAAGGATCAGCCAAGTTCGCATCAGTTCATACATGATCCACTCTCACAGCACCAGTAGACATAAACTCTCTAACTGTACTGTGCTTACGACGTATTTGTCGTTTCTTGCCGTTATAATAACGGTTCTGTATTGTTGCAATAGCCGCGGTACTATCACAATGGATCAAGACAGCTGGAATCAGTCTATCCCATAAAGGGATATCTGCTAGCAGGTTTCTTAGCCAACCTGCTTCTTCACTAGCCGTGGCTAGTGCTATCATTTCTGACTCCATCGTGGACTGTGCCAGAATGGTCTGTTTCTTTGATTTCCAAGAAACAGCTCCACCAACTATATTGAAGATATAGCCACTGGTGGCTTTGGAGTCATCTGAAAGGGTGTTCCAATCAGCATCGCTATATCCTTCAAGGACAGCAGAAAACTTCTGTAATCTGAGGTTCTTAGTCCTCTTCAGGTACCTCATGACTTTCAATTACATCTATAGAGGATAAAGCTTCTTGAAAGCGAAGGAAATCCTCCTCGACTGAAAAGACATAGTAGTCGAGGCCAATGTATTTAGAAGTTCGTTTCCGTTTACTTCTCCTATGCTCAGATTATGTGTCTTTATTAGTTTCATTCATCCTTATCATAGGCACGTTATTTGAGGATGTACCCCCACTATTCCTCGAAATAACCCCCACTATTCCTCGAAGAAGAGGAAATTTATCTTTTCAGGATAATTCCTTGAGAAACACAACAAATCTTCTCACAAAAAATCAGGATCCACATAAATATTTTTAGCATATATTATGTTAAAAATATGCGTGTGCTTTCCATTAAGGAACTTTTGAACTTTGGTCCCTCTAACTATTGTCATAAGCGGGTTTAACCACTTTTTGAATGCATATTAAATGACGGTTCTTTTGCTAGCTGAAGCAGACCGTGCATTCAACTGTTAAGGACCCACACAATGAGAATATTGAATAAAATACCCATTCTATTCACCTCGCTATTCTCATTTTCTTTTAAGTTCAAGGATCAACTAAAAAATATCATTAGAAACCGTACCTTAAATTCAGCTTATGAATCTTTTCAAACTTTGATGTAATCACCAAGCTAAATTTGTGCTTAAAAGCAACCTCTGGGAATTTAGTTGCAAACTTAGAAGGTAAAGGTTCCGCTACTTCATTAGAAGATGGAGAGTGCACGACTAAGCTCATATCTGACAGTGTCCCAAGAAGATGCATATCCTTATTGTTTGCTGGTAAACAAACAGGAATAGGAGAACTCTCTTCTTGGTACTTCCTCTTCAGTTCTTTCTTAAGAGATGATTCCTTTGGACTACATTCTACTTGGGCACTCTCAACTGATGTTTCTGTGTGTAAATAATACATGTCATCCGCGGCTTCAAGATGCTCATTTCAACCACCCAGGAATACGAGAACACCCTTCTGAGCATCTAGACAGTCTGCAACAATAGAGAATCTGGCAGAAGGGCCTTCACCTACTGCCGTAACCTTGGTCCAGATATCAGTATCTAGATTAAGCATATGGATGTCATCGTAAATGTTTCGATGATCCGTATAGCCCCCGAAACCCAATAAGTTTCTGCCCAGAGCAACAGTGGAATGACCTGCACGAGAAGATAGTATCTGACCCGAAGTATCAAGCTGTAACGACTTGATCCGCACAGTAAGATATTGTCCGCTTTGGGCCCAACCGGCCCGCACGGCTTTAAAAGGCCTCTTTCAGAGTATGCACAGCAGACACTGAGCCCCTCTCTGGCCCTACTCATCCAGATATTGTCCTCTTTGGCCTATTGGGCAGCATTCCGCACCTCCCTCACCTCAAGGATTTGTTGCTTCCACCCACCTACTGGGGCTCCACAGGCCTCTTACTAGGGGGATCCAACCTCGCACATATATAGCACATAACCATCCTGCACCCAGGCGATGTGGGACTATGATCCCCCTTGGTAGCTAGCCCAACCCCTCTTGGGATCCACGGGCCTGTTGGCCCTATTGGGCTCCAACCCTCACCCTCACCCTCCCCCTCAGGTCCGCCCACACAAGGGTCTCACACAAGCTCTCTCCAGACAAGAGTATCTGTATTAAGGATATGAACATAGGACATGTAATGGCCAGATGTATCAGCACCAGCCACCACAATTATATTTTGCATCCAAACTGAACAGGTATGACTGTCTCGAGCAGAAGGTGGTGTTCCGGATGTTATTGTGCGTGCCCATTCTAAGTGAACTAAGACACTTGATGTTCACAATAAGACCCTGGAAATGCTCAGCCAAACTCTCATCTTTTAATTTGATGTTCCATATGATTTCTATTGTTGATGTTCCATTCGATTTCAATCATTGCAATAAGACAATAAGTCACTTGATGTTCCATATGATTTTTTTTGACACAGAGAATAAAAAAAAAAATGATTGTTACATGGCAGGAAAAGTTTCTCAAACTCAATCAAAGGATTTTCCCAATCAATGAGTGTATAACTAATACATGAGAATAACCATGAGTAAGAATCAAAATCAAAACTATTCTAGAAATCAAAATGCACAAATTCATCCTGCATAACAGAACAGTGTGTCAACAAGCTTATAAAGCACAGTTTTTCCTAATATAATTCATCATATTCAAGTTAGAGCAATATTAGAACAGACATTCTTGGTTTCATTTCCAGGTAGAAGATTCCAATGAACTGATCTTTCCAGGAGCACCGGTGCTAACACATTGTGACCAATTGACACAGATTCACATGTCCACGTTACATAGGTTGAAAGTTGAAACAAAGTGTGTTGTCGAAAAACATGATCCTAAGCACTAAATAACGCCATTCCCTTGTTTCCTATTTGATCAGGATATTAACTGTTCATCGCTAATCTATATATAACCAACTATATACGATTCACTTCTTTAACAATTAACTCAAATCTTATGTGTGATCAAGTGTGTGCATTATTGTATTACAAATATATGCAAACTTTGTTTAGCAAGTTCAGTATTTGTAATCATGGCAGAAAGAAATCGTCTTAAAATTGTTGATACTGCTGTAAATATTGAAATTAAAAATAGGAACGAAGGTACCAATTTGTTCTTGGGTTGAGTCGCGGACTAGGTCGCTCTCTTTAAGACGTTTCGCGGCTCTGCCCAAGATTGTGCAAGCAGTGTATTAGCCCCGCCGTCCCCAGGATAAAACAGTTCAGAATCTTCTCTATCTCGTTCAAACAAGTGCACAGTTGATGAACGGAATACTATCACCCTTAAACTCTTGTTTTACTCGGAATCACCAATACAATATAAATTGCAAAACTAAATATTTTTGTTTGCAAGAAAACTGTGTTTATCTTATCTCTAAAACTATGATTTTTGTGTTGTATTTATAGTGAAAAGTGACATTCGTCCAAATACGAAATCACAACTAGATACATTGCTTAGAGAATGCAATTAAAACATGTGGAAAATGTGGGTTTTAAGAAAGCATCTAGATACATGGATAAAAATCATGTCTAGATTCATTGACATAAATTTCGTGGAGGATGCAATTAAAAAACGTGGAGCAATAAATCCGGCGCAACTCATGGCAAAACGTGTGAAAAGGAAGATGTCTAGATACATACATAATCCCATCTAGATTCATTCAATTCAAAATTGCTTAGAGAATAGGTTGCTCTCTTAATGACCCGACTTGATGGACGGCGGCGGTGTCGGGCGCGAGAGTCTATCTCTCCCCTCCTCACAAAAGTGTGGTGCCCCCAAGGGGTCCAAGCCCAAGTCCTAACAATCTCCTTATAAAGTCTACCACAAAGAGTTGTATAGTAGATATGAGACTAATATTAAAGAGAGAGATCCAGAAACTAAAATCAGAAAGAGATTCAGAGTTCAAATCCAGGTTCACACCCATTTTCTTTTATTTTAAAAAGTCATATTTCCAACCCTCATGCGGTGCCTTCCTATATAAAAAACAGTTGATCCAAGTATCTGTTAGGACCAGTAACAGCAAGAGAGAAAATATAGCCTTGCAAATTAGTTGCATGAAATATGAATGATATGTAAATGGCACATAACTATCTGGGCCAAAAAGTATAATTAGTGTACGGAATATCGTAAACAATGCTCATAACTTCAACACATGCATAGCATAACACATGTTTGAAACTTATGCAAATCCATTAGAATACTGAGCTATTTAATTCTCCTTACTACCTAACTTAACACTAAAAGCATAATCAGATGAAATCATCTAAGATAAGAAAATATGTAACTTTCACTTTGATGGATACTCTCAATATCAATCAGATACCAACTACGATCTGAGACAGCATGTTATTTAGAATTATAATGGCAAATGCAAATGGGTCTACTAATCATTGAAGGTTATCATGTCCCTAATCAAATGGCACCGACTAATGTGATTCCTCAATCAGGTATCCCAGCAAAATGATATGATAATAAACAGCACAGAATGAACATACAGAAGACAACATACAATAAAATATCACATATCTGTAACAGATTACTACTGCCTGGCAGTAACGAGTAAAAAGACATTCCTTGCTTCTTATCCATATTCTATACCTCAACGTTAAGCATACATATCGAGATCACGTTTGCCTAGTTTTATCTCACTGACACATATGGCTATTGGATAATGTGTTAATTGTAACAATATGAAAGATTTTTTTTAATGTTTTGACGCAGATATTATTTTCTCGATTTCATTCTTTAGACAACCTTTGTCAATTCATAAACGGCCGGAGTTCTATCAAAGGTTGAAAGGCGTTTGGAAACACCCATCTAAATGTCAATCAGGAAAAATAAAGTATTGATGGAAAGTTCACGAAACCCTAAATCATATGTGATTTAGCCATTATATGTCTCTTTTAACCACAATTAGCATCCTCTTTATTAGAATAGTTTTCTGTCAATTAATTTCGTAAAAAGAATCCATACAGTAATTTCATCAGACATTGCACCAGTTAGTTCAAAGTAATGAAATCAGCGATTGAGTTGTTAAATAGAAAAAGCAAAACACTGAAATTTCTAGAATAATGAATCAAGAACACTTAAAACACTGAAACGAAAGAAGGAAGAGAGACACAGGGGCATACTTTCTGGACGAGATTGGTCTCGCCGCGGCCGTTAGGGAGAGGAAGTGTTTCAGACAACATGACACAGGTGTTCTTCTGGCTCAATTCGCCAGCATTTCATCTGAGAGAGAAAGATAAATTTCAACAGCCAAGTTAACAAACAAACATCAAGTAAAGTAAAGAATAAACCCTAGACTAAAACGACAGAATGGAGAAGGAAATGTGTTGGAAATTGGAAGGAAGAATGGAAAGATACCTTGAAGTAGTAAGCGAAGTCGGGATCATCGCAGCCTCCTTGTGGTTCGGGATTGGTGAGACCATCAAGATCCGCAGAGATCAACAACATCATGTTCACCATGTTCTTCAATTGTAATTGCAGAGAAGAACAAGTGAGAGTCAAATGCGAAGAACAAATGGGTTGTATTTTTTTAAACAAGACGAGACGAGACGAGACGGATAAACCAACTTTGGGAGTGGGCGGCTTAAAAGATTTGGCGCACTGGGTGTGAAGTAGAGAAATGGAAGCCAAGCCAATGGCACTAGGACAATAACAGACTTGGGGAGCAAGAAAGAATGACCCCCAGTCACGTTCAAAGTGTTGCCTCAGAAAATCAAACCGGGACCACATCAAAAACATTGAAGACAAAGATATAGATTTTTCATAGACCTAGCAATTTTTCCCCAACACAATGGTGCGCTTATATTTAATATTTTATACAAATTTTAGGAAAATTATTAATCTAAGAAAAGTTGGAATTTTAAATAAAGGCAATGCATTTTAGTACAAAACATAAATGGGGAGGGTTAATTCTGCATTGGGCCTTTTACTATATTTTTTTAGCCCAACCACCTTCAAGCCCACTATGTATTATTGGGCCTTTGTTTTCTTTTTGTATTCCTTAGTTTGAAAAGTCATTAAAACATTGGTTACTTTTTAACTACCTTTGATTTTTGTTTATAAAAAGTTTGAAACTGGAAGGGCAAAATGGAAATGAAAAATCAGGACCACTACATTGTTACTGTTCATTTATGCGAAGAATCATTATAGTAGCATATATATATATATATAAACTATAGAAAAATGAACACCATAATATGCTGTGAGATGGAACTCTTTGTTGAATATCTAAATACAAAATCTCCATACCTTTTTTTTCATTCACCGTATCCCACTTTTATATATACATGAAAATAATAGTTTAGTGATGCATGAGGTGGTGATGCCATATTACCACCTCATGACACCTAACAAACCTAACTCCCATATGATGTCATTTCAAAAGCATGAGGTGGACATTCACACAGTTCCACAATACTCCCCTTGGATGTTCATCAACATCTTCTTTTTCTCTGATCTTCTTCTTCCAACATCTTCTTCTTATCTGTATCTTCTTTTCTCATTTATCTTCATTTCTCTTATCCCTCCCCATCCGGGAACACCCCCAAAGCACCTCTTACATATCCTTTACATTTCCTCAAATCGAAATTAAAGATGAAGTCAATGAAGAAGAAGAGTTGGAGCCTTTACAAGATTCAACCCAGTCCGATCAAGATCTCGACCTCTATTCCACCGCCGTCCCTCTCATTTCCTTCTTCTTTTTCGCCTCTCCCTTTCCGTATTCTTTACTCACTTTTCAGCGGCCTCTGCGATGATGGGTTCCCCACTCGCAAAGGTCACCAGAGGGCGAGGAAAAAACACAGAAAAGGGAGATGGAAAGGAGAAGAAGAAGAAGAAGATGGAGATGGGCGATGGGCTGTGCAAGAAGAAGAGAGAGCGGTTTGATGATGGTTGTTCAAGCTGTGTGGGAGAAGAAAAGAGAGTGAGATGATGGCCACCATCGCAACCCCATCTTTTCTATCTCTCGTCGTCACCAGTTGTCTTTTACCATCTCTCGCAATCGATTGCCCCCTTCCTCGCTACCTCCTTCCATGATATTGTTATTGTTCTCGAGAAGAGAAAAATAATGGTTTTAATTGGTGGTGTGGGTTACCAGGTAAAAAAAATTGGCTTAGTGGTGTGGGACAGTGGAACTTGTGGTGTTATAAGGTCGATGCCTATTGAAGACTTTGATAGGAAAACCCAATAAGAAAAATACAGTACGTATATTGTTCGTAGACTTTTGCAATAATTAGGTCACATCCTAATAAAACGCTCCCTTTAATAAGTATAATGAAAGGAGGAGATTATAAAACTGTCTCACGTCTCTTTGAAGTACATGAGTATATCCTTATGCAAGAAAGGTTGTATTAACACCATTGTTTCCTCATTAAAACTTTATCAGTAAAATAATGGGATAAAACTTGGACAAAAAGAAAAGAGTATCACATTCTTCATGAAGATGGTGGGTGCCCTTGATGTTGTCTCGTTAAAACCTTGTCACAAAACCCAGTGGAATAAAACATTGTCGAAGGAAAAAGAGTACAGTTACCAATTTTGCATACTTCAGGATACACCATGCGCATAATGTTGTCTCGTTAAAACCTTGACAGGAAAACCCTTTAGGAAAAACCTTGTTGAAGGAAAAAGAGTACAACTCTCATATCAAATATAACATATTTCTATATGACATCGAAGCATACTTCTGGATCTTTTCATAGCATACTTCTGGATCCACACCGAGGGGTATATTTCTAGATACTCCCCTTGATAATGACTCCCCCTCATGATAGTAAAACTTTAATTACTTTGATGATTAAGTCGGTGCATGTCAATCTCGTAAACCAATTTGATGAAGAGATTTGCAAGGTTGTCACTACACTAAATCTACTCGACTTCAATCATATTGTTCTTCTGAAGTCCATGTGCGTAAAATAACAATATTAGAACTTGTTTCATTCAATCTCCTTTGATGAAACCTTCTTGCATTTGAACAATACGTGCAACATTGTTGTCATATATTGTAGTCGACTGACCAATAAGTTTGTTTATAGGATCCCCAAGAAATATTTGTATTGCAACTCATAAATATAGAACAGGCCTGTGAGCTACCCTTATAAGGGTCAAACATAGCATCTGAATCTACATAGCCAACTAAGTGGGAATGATTAGATAAATCACGGGAATAAATCATATAAATAATGTCACGAAGATATATGTGTAATGTCATCCCAATATTTACAAGTCTGTGTAACAATGTACCTTGCTCGTATATGCACAAAAAAAAAAAAAACTATATCAGGTTATACATTTGGTGCCAAATATAACGATACACCAATGTACTCACATATGATACTTTAGGATCGAGTTTCTTTTAATTGGTTGATACAAGTCTTTTAAAAGTGTTACAAATCTTCTCAATTGATTAACCAATATTATACTAGTATTTTACTCGATCTGCAGGCCAAGACAAAAGTTGTTATACCAAGGTATTTCATTTCAAGTTATGTCGTTAGATAAATAACAGTATTTTCAAGGTTTAATAAAAGTTATGTTATTGGCATAAATTATTTGTACGTCAAAAACAGTTAACGATTTGTTAATAAAAGCACATGAACAAATTTGCATAAGTTGCCTAACACAAATATTTACTAAGACAGTCTGTGTAAGGTAGGTCTTAGTTTTATGGAGTAAGTATTTATCGACTTAATTTTAGGCAAAGTAAAATAGTTCAAGGATTTTCATGTAAACAATTGTGTCTAGCAAACTAAACCGTTCAGGGATTTTATAAATATATGTGTCTAAATTCCCGTATAAATAAGTAGTTACTACATTCATAATTCGCATATCAAGTTTTCAGAAACTACAATACTTAATGGAAATGTAGTTATATCCATAATATGACTATATTTTATCAAATGGGTTTCTGCAGAACCCCTTGTGCCACGAATCTTGTCATATATCTATTAGTTTTATTTTTCTAATTTTTTTTTTTTTTTTTACAAATATTCATTTGAAACAAACATGGTTTACACACTTAATTATTTGTACTATAGGGCCAAAGACACCACATTTCTCAAGGGAACCCAATTCCACTTGGACACCACCTTTTGATTTGGCCAATCATTTCATTTTTCGACATTCATAGATTTTTCATGGTTAAATATCATTATTTATATGATCGCCCTTTGATATTTCGGTAGATACCATATATGTGAACTATGATAATTTCTTTTGATACCACATTTCTCATTAATATATTAAAATCTCGTTATTATCAGGCACTTGAGCTTAGGAGTGGGCACGGTCCGGATCGGTTTCAAATTTGGAGGAACCTAACTCGAACTGTTTAAAAATAACGGATCCGGTCCGGTCCGGATCCCCTCATTTTGAACATTGGAACCGAACCTAACTCGAACCGTTTGGAACGATCCGGTTCCAAATCACAAATATAATTGGAATCTAATAAATGAATAAATGATATTTATTTTCTGTTAAATGACCAAACTTGACAATGATATTTCTTCCCTCGCACTAATAAATGAATAAATATAATTGTATATCATGATCATACAATGTATCTCGAAAGCAAGAAAGAAAAATATTTCTAACACACAGCTCCTTGCACAGCTAGGCTCCTGGTAATGTTGCCACACTTGCTTGACCCAAAGGTTCCTTCTGACACATCAATGGAACAGCTTTGTTGCCCAACACAAGCCTACTGAAATCAATGGAACAGCTTTGTTGCCACACACAGGTTACCTTCTGCAGTCTGCACCACTGATAAGCTGTCGTCTGCTTCACAATCACAGCCTCACAGGTGCCTTGTTTGAAAGATCCACAAGTTCCTTCTCTGAACCGCTAATCTGAGGTTCCGATGGAATGTGATGAGGTACAAATTTTTCATTAATATAATCTGTTTACCCAAGTAGCCCACTCACGTCATCATCATCAGAGTATGGGACTTCAGACTCAGAATCAGATGTGATCTTCAGCTCAGTGTATCCTACATGACATAAAGGATCCAACCCACTATGTCCTCGATGAGATGATGCCATTAATCCAGATGTTTCCTCTCTTTCCTTCTTTAATCCATTAAAAATGTCTTCACAACTCTGCCTCACTGAACCAGATGACGGATCATCAAGTTCAGCAACCTTGGGAAAAGTTGATTTGGTTGGGAGAAATATATGGGCATAGTAAGACTTTAACTTCCAAGGCGCATTGCAACAAGAGCAATGCATCTCACGCTTTAGTGGATTATTAACACTGTCACTTGGAGAACCAAACACAAGACGCTCTAGCGGGTCCTTACGAACACGCGATTTATGACTCTTTCCCGGCTTACCTGCAAAAAACTTGTATGCTTCAGAATTTGGTTTGTTTTCATTGACAAATGAAGATAGGCAAGCTTCACACATGCCATGTATATCAGCAAGTTTGTCATGAATCTTACAGTAAGCCAATGATGAAAACTCCTGCTTATGGGCAGCACAGACCAAATCTCAATAGAATCCAGGTTTTTCATTGCCAAAAACATGATCAAGCCTTGAACATAGCAGACATGGGGTTGGCAACTCACATGAACAAGCAAATTTTGTCACCAAGTATGAGAAAAAAGCATCAACAAATAAAAGAAAAATCAACACCCACTCAAGGATAGCAGAAGATAAACCAGCCGTGAATCCTTTAGAATCCCTTTGTACTCTGAAATATGAGCAAGCAGGAACTCAATTTCAACAAATGAGCAAACACTAAAAAAAAAACACACACACACACACACACGAAGCCAATTAAATGGAAGAACCTATTGGAACCAAGGACAACACATTAATTGGAAATTCAGCATGAAACATATAGGCACATGGATAAACAACCCATTTCTCAAAATGATCAGAGCACCCCCAAAGCAATGTTACACAACAATCATGAAACAGCAACTCATTCATTTTCATAAAGGATCAAGAACCCTAAGACACAGCTCATCAGCTAAACTAAGAAAACCCATTTCACATGAACAATCAGAACACCTCAAGAACGCCAAATTTGGCATAATGTACAGAAACAAGAGATAACCATAGCTCAGAATGGATGAAAAAAACATACAAGACAACTAACTAAACAAACAAATGGAACCCATTTCTCAATGATGATTAAATGAACAAAGAAACACCGTGAACAAACAAACAAAGAGATGTGTTGTTTTCACAGAATCAGAAAGTTCCAAATGACCCCAAATTATCCAAAATGACTACATTGACAGATCCAGATTGAACATGATGATCAACACATTAGAATACCATAATAGCAAAATCTCAATAACCCACTAACCTGATCACCCAAATGAATAAACCCAATCAAACACCAACCAAACAATTGAAAGCTTCAAGATTGGAACTTGATTTCCAAAACAAAGGAAAGCAGACAAAATAATGCCAAACAGTGGAAATGGAGAAAAGTGGAAATTTGGAGAAAAAAGACCAGAGAGGAGAGGAAATCAGTACAAAATGTGATTGAGAAGAAGACGAACTTGATTGAGAAATCAGCGAGGAGAAGAAGATCACGAATCTCTTACCTTCTTTAGCGGCCTTTAGCGGAGGATGCGAGAGGGGGAAGCGGCCTGCGGCTGGTGCTCACTGCTCTTCTCCTCTAAAGACTTGAAGAAGAGTAAAGGAGCTTTGCTAGGGTAGGGGTCGAAACTCGAAAGAGGAAAGGAGATTTGTAACTTGTTAGACAGTTAGAGGTTAGTAACTTAGTTAGACTCTTAGTTGAGTTACTTAGTTCCATATTTATGTTTTTATAACTAATAATTTGATTTGAAACGGGTTCAACCCGGACCGTTTCGTTTTTAAATTTAGGAACCGGGACCGGGCCGTTTTATAACGGACCCGGACCGATCCGAACCGTATATAAAAACTCATGATTAAAATCCGAACCGTTTAGAGCAAAACGGTCCGATTCGAGTTAAACCCGCGGATCGTCGACCCGTTTGCCCACCCCTACTTGAGCCTCTTTCAGAGCTTTTAAACATAACATCTTCAAGAGCGTTATGTCACTCTCATGGAGCTTTATGACCTCTTCAAAAGTGTCATGTAATGTTGCTTCTAGAGATTCATGATCTCTTCAGGAGTGTCATGTCATACTCTTATGGGGCTTCATGGCTTCTTCTGGAGCGTCATGACATGCTCTTCTGGAGATTCATGACTTTTTCAAGAGTGTCATGTAATGCTGCTTCTGGAGCTTCATTATCTATTTTTCTTAAGTCTTATAACTTCTACAAAAGTTTCAAGCATTGCTTCTTCGGGAGTAATAGGGCATGAATTTTGACTTATTCTCATTTTTTGGAGTTGAATCTTTGGAACCTATAGGTTTGCCACACTTTTGGCATGCAATAATTTCATTAGCTGCCTTATTCAAAATTTATGCTTCAGGGAGACAAATTCGAGTTGGCGTTTACCACTCTTTTAGCATGTTGTAGATTCATTGGTTGCCTTATTCGAACTTTATCATTCAAGGATACAAATTCGAGCATGTGTATTCATAGTTGGTATATGTACTCTTGTCACTTTGGCTACATTATAAAATACATCAAGCAATTAATTCACAATTTTCAGATGAGATCAAGTAAAAATATTCAATGATAATTCAAACCATTCGATACCACTATGTGGTTCTGTAAGAACTTGCCTATCTCCCCCTAACAGTGGGAATATAGTCTCATAAAACTGAGAGTCTACAAGGCTATAGCAGCAAAAATGGCACCTGACAATCTGCTTAATGGGCTAAGGTTAAACGGTTACGCAGTATGCAATACTGCATTTTCCTAAGCATTACAGGGTAGTCTAGATTATATAAGTAAAATTCTTCCAACAAGGTGAAGACGTGTAACATAAATTGGTGTCAAACCATTTTGTCCATCCAGGATGGGACTGTGCAACAACAATCCCTATTGATGAGCAAAAACAATTAAAAAAACTGAAACCAAACTTACATGCATTGTCAAATTTGATAGAATAGATGCAGAGGGATGAAAATTGTGCGTTAACAAAATAACGTTTGACAAATAGACACATATGAGACTATCTAATCAGAAATTTGCTAGGTGAACAAAGAAAATGTATGCATTAAATAAATCAAACAAATCAAAACATAATATATCGCATATGTTTCACAAGTAGCAGCAAATATTCTAATGTAACATCATCTATGATATTTATGTTTCACAAGTAACAAGTGTTCTAGACCACTTCAGGTGATTTATAAAATAAATATTAGACATATAGTAACATGTGATAACCATCGATGTTGGGGTGATTACTTTGGCTAATGAGTACCTCTACTAGAATTGTCTCATACTCAGTTGGCTAATGGCTACCTCTGTTGGAGTTGCCTCATACTCCAGGGTATTTATGTTTTTTGCATGTTTTCTACCTCTATCATTTTACAGCTAAAATTGACATTTACTTCTGAAAATATCAGAGACCACGATTTTTCATTAGATCCTTTGCATTGTCTGATGCTATAAGTATATAAATAACAAACTCAAAACCATTAGTAGAGTAAGACTTTCAATTTTGCTGCAACGAGAGTAAATTCAAATAATGAAAGGAACATTGACTATTATCTTCCCATTGCATCAAATTTATCTCTTTGGTTTTAATGGAATCTCTATATTTATCTACTGTTTCTATTGGTGCATGACAAACATGTGACTAATGTCCACATTTACTACATCTATGACAAGTGTCATCTTTAGAAGGATTCAGGAGTTATATCATTGTACTAGGTAGGAGCTTTGAAACGTGTGGTAAGTGTTGTGACTACCTCTGCTGAAGTAATTGTTATAATCATCTCTGCTGGAATGATTATTTGACTACATCTTTTGGGGTGATTACTTTGGCTGTCACTTCTAGGGTTAACACTTCGGGAGTTGTTATCATTTATCTTTTATGTAACTCATTCACCTATAAGAGGTGTGCACTAGGTCAATAGAATAACTCTCTATGAGGTATTTTATGCACGTGAAATGACACTTGAAAAATAAAACCTACATATAAATACATTTTACAAAATTTAAATGGTCAGGTGTATAAAATACACGTATAGTTAACTTTGTTTTGCATACTAGATATGTTTTGTTTCAAAAAAAGTTACTTTAAGTAAGCCCATTTTAGTGAGATGACATGGCAAAAAACAATGATCATTGTGACAAATGCAATAAATATTAAAGCAAATAATGTTTGTGCTTAATTGCTTACCTACATCGAAATAACAATACTTGTAAAAAAATTTGTGTCTAACAACAAAGTGGTTATAATAGGCACAATTTGCGTGAAAGCAATTATGCCTACACCTCGCTGCAATTTGATGAATTGAATTTGCCACAAATAGGAAGTAATTTCACCCAAGAAACTCAAAACCACATTGACAAGATACATTACAACATTCAACACTTTGGTCAATAATAACACACAAACACACTTGCCCACATCAGTCGCATGAACTTAACTCAGCACCACCTAGCTTACCACCCATATCCTTATTTTCTATTTATTTTATTTGTCAAACCATCGGGAAAATTCATTGTTTCAGAGACAGGTTAGTTTCTGGCATATAACTTGATGTTTGGTATGTTTATCACCTCATCTCTCTTTGTATGGTCTCTTTACCCAATTTTCAACAAGGTTTTGTGTTCTAAGAGAAATTAGTAAAGAATATAAAATATGCAAATTGATGGGGAGCTCCAACATAGAAAACACGCTGGAGATATTTGAGGTTGGGTCATGTGAAGAAGCCTATACGAGTATGGGTGTTATTTAACGAAAATACTCTAATAGTCTGATGACAAACAAATCAATTTAAAACCATAAGCAAGGTCTTCAATTGCAAGTATTTGAGTATGATGAAAAGGTATACGGGGGCGTCAGCGCTAATGTGCTTGGTGAAGTTTAGGGTTGAACAAAAAACCAACCAAATCGAACCCATAATTTTAGTTCTTTTTTTCCGGATTCGATTCAGTTCGATTTTGGAAATTTGGGAACCGACTAAGTCGATTCGCTTTTCGATTTTATAGGTTTGGAAATCGATTGGAACTGACCGACCAAATCTTCATTTGAAACTTTTGAAATTTTAAAAATGTTAAACGTGACCTAACATTCGAAATTCAAAAAAGTTTGAAAATGCTTTACCTCCCTCCATTTGTTTGTTTTTAACGATTTATTAAATGTAAAATTAGTAGCATTTATGATGCAAGGTACAAACCAACTACATAAGACAAATAATCATAAAGTCTTTGTCCGACATTCATTATCTTCTCACCTTAGTGATCCCTACCATTCACTAGTGAAATCATTTAATTCCTATCACAAAACAAAACCACTTATTACAAGTACAACAACACGTCACAAACGCAAGCATTTCTCTTTCTCTCTGCAACTCTCAATCTCTCTCAAATGGCAGATTCAGTAGAATCACCATCACACTTCACTCAACAAGGATCACAGAAGTCATTCAGCATGTGATCTTCTCTCTTTGTACTTTTTATTTTATAAATAGTCTTTCTACTTTCTGATTCCCTTTTCAGTTTCATCTTGTGATATTCTTTTCATCCATCCAAAAAGGAGAGTGATCGTCCATCCAAAAGGTACAATACCCATTTTTTCAAATCTTCGAATATGTGAAATCTGTTGTTTGGGATTCACGAGTTTCATTTATTCTACCACCCCTTTTGTTTGTTTTACTTGTCTCTGCTTATTGAAGCACGGGTTGTGTTTACTTTTGCAGGTGGTGTTTACATGTTTGATTTCTACTCCTTGAAGTAGTAGTTGCAATTCATCTGTTTGATCAATTGTGTCTGACAAATAGCTTGAGAGAGGAGTGGCTAGGAACTTGGAGAAGTTAGCTTATTCAGTTTTCCATTCTTCAAGTTTACTTCTTCTTCACCATCAGATGGTTTAGTCTATCTTCCTCGTCTTATCTCCTTTTTTGTTATCATCTTTATCGGTTCTTCCCAAACCGATAAAACTGAACAAATCGATGCACTTCGATTTACTACACCATAAAAGGAAAATTGTAACACTAGCCTTTTTCATAAAAAATATTTGTAACACTTCAAAATTTTGCATGTATTACAACTTTCAAATTTCGTAACATGATTTCAAAGTTGCTAATGGCACCAGCATCTTACGATATTCAAATTTCACAACATTGCGTCCGTGTTACAAATGTTCTCTAACAAAAATCAATATGCAAAAGTTTTAATTTTTAAATAAATAAAAATATTTACATATGAATGACATTTAATGATTTTAAACCCAAATATTCAAATACAGATGCTAATACCCAAATTAAAATAATCTAGCTACCATTATAAAGTAAAATAGCTGCACTCGATTACATCGTTTCTCAATATTGAATGAGTATTTTACAAAATATACAATATATATATCACGTACAATTCTTCCATCAACTTGGTCAAGGTCCCACTGGCCACTAGATGTGATTCTCCACCTACTGAAAATTCAAACGCGCATCCCGGAGGGAATAGACGGCTCCCCCTCCCCCCTGTGGGGTCCCTCGCTACTTCCCTCGCCAGTTAGATTTTTTCAATTAACAATCATTACTTAAGGAGCTTTGCTACATGGCGAGGAAATGAGCGAGGAAACCACATGCATGTGGAAAACAAAGGCTTGCAGCAGGGACTATGAAAGAAATATATTCCACATGGTTGTTCACCATTCACGCAGCTTAGTACACACTTCCTGGATGCACATCTGTCCAGAAAAACTTTTTCAGTTGTGCCCGTTGTCAGGACCGGAACAAATTATCCTGATCAATCAAAACAGAATTTGATATTGAAATCAATCTTAACTTTATTTTTGAAAACCAATGAATGGTTTACTGAAAACTTTGCAACAAGCCCATAACTCGATATAATTTCAAACAAAAATGAAAAAAGTTGTTGTTTCAAGCTGTTCTGTCTAATGTCCCTCGAGATTTAAATAAGAGGCTCCAATGATGCATTCTTCAATCTAGAAGGAAGGTTACTCCTCCATATAATAAATTTTTTTAATTTCCCAAAAATTCCACCACAGTTATGATTGTGCCATAGCAGGCAAAAGGTATAAGATGCATGAGTGGCTACCAAAGCCACATAGCAACCTTGAAAGATTCCACTGACTCCAAGGGAGAAATATGTTGCATTCAACTTGTTCAGTCAAGGTAAATTGCTCCTAAATAGATCAACAACTATTCTATTCACCTAAAGCACTATTATCCAAATGCACCAAGGAGCTTCATATATGTGACAAACCTCGCAACTTGTAACAAATTATACTGATAGAATTATTAAACTTGCAATGTTCAAAATGCTTTAAGTACAAGAGATGAAGCAGGGATGGAATACGGACAATAAATAAACTAGACGTAATCTTTGCTAAACAAGATTGGGATTCACCAGTATGCATTCAACATATAACCACTAGGGGAAACACAACACACTAACAAAAACATTTTCAAAGAGAGGGAAAAGAAGAAGAAGAAATTACCCTTGCCATTTTTTAATCTCTCTCCTTCAACTTTTTCTCAAATGCCACCATCTTGCTGAAACTAAAAACAAGTAAATGACGAACATACAGATTTGAAATTATAAAGAAAGCATTCTTGAAATCTCATAATTATCAATCTAATATTTGTAAATGACGAACATACAGATTTGAAATTATAAAGAAAGCATTCTTGAAATCTCATAATTATCAATCTAATATTTGTAAATGACGAACATACAGATTTGAAATTATAAAGAAAGCATTCTTGAAATCTCATAATTATCAATCTAATATTTGTTATTACTTAAATTATCAAATTCCATTTTTTTTGTAGTTATTTGTTGTGACCCCGCTTTACCTGTTGAACAATAAATACAAGAATAATACAATAAATATATGATTTGAAATAAACTCTTAAATGAAACTAAGCTAGGTAGGTATACATGATTTTTGTAGAGAACAGTTGGTTCAACACTCATATGCACTTCAATGAGTACAAATCTAATGAAATACACGCACACTCTAGTACAAACACACAAACATGCCCGAAGAAGAACATTGTTATACAATGGTGCAGTCTCTAGAAAACTTTTTTTTGTTTTATTTTTTTAACAATTGGATCTTTTATTACTGGGTTTTATTCCATTTCAAAACTTAAAACCAAAGAAACTAAACATCTATCAACTAGCATCCATTCTCCTAAAAACAGAACAAATCAATCATATGACAATATGTATTGTGAAACATGATGATACTGGTCAACAAGGTCAATCTCACCTCTTCTAGAATCAGGATTAGAACCTTAGCATAATACCAATGCCTAGTTGAATCAAAAATTTTGCACAACTCTCTTATTTGCTTTGTAGATTAGAGGAATTTGCTAGAGCTCTTTAAAGTATCTCAATTTTTAGCAAACCAAGTAAAATTTTGATGTTGTGTGTAGCATTACCATTATTTTGAATTCATACATAGCCCAACAAATAACCACCACATTCAAAATTTTAACCCTAGTCTGAAGACTGAACAATCAACGTTTGAATGCATTCTATTCTCTACTATCAGTAGCCCTATGATTTGATACTAGTTTCCTAATAACCAAATGGCTTGTATGGAAGGGCTTCGTTATTGGATACACAACATCATCAAATAATCATGAGTTTAATGTTGAAATCAATAATGATTATGAAATGAAAATTACCATTGGACTGAATATCCTCTTCAAATGACTGTTCACCAGACTCATGCCATACTTCATGCTTAGACCCATTGATAGATGCAAATGTGACAAAAAAAAATTGTAGGGTGCAAGAGGGTGAACATTGAATGCACTTGCAGGCAAACCAATCTTCATAATATGTTGAGAAGCCATTCACAGAAAATATTGATTAGTATATCTAACCAACTAGCCAGCAAACAAGATATGTACCTGATACGATAAGCTAAAAGCCTAAGAGAAAAGTACATTCATTAAGTGTTACTAGATACTTGACTAGAACACTAGTTTTGTGCAACATATTCAAATGACTGATTCTAAACTAACCTTGAACATGCAACAAAACTAGCGCCGACTTTGCAAGCTATTATGTTAGACTTGATTTCAAGAACCTTGGGATCAAATTTTGGAATTGATATCTGGGGTTGAAAGACTAAACCACGACCAATATCTCCTTCTAACTTGAGTGTTTTGTCTTCCTCTTCCCACTCAAGATTCCTCCTACAGCATCACACAACCCTATCAATGTAATAGTACGTACTCTGAAATAACTTGCCAAAAAAGCCAAAATAATTAGATTAAACTTTTGAATTCGCATCAAAAGAGTAAACCATCTTTTTTTCCTCAGTTTGCTTGCCAGTCGTATTAAATTATCAAGGTATAGCAATTCTTACCCTAAAACAAGGTGAAGATATAGGTAACATCTACAATATATCTCTCCACATTACAATTATATTGGCGAAATATTCCAATTTCATTCAAAACCATGGGTCGATATTATCGCACCATACAATTTTAACAGCTCGAGTTAAGCAATGTCCTTAAATTCAGGATGTGAAGTTAAGAGAGCATTCATAACAATTTCTTCAAACTTCATCCCTGTTAAATTTACTTCAAGCTCCATACCTGTTAAATTTAGCCACCTAAAACCGTACTGTAGTTGGCTATAAGGGTAAATAAGAAATTTCTGCCAAAGAATGGTTGTCTGTAAAAGTTTGCTAACAAGATTAGTAGCCTCTCTAAAAATTGTTTCATTTTTATTTTTTTATGATGAATGCGACTATATCAAATAACATCCACTGTAAGAGCCTCTCTAGAAATGCAGGTCAGATTTGTTGGAATGGCAATGCGAGAAGGAAGCAAGTGTGAGAGAAGAAAAGGTGATGAAGAATTGTCATTGATCTATCTATCAAAAACCCATCTTAATGTGTGGTCTTCTTCTTCTTGGGAATGATTGCAAACCAAATCTACATTTAAGAACTTGTTTGAAAGAATCCCAAATAAGAAATCCAGCCTGATTACTCTTCCGTCAACACCACGAAATCGCAAAAACTCATCATCAAAAGCAAAAATCCCTAAAACCAAAATCAGAAAAACCTAAAACACAAAAATATTCTTCAGACAAACTGATCGAAGAAACAACATCATCATAAACAATGCAAGCTAGATCGGAACCAAAACAGAAAACCACTAAAAAAAACTCAAACACTCACAAATCGAGCAAACACAAACACAAATAACCACCAACCTCACACTACAAACCACTAGAATCAAAGATGAAACCACCATTCATACCTTAAAACTGATCCAGCTCAGCAGCTCCGCACCCGCTCGATAAGCAACACTTCACAAAACTCTTGAACTCAATCAATCCAAATCGAGCAAATCAAAACCCTAGTTTTTTTTATTTCAGTGAAGAAATAGAGAGAAGATAATTTTTTTTAAATCAAGTGTGAAGAAGAGATTGAGCGATGGTGGATAGATCTTCAATCTAGAATGATGGAGAGTAGAGAGTTTTATAGGGTTTTTAGGTTTTTTTAATGGTTTTGTAGAATAGGAACTGTGGTATTTGACATCACTATCGAGGCATTATAAGTATTTTTTATTTATATTTATTTTTATAAATAATATATTTGTTAAAATTATTCATTTATTTTAATAAGTTAAACTAATAATTAGTAACATCTGTTGGGGTTATAAGACTTGTAACATAATAAAGAGTTACCAATTAAAAAACATTGATGTTGCTAATTATCCAATTTGGTGTAGTGGTTCGGTTCGATTTGTAAAGAACTCGATTCGGTTTTGGATTGAACGTCTCTGAAACCGATTGCTTCGGTTTGGTTGATAGTTTTAGCCTTAAACCAAACCATCCGGTTTATTTTCAACCCTAGTATGGTTTTCGACCTTGAGAAACCTAGCAATTATGCCTACATGAGTAGGAGTTCAGCCCTAGAAGACCTTGAGACAAAATTTGACGTCGTTGGCTTGCCACGCTCACCTTTCGTTGTCTCTTTGGAAGACAATTATGGGGATGATCAATGTCAAGAGAAGAAGCCGATGAGGTATTGATTGTTATCTTAGTATTGAGCCAATCTCTTCTTGGTTATTCTGGTGGGTTGGATTTTTCTATTTATGTGAGTGGTATATTCATGACGAAAATTCATCTATAATTTGCTCAATTATTAGCACCACTATCACTGGTACTACCAAATACCACATGCATCTAAGCGGTATGAGGGGTCTGAGATATAAACAAAGTTTGAATTTCAAGTATGAAATCCCTCCATGGAAATTATGTTTTCTTATGAGGCAACATCCACTAGATGTAATATATATCATGGAAACAATCACATTAAAATTCACAAAAATATAAGCTTTTGTTTGAACTATTTATCTATAAACTCTTTTGAAAAAGGAATTTGGAAAACGAATATGATGAAAAATTACCCGAGCCGAGCTTCGTGCTCAAATGCCCTTAGATCAAAGTGAAATATAATAATCACGTATTGCTCAATTGGTCAGAGTTTCATACCCTCAATTGGTCGGAGCTTCGTGCTGATAAAGTGTGATAAACCATAGAAAAATGAACACCATAATATGTTGTAAGATGGAAACTTTGTTGATTTTATTCTTTTTATCACTATATATTCTCAGTCATTTCTTTTCAATATACTCACTCGCTGTATCCAAAATATCTATATTCAAAACCTTTTACCTTTTTTTTCACTTCATAGTATCTCTTTTATATATACGTGAAAATAATAGTTTAGTGATGCATGAGGTGGTGATGCCACATTACCACCTCATGACAGCTAACAAACCTAACTCCCTCATGATTCTACCACAAAATCATGAGGTGGACATCCACACAGCTCCACAATATTTTTGTGTTATTTCGAGTTGACTCTATCGAGTATTATGGGTTTCCCATCTCAACCTGTTTGACTTGTTAACTTTTGGATCAAACAGTTTTTGTTGTGTTAGTCGTATCGTTCGGGCCAAATTGTGCCAGATTAGCATATCGATTTTCAAGTTAATATGTCGATTTTGATTCATTTTAGGTTGGGTCATCGCTGGATTTCTTGTTTTGCTAAAATGGGTCAAACAAGTCGGGTCTTGCAACCCATTTCCTACCGTGTCGTGTTTGTGTTTTTATTGTTTTGACCCGATAATGAATTGAGGTGTTCGTGTCCTATATGTATGACATGCCAACCCAAGTGACATATTATCAATAACTCACCTAACATCCTTAAACAACCTTTTTTCATGAAAATTAACAAAGTTTAATTGATAAGTTCTTGCATTTTTTTTTACAAGTAATGGGTATCTAATCGAATGCCTCTGAGTTGACGTGAATGTAACTCCAAATGAACCAAATTAATTCTAGAACAATTATGATTTTTTTTTTTTTTTTTTGAAAAGTGAGCCGGAACAATTATGAAATTAGTAAAGCTAACTCTCTTTTGCATTGTCTAAAATAAAAGTAGCACGTCATATGATGGTTTCTCTTCTTTCTTTGTCAAAGCATGTCCATTTATGAAAAATCTAGAGAGCAAGGCTCGCGCCAAGCCAGCCCAATACCATCCATCATTCTAGAGATGTTGGAAATGGCTCAATCTCTATAATGATGGATGGTATTGGGCTAGCTGGCTCTCTAGAAAAATTGGTCCATTTATTGTTCAATTAGTCTACAAAGCCAACAGTTCGCGCCAAGGATACGCCAGGACGTGGTGTAGAGCGCGTGATTTGTGGAGAGATAGTGGGAAAACAAACATGTTGAAATTTTTTGGGGATAACATTAACTCTGTCAAATCATCATCTGATGAAGAAAATTTGAATGGGGGTGATGAGTTTAGATCTTCTTTTTCTTCTCAAACCAAAAATGGTGTTGAAGTGAAATTACTATCAGTTTCCTCGACAGTAGTGTCAGTTGGCAAGATCCATAATTGTTTTCTCTTCTAATCCAAGGCGTTTGCTTCCTTTGACACGAATGACTCCTCAGGGCCAGCGATCCACTCGCCGATTTATTGATCGACTCGTTTGCGGTTAGGGCTTTATTGTTGGGGATGTTTTGACAAAGGCTACAAAAGTCCTTGAATATCGACGGAAAAGAAACCCTGTTGCCTCTATCCAACGGCCACGATCACTCTTCCGCTCCTCCTCATCTGTCCAACAACAACAAAACTAGCAGCAGCGGCTCCAATTCAACACGTTGAAAGGGGAAAGAAGAAACGTTAGTTACTTGGGTCAAAGTAAGTAACGTTAACTCTGTTGACGTTATTCCAAAAAAAATTTCAACGTGTTTATTTTCCCACTCTCTCTGCACAATCACATGCTCTACACCACGTCCTGGCGCGAACTCCTGGATCTGTAGACTAATTGTTTATTGTTTGGAGATGATTTTGGGAAGACAATCATGAACCTTTTCGGGAATATAAATTAGTAACCTTTCTACCTCTTTTTTTTTCTTAAAATTATTTGGAGTTGATTTTGTGAAGACACTCATGAAACTTTTTTAGAATAGAAATTGTTTAACCAGTTGCAATGCTTTTAAGTTTAGCGATTTAAGGCATATTGCATGTTGCAGTTATGTGACTAAAAATGCTTTGGTAGGAAGACAATTAATAATGTATAATATCTTATGCAGACCATGGCGGAGCTAGGATCTTCGTCAAGAGGGGGGAAAAAGGAGAAACGGTTATTCAATACTTTTTATTTACTATTTTTAATAAAATGGTAAAAAAAAAGAGTTTTAAGTACAAACTAAGAATATGCATCAACTTTTGAAATTTACAAATCTAGAAAAGGGTGGTTAAAATACTTTTGAAATACAAATGAGACTAAATGTGTGTATGTCTGTGTTGTACACAAATACGAAACCGTTGGAACTCGATGAATGTCATTCGCTCATTATACTGTATAATTTTAGGTATATCTAGCACTCTAGCTAGTGCATCTTTTTGCATTGTATGAATAAAAGTATTAAGCAGTCATATCAAATATATGTATGGATCCTAATCAAAATTGGGGAAGTAGATAAATTTATTTATTTATTTTTCGCTAATGGGAAGCAAAGAATTGAATCTAGCTCGTCATAAGAAAATGTGCTTAAGCAAATATGTCAATATATAATACATTCAACTATAATTCATATTCTAAAGAAAATTTTCAAATTCACTTGAATTATATTCCATGTACATCTCTTTTATTTGATCCCTTATTAAATATTTTTGGTATTTATTAACCTAGAGACAACTTTGACACAAGATCTTATGGGTGCAAATAAAGAAAATCATCCAATACCACTTGCTGGGACACAACAACTAGTTACCTTATTAATATTTTTGAAATGGAGGGGGGCAACACAGAAAGTTGAAAGGGGGGCAATTAGTTGTTGCTTAAGACTTTGACCCCACCTTTGTAGGAGTTGTAACAAAACAATTTTAATTAAGAGGGGAAGGGGGGAAATTGCCCCGCTTCTCTTATATGTGGCTCCGCCACTATATGCAAATAAGCATGGTAATGTTGAAACATCCATAGAAAAACATGGTGTTATTGGAGAATCCACACTAGTTTGCAATGTCAATTGCAAAACGAGTTTTTGAATATAGGTTTTTTATAAAAATCTCCCAGGGGTTTGACCAACGGGTCACTAAATTTAAATGTGATGAAGTTAGCATGTTCATCACATAAAAAGAAAACCACTTCAATTTAATTAGACATACTTTAATAGAATTTAAACTATAACAAAACAGGAATTAAAATACAAAGCAAGAATTGAATTGAAACAAATATACGATAAAAACAAGTAAACAAAGTAAATACTTTTTTATTCAATCAACTGTTTAACAATGAACAACCTTATTTATAATTGTTGTAACTTATCTGACAAGCAAACAAATCTAATTCTAATTGGAAACCAATGCCCTAACTATTATGAGTTTTACCAAATAGGCTCAATTACTATATTATTAATACTAGTATTACTAAAAGAGCTCGTTTACATCAACCTTTCCAAGTTGAAAATGCTCATCCTCGAGAGTGAAGTCGAAAAAGTCCAATGAGCACAAACAACCGGTGAAGGAAAACGAGGCGAAGTGCATGTGTAGAATTCAACCTCAAACTTTGCTTTTGTAATTGCGCTAGGAATCCTTGAAGTAGATCCATTGCATGATTTGAATGATTTGTGCTAATTTATTCTCAAAATGCATCACAAAATTGTCCCAAATCTGATCAGAAACATTGTCTTGCAGTTGTATGTGTGTTGTCCGGTGGTGGTGAACAACCTAATTATTAAAAGTACTTGAACCATTGACATGTGGCAGTACATGGTTTCAGTCTGCAGTTGCAAATAAAGTTAGGATTAGGGATGGCAGTGGGGTGGATACTGATTTAGCCATATCCGTTTATTATTCGAGGCGGATACTGATTTAGCCATATCTGCTCAACGGATATCCGTTTAAGTATAAAATTTACAAAAATACCCCTGAACCTTAAAAAGAAAAAAAAAACCCCTAACCCTAATCAATCCCTCATTATCCATTTCTCTTAAAATGTGCCTCCCTCCTCCAGACACAAACCACATCCCTCTTCTCCAAGTCTTGTAAAAATTTTCCTAATCTATTTCATCTCTCTCTTTTGTTCTTCAGTGTTTGAATCAGAATCAAGGCCTCAAGGGTTTCGACGGGCGAGATCTGCAAATGGAATTTACTCTTACTCACTCAGCTTATTTTCTCTTGGCTTGATTGAGGAAATTGTTGAACTTCATATCTAATTTAGTCCTTTTTCATCTCTTATCTGATCATATCTGTTTGTGAAGAGATCCATCAGTGAAGTTGGGGAAGATCCATCAATGAAGTTGGGGGAAGAGATCCATCAGTAAAGTTGGGGAAGAATTTGCAACTATCTACTCCAGATCTGCGTCGAGTTACTTGAGGAAGAAGATCAGCGGCAAGTTAAGGAAAGAGATTTACGTGGTGCTCCTCCAAATCTAGAGCTAGCGCCTCTTGAATCTTCTTCAGTGGACTAATCTGATCAAAGAAGTCTTGAATCCGATGAAATAACTCTTGAATTCGTTTATTCTCTCTCATATATTTTTTTTTCGGTTAAACGGGACAGGGCGGATATCCGCCAATCTGTCTGGTGCAGGGATTGGTTTAAAAGAATATGATAAACGGATATTTGGGCGGATCCCCAAATCTGTCATCTCCAGTGGGGCGGAGATGTATTTGCCCAAATCCTCCCCATTGTCATCCATAGTTAGGATCAGAATCATTAAGCATGTGTGGTGGTACGAACACTTTATTACGGTGTGGATGGTCTAAAGGGACAAGAAACTGAAGTAAAATGTTGGAACAGGGACTCTTCTCGACTGAAACAGGGGGAAGGGGTCGTTGTTCACGAGCGGATTGGGGGAGGAGTTTGGGATGCCGCTGTTGGGGGCTTGCGAAGGTGGCAGTGGCGTGCAATGGTGACAGGGGGCTTCCTGTGGACTGCTTCAGGAGAGAGGGGTTTCGATGGAGGATGAGAGGATTGTGGGGGTTGATGGAAACGGTCAAAGGAGGGAATAGCAGGTCGATCGACCTGAACTAATGGGTGTCGATATGGTGTGGCGATGGGGACTCGATCGAAGCTGGGGTGAGGGAGACGAGCAATAGAGATGATGAAGAGGTCAATTAACCTGCTGTGTAGGCTGGCGATCGACGGTGGATGAAGATGGACGATTGTGATCGTTTGTGGGATGAAGAGGATGGTCAATTGATGGGTGTGGTATTGATCGACCTGTTACAAAGGTAGGGCGGGCAGTAAAGGTGGAAAGTGATCGATTGAGGCATGGGGGGTTGATCGACTGATTCGAAGGTGGAGGGGGTCGATCAACCTGGGGTTGGAGCATGATGGAGGGGGGAAACTGTCAATCGACCAGGACATGGGGTTGTGGATCTGTCTAAAGGATGCTACTGCGATCCACCTGTGCGAGGGGAAGTCGATCGACTTCGACAGTTTCGACTCACCAGTGGTACGCCATCGTCTGGTAGGGAGGGCAAGGAAATCAGCATGATTGACCCTGTGCCGGACTGTTTCAATCGACTCTAAAATAGTGTAGGGTTGGGCGTCACTGCCTACGCGGGTCGTGCGGTGCTGCTGGTGGTGTTGTGTTTATGTCATATAGCCATATTGTGTGTGTCAAATGGCCCAATTGAAGCCTGCAAAAAATTTTATGAGCATTAGTCACATTTCCTTCGTCCCCTTTGCTAGCCGGATTCCTTCTCCTTCTGTCATCTTTCAAGATGGTCTTTTAAAACAAATTTTCTTCAAATTCAACCAAATAACTAGAACCGGTTCGGCTCTAATACCAATTGATAGAATTAAACTATAATTCTAATACCAATTGATAGAATTAAAACTGATGAGACATCAATCAGTCATACGATCACAGTCGTACATGTGGCATGGATTAATCCTAATATGAAAAAGGCTCCAACATGATTCCAAGCGGATCCGTTCATAAATTGTTGTTCAGCTTGTAAGTCAGGTGCCGAAGCCCATGTCATGCTAGCCCAAGAGGCATAGGTCTTAGGGCTTGGCCCAAGATAATAAGGCTCAAACACGAATCTCAAAACTCGGATTCTATGACGGAACGTCAAATCCGCCAAATCATCTGCATTATTACCACCAGTAATGGCGCTGAAAGAAAGTTCAGAATCCATCCGATGCAGAACTTTTCCTACCAGTCTAAAAAGGGTTGCACTGACTTGGTTCCACATTCTCCAGCTAAGATTCGTCAATTAATTCTAGGTCTCAGCGAAGGCTTTTATCACCAGATTCGTTGGGACCCAACGGATCAGGAAGGGGCCTCATTACTGCTAAGTCTCAAACAGAAGCAAGGAGAGACCCTCAGAGAGTATGTCACTCGTTTTAACAAGGAGCTGGCTCTTATCGATTGTTGCAACGACGACAAGTCGGTTACCGCTTTCACTTCTAGCCTCCGAAGAGGTCAATTCTACAACCTCGTCACCCTGAAACCTCGAGAGATATGGAAAACTTGCTACAAAGTGTGCAAAAGTATATCACTCTCGAGATGTTGGTTGCCAAGAAAATAGGCGAAAATGAAGCCAAACAGGCCCCCATGGCCTGGGACAGGGGAGAGGAAAAAAGGCATGGAAAGGAAGACAGGTCGATGAAAAGGAAAAAACGATATCAAAATCGAGTCCGACAAGGTGCCCAACAAGGCCACAACTATGTCGGCTCAAAGTACACTGAGGTCATTCCCCTCAACTCTAGCTTGCCCAAAATCCTCTCCTCAAAAAAAAAAAAAAAAAATGGGATGACATCATGTGGCCTCCCAAGCTCAAAAGCGATACTTCAAGGCGTGATAGGAGCAATACCGTGCCTATCACAAGGACCACGGTGACATTGCCCAGTACTGCCAGAATCTCAAGAATGAGATAGAGTATTAGATTCAAATGGGAGACTTGGAGAATTTGTGAATTCTGACGAGAAACAACTACAAGAAAATGAGAATGGAGAAACAACTACAACCTGCACAGTGCACACAATGGACCGGAGAAATCCAACCGGTCAAGAAAGCGGACAATCCAAGAAATGCGGACACGTTCCAACCGCGGAGACTGCCCATTCCAACATGCTCAAGTAGAGCACCCAACCCGGAACCTGACATTGACCAAACGAGATATGCAAGGGTTCTATTCCCCGCATAACGATGTGCTAATTATTACGATCGCAATATCGAAATAGACATGAAAAGTTCGCTGGTGGACACGGGGAGCTCAACCAATATCATGTTCCTGAAAGCATTCTGCAGGATGAAAATAAGAAATGAGGAGCTAAAACCGAACAGTTAGGTGATGGTTGGCTTCTGTCGAGAGCATCAGACTACCTATAGGAAGGGAACCAATAAAGCTCCTTATAACGGAGTTCATTGTGGTAGATGCCCTTTTTGCATACAATGTGATTCTAGGAAGTTCATGGCTCCACCAGATGTGAGTAATGGACTCCACACGGTACCAGTGCCTCAAATACTTTGTCAACAAAAGGACAAGGATAGTCAAGGGAGATCAGTCTTCCGCCAGAAAATGTAATTTCGTGGCGATGAAGCTATCGGACAGGTAACAACGACGTCTCGAATCCCCTTGAAAAGAGAAGAACCAACAAGCCAAGGGCTTACTGGTAAGAAAGTTTGACTGGCAAGGGTAACATATAAAACTTTTGAAGAAAACTATCAATAGAGGTAATCTTTTTTAACAACAACTCTACTCCACACTCAACTCCTTCTACAAGGAAAGATCTGGTTTTAATATGGGGACCAAAATAGCGCATAAGCGGCCGAGCCTAGCGGTGCTAAGGGTGAAAACGGCTCGCCACATAAATGACATTGTCCAGCTAAGGAGCCTAGCGCATAATACGGCGGTTCAAGCCCAGTCCACAGACAGCTCACCACTCTAAAGACTTGGTTCTAATACGGGGACCAAAATGGTGCACAAGTGGTCAAGCCTAGTCTCGCTAAGGGCGACGAAAACTTAGTGCATGAGTGACCTAGTCCACCTAAGGAACCGAGGTATGATACTGCGAGTCGAGTCCATGGACAACTCACCATTCCAGATGCCTGGTCCTAATACGTGGACCAAAATGGCACACAAGCGGCCAAGCCTAGCCTTACTTAGGGCGATGACTACTCGCCGCACAAGTGACCTAGTCCACGAACAGCTCATCGCTCCAAAGGCCTGGTCTGAGCACGAGGACCAAAATTGTGTACATCAACCGAGCCTAGTCCTATTATGGACGTCGACAACTTGCCGCACAAGTGACCTAGTCTGCCTTTGGAACCATGGAAGTTCATCTACGAACAAAACTCATTCCACAGACCGTTCTTCGCAAGTGGGCCAAACTCAATCCATAGATAGCTCTTCGTACAAAAAACCCAGTTCTGCAACGGGGACCAAAATGACGCACAAGCGGTTGAACCTAGCCTTACTTAAGGGTACGACTGCTCGCTGCACAAGTGACCTAGTCCACCAAGGAGCTAAGGTATGATGCAACGGATCGAGCCCAAGCAACGGACAGCTTACCGCTCGAATGAAGCATGGTCCGATCACGAGGACCAAAATGGCGTACAACGACCAAGCCTAGTCCTAATAAGGACAACAGCTTGCCACCAAGTAACCTAGTATGCCTAAGGAACAACAACACCATGGGGTGGGCTTAGTCCAGTCTATTGACGACTCAGTGCTCTAGGATAATATAGTTTGAGGGACCAAGATGGCGCAAAGAGGTTGTGTCTCATCTTGTTCAAGATACCGATGACTCGCTTAATAAGTGACCTAATTCGCTTAACAAGAACGTATCCCGTTCGGACAAAGATGGTTCCACTGTAACCCAACTCCTATTCAGGATTGAGCCAGATGAATACAGAACCCTAGTCCATTCGGGCAAAGTTGGTTCCTCAATAACCCAACTCATATTCAAGATTGGGGTCTATTAATAAGTCCAGCCTAGACGGGCAGAGATGGCTTCCCCCTAGCTCAAATCCCCTCAAGGACTGAGCCAGATGTGCGTAGGAACTCAGCCCGTTCTGGCCAAGTTGTTTCCTCAATAACCTATTTCAGGATTGGGGTGTATTAGGAAGTCCAACCTAGAATGGCGTAGATGGCTTCCCCCCAGCTTAAATCCTCTCAAGAATTGAGTCAGATGAACACATGAACCTAGTTCGTTCAGGCAAAGATGGTTCCTCAGCAACCCAACTCCTGTTCAGGATTGAGGTCTATTATGAAGTATGTTGGTAAATTTACTGTAGAAGAGGTTAAACCGTACAACTGGTTGGATGATGAAGATGGAGCACCGAGGAACGTAGTCACTTTCCTTAAGGCTTAATTCGCCCCCACCACTTGGGTAATACACTGGGTTACCGGCGAATTTCCTCCAAGATACAACGGTAACTCCGTTTGTCGAACTGCGGCTGTATTTGATGAAGAACGACCCTTTGAAAGATGGGCAGATCAAAGACACAAGATCAGGAACTGGCCACACTTGTACGGAATGTGATAATCCCTGGATACCAGTAAGAAGGATGGAAGAGAATTCCTGGAACACTTGCACAACCCTGGAATGGAGTTGTTCCAATTCCCAGATTTGGAATTGATTGAAGAATATGGACTTGACTTGAATTCTCTGGAATAGAATTGCTTGGAATTGAGTTTTTGATAATGACCCAAATTAGTGGGCTTTATATAGGCCCAAGGTGACCATCCAACCATGGGTCACAACCCTTCCTTGTTGGATCCTGATCGTTGGATCAGATGGACGCTCCAGATCACACCTCTCCTGATTGACTGCAGACCGTTAGATCCTAACCGACCAAATGGACGTCCCAGATCGCACCCTGTGAGGAGATGCATCTGTTGGATCGCCCCTGATCCCATGCATCCGTATGTAACATTAGATCCACGTGGATCTAACCGTTGGATCCCATCCGTGTGCAACCTAACAAACCTGCATCTAACACGTGGCTAAAACTGGATGCGTCATCAAAGCATCTCAGCGACGTGTGAAGTGCAAAGTGCGCCATCAAAACGCCACATTGCGCCCATGCGCGCGCGCGTGTGACGGTGCATCGTCACGCACCTAGCCCATTCCATTTCCTTGTAGTGTATCAAAGCCCATACTCAAGTGCATGTATATAAACCAAGTGGTTCCTAGTTGTTTACTTGATATGGGATTAAAGCTTCCCATATCCAATCCTCACCAAACCTTCACCCTTTTATTTGAAAATAATTCTAACAATCCCCTACCTATTTTCAAATGAAATGAAAACAAAACATTTTAACATTCCCCCACCATTTTAAAAATTTTGAAAATGGAGATGGAAATTTTGAAAATCTGGTATCTCTGCATCCTTGGAAGTCATTCGCATAAACAAAGATATCTTTTGGATTTGAATCTTTGCTTTGCAGAAACAAATCAAAGTTAGTTACAGAAAGTTTGTGGGACTTTGCCTTGAACTAACCAATTAGATCGCTAACCGGATTCATCCAACACAAATTTCTTCAAATATGCCAATCCCTCCTCTACAACCTGACACTATTATGGTCCCGTGTCCGTATCCTTTTCCTGAATGCGTGGGGTCAAGTCTCTAAACCCTTAGAAGCGGCCACACTTCCGGCATTCATATAGGTGAATCAAAAAGTACCCCCGTAGTAGATACTTGACATGTAGTCCCTGATCCATTAAGAATCTAAACTCAGCCTCCCTTTTCTTTTACGGGTACCAAACACCTCGAAACTGGGATGATTGACCGGTGTTTCCTTCGTACATATGATGTAATATCGCTCATTGAGCCCAAAATTTGAGTTGAGGTTCCATCATTAACGAATCTTAGTCATTGACTTTAAACCCATCCCTACTATGTCTTAAAGACTAACTCTCGTGAGAGACCCTTTGTTAGTGGATCTGCCAAATTCTGGCATGATCTAACAAAGTCCACAGTGATCACACCGTCGTGTATTAATTGTCGAACACCACTGTGCCGCAAGCCAATATGACTCGACTTTCCGTTGTAAACATGATTATACGCCCTAGCCAAAGTTGCCTGACTATCACAATGTATAGATACTGGAGACATAAGCTTAGGCCACAACGGCAGCTCTTGTAAAAGAGACCTAAGCCACTCCGCTTCTTTTCCTGCAGCAACTAATGCCACAAACTCAGAAGCCATGGTAGAGTCTGCTATAATTGTTTGTTTCTTTGAACCCCAATAAACAACCCCTCCACCAAGTAAAAAGATCCACCCAATAGTAGATGAGTGATCTTCAAGGTTAGGGATCCAGCTTGCGTCACTATAACCTTTAAGGACCCTTGGATTGCCATTGTAACAAATACAATAATCCATAGTTCCTTTCAAATATTTAAGTATCCTGATTACTGCGTCTCAATGATCGGATCCTGGATTGGATGTGTACCTACTTAGTTTTCCGACTGCAAATGCAATATCAGGTCGGGTACTTGTCATAGCGTACATCGGACATCCATGTATCCTCGCATAGTCCAACTGTGGACTGCCCTACCTTTATTAGGTAGTAATCTATTCCCTGATGCAAAAGGAGTAGAAACCGGTTGACAATCATATTGTCCAAACCGCCTTAGAACCTTCTCAATATAATGAGACTGAGACAGTAAAATGCTGTCAGAAGTTCTAACAATTTTGATTCCCAGAATGACATTGGCTTCTCCCATGTCCTTCATATCAAAATTCTTTGAGAGTAACAACTTTGTAGAGTTTACTTGGTCAAGGTTAGTCCCAAAAATTAACATATCATCAACATATAAACATATGATAACACCATGACCATTAATAAATCTACTATAAACACATTTGTCAGACTGATTAACATGAAAACCATTAGATAATATAACTTGATTGAATTTTTCATGTCATTGTATAGGTGCCTGTTTTAAGCCATAAAGTGATCTTATTAATTTACATACTTTCTTTTCCTTTCCTGGTACAACAAAACCCTCTGGTTGTTCCATATAGATTTCTTCATCTAATTCACCATTCAAAAAAACTGTTTTAACATCCATTTGGTGAACTTCTAGATTATATATGGAAGCCAAAGCCAGTAATGTTCTAATAGAGGTTGTACGAGCCACCAGAGTATAAGTATCAAAGAATTCTATCCCTTCTTTTTTAGTATAGCCCTTGGCTACCAATCTAGCCTTGTACTTTTCAATAGTACCATCTACTTTTCTTTTCCTTTTGAATACCCATTTACAACTGATTGGTTTAGATCCTGGCGGAAGATCCACTATTATCCAAGTATTGTTCCCGGTTATTGAGTCCATCTCATCACTCATAGCTTCCTTCCAGAGAAATGCATCAGAAGATGACATCGCCTCCTTGAAGCTAACGGAATCAGACTCAACATCCAAACAAATAGGAATTTCATCAATGATTTCATCATCATTGGTTCCTTCCACCAAATACATATAGAAATCATCTCCATATGTTTTGGGTATTCTAGCACGTTTACTCTGCCGAAGTTCTTCATTAGAATCTTCTATAGGAGGTTCTCTATCCTTGCTAGATTCCATAAGCTCCACAGGCTTAGGTAAAGAAGTAAACCTTGTTTCATAAAAAATGGCATCTCAAGATTCAATAACAGTATTAACAGTTATGGATTTATTAGGTTCTACAACCATAAATCTATATGATTTACTATGTTGAGCATATCCTAGAAATACACATTCTAGACCTTTTTCACCTAACTTTTCTCTTTTAGGTTCTGGGACTCTGACTATGGCACGACAACCCCAAACTCTCAAGTAATTAAGAGTTGGTTTCCTGTGCTTCCATGCCTCATATGGGGTCATAGGTTTTCCTTTTGTAGGAACCCTATTAAGTATGTGACAAGCAGTTAATAAAGCTTCACCCCAATATCCATTTGATAAACCCGAGATTGACATCATGGAATTAACCATTTCCATTAATGTCTTATTTTTCCTCTCGGCTACACCATTTTGTTGTGGTGTATAGGGACTCACCGCCCCTATCAGACCTCATGCATTTAATCTTGGTCTCACATTGGTTTTCAACTTCACTTTTATAGATGTTAAACTTATCCATAACTTCATCTTTATGACTCAAAAGATAAACATAACAATATCTAGATGCATCATCTATAAAAGTAGCAAAATACTTTTTATTTCCTATAGTAGGGGTTGCATGCAAATCACACAAATCAGTATGTATCAATTCTAAAAGTTCAGAATTTCTATCAACCGGTGGAAACGGTTTCTTAGTTATCTTGTTAAGCATGCAAGTTGAACATTTCTTATCATTTGTATCTATTTGAGGAATCAAATTTGATTTTGACATATTATGTAATTTCACAAAGTTTATGTGACCTAACCGATTATGCTATAAATCAGAAGACTCAACGATATAAGTAGAAATAGTAGCTTTATTGATATTCAGTTTAAATAATCAATCATACATGTGACCTTTTCCGACAAACACCCCACCCTTTGACAAAACAAAGTTGTCTGCCTCAAATACAAGCTTAAAGCCATGCTTATTTAGCAGGCTACCTGATACAAGGTTCCTACGTACTTCAGGTACATAGAGTACATTGTTTAGAGTTAGGCGCTTTTCGGATGTGAACTCCAGCTCAATAACTCATTTTCCTTGAACGACGATGCTTGCTGACTTTCCCATATAGAAAACAGCCCCATCGTTCTCAGGTTCAAGTTGTTTGAACATACTTTTTTTTGTTGCAAACATGTCTTGTAGCTCCGGAGTCAATCCACCAAGAAGTGTTGTCCTCAAGTATGTTAGCCTCGAAGATCATGGCAGCGAAGTTGTCCTTAGAAGTGTTGCCACTTTCCTTGCTCTTTTGACGAGCCCGATAGTCACGTTTATAGTGCCCCCGCTTGCCACAATGATGGCAAGACCCCTTGATCTTTTTTTTTTTGATTGGCATCCTTGGTGGGATGATTGGGTCGTTTCCGATTCCCTTTATTTTGGGACAGACCTGACCATTCCGCCATGAGAACCTTGGATTTATCATCCTTGGATCCCTGGTCGCCCTCATGTTTCATGTATTCTTCCTCAATTTGCAAATAATTAAGCAAGTCCTTGAGGGAAATGTCTTCCTTCTTGTGCTTAAGGTTGTGTTTAACACCTTTCCAAGAAGGAGGGAGTTTGTCTATTATAGAGGTCACAACAATAGTCTCATCCATATTCATATTGTTTTTCTTTAGATGTTGGACTATCCTTTGGATTTCATAGAATTGCTAAATAACAGATCTAATATGAACCATTTTATATAAATTAAATTTATTGACCAGGAATTTCTTGCTGGCGGCATCCTCAGTAATGTATTTTTGTTCCAGAAGGTCCCATATCTCTTTTGTTGTTGCCAAATGCTGGTACGTATCAAAGAGATCATCGGACATTGAATTGAGGATGTGCCCACGACACATTAAATCATCATTCTCCCATTTCTGTCTATTGCGGGCAGATTGCAAGGTGTCCTGATTGGAGTCTTCGATTTCTTGTGGTTTCGATGTAGACAGTACATACATCACCTTCAATGTCGCCAACAGTAAGTGCATCCGCTTATGCCAGCGTTTGTAACTGTTCCCGTCTAACATTTCTAGTTTCATAGCGTTCCCCATTTCTTTGAGTGCCAAAACATCCATCTAAAGCGAATTAAGCCTTAAGATTGTTGGTAAATTTACTGTAAAAGAGGTTAAACCGTACAACTGGTTGGATGATGTAGATGGAGCACCGCGGCACGTAGTCGCTTTCCTTAAGGCTTAATTCGCCCCCACCACTTGGGTAATACACTGGGTTACCGACGAATTTCCTCCAAGATACAACGGTAACTCCGTTTGTCGAACTGCGGCTGTATTTGATGAAGAACGACCCTTTGAAAGACGAGCAGATCAAAGACACAAGATCAGAAACTGGCCACACTTGTACGGAATGTGGTAATCCCTGGATACCAATAAGAAGGATGGAAGAGAATTCCTGGAACACTTGCACAACCCTGGAATGGAGTTGTTCCAATTCCCAGATTTGGAATTGATTGAAGAATATGGACTTGACTTGAATTCTTTGGAATAGAATTGCTTGGAATTGAGTTTTTGATAATGACCCAAATTAGTGGGCTTTATGTAGGCCAGAGGTGACCATCCAACCATGGGTCACAACCCTTCCTTGTTGGATCCTGATCGTTGGATCAGATGGACGCTTCAGATCGCACCTCTCCTGATTGACTACAGACCGTTAGATCCTAACCGATCAAATGGATGTCCCAGATCGCACCCTGTGAGGAGATGCATCTGTTGGATTGCCCCTGATCCCATCCGGTTCATCCATGTGCAACCTAACAAACCCGCATCTGACACGTGGCTAAAATTGGACGCGTCATCAAAGCGTCTCAGCGCCGTGTGAAGTGCAAAGTGTGCCATCAAAATGCCACATTGCGCCCATGCGGGCGCGCGTGTGACGGTGCACCGTCACCCACCTAGCCCATTCTATTTTCTTTTAGTGTATCAAAGCCCATACTCAAGTCCATGTATATAAACCAAGTGGTTCCTAGTTATTTACTTGATATGGGATTAAAGCTTCCCATATCCAATCCTCACCAAACCTTCACCCTTTTATTTGAAAATAATTCTAACAAAGTCTAGCCCAGACGGGTGGAGATGACTTCTTCCCGGTTCAGGTCCTCTCAGGGACTAGACTAGATGTGCACAAGAACTCAGCCCGTTCAGGCAAAGTTGGTTCCTCAACAAACCAGCTCTGGTTCAGGATTGGGGTCTTAGGAAGTCTAGCCTAGATGAGGGGGGACGACTTTTTCCCAACTCAAGTCCTCTCAAGGATTGAGCCAGACAAATGCAAAAGTCTAGCCCGTTCGGACAAAGATGACTCCTCAACAACCTAACTCCCGTTCGGGAGTGAGGTTTATTATGGGAGCTCAGACCAAAAAGGCAGTGGTGATTCCCCTTCAACTCAAAGCCCTCCTCAAAACTGACATGACTACGGGTATATGGTACCGAATTTCATTCTGAAAAAAGATGGTTTCTCAAACAACCTAACCACTATATAGGGTCAGATACCAGCAGGGAAGTCCAGTCCTCAATGCGAACACAACTCCTGCACAAGCTCAACTACTAAGGGAGACAGTAATTACGTCACTAAGGAACTTGACTCGAATAAACAAAGGTGACTATCCTACAAGTAAACTCTCACAGATGTTGTTGACAAAATATGAACTCAAACAAGCTAAGAAAGGCTCCAATCCAGACTAAAGCCCTACTTCAGGTGGTGGTAGATACACCCGCCTACTAAACCTAATCTAAGCAATACTCAGCCTAATTTAAGCAAAAATTGGAAATGACAAGTACGACAACTAGAAGCACAGACAAAAAAGGAAAAATAATTTTTTTTCAATAAGAACTTTGCTTTCATTACAAAAACAAAACGCTCATTCAGCGGGAATAGAATTAGAAGCGACATTGTGGGCAGGAGGCTCTGGGACGTTGAAATGGGTAGTCGTCTCCGCAGCGCCTGAACTGGCTTCATTGCCACCTCACGGACAAGAGGAAGAATCATCTGCCTCCTCGAATTGAGCATAAGCAAGAGGTTTGTAAGCAGAAAGAACCCAACTCTTATGGTCCTACTCAATGTAATCTAACAGATCCAACCTCCCAGTAGCAACCTCATGGGTCTGAGCTTTATCGACAACCTCCTAAAACTCATTCTCTCTAGCATCCCATTGTACCTTCAAGCTATTCAACTCCCTGACTATCTTGACCAGTCCCTCTTCAGAGTCCGCCAACCTACGAGTCACCTTGTCACGACGTACACACTCGAAGTCACGCTCTCAAGTGAGCAAAGAAATCTAGCTTGAAGGACCTTTTGAAGACCCCTAGAACTTTCTTAGCATGCTCGCTGCTTAGCACACTCTGGGAGTAAGCAGCAAACTAAATGACATTTTTGAAAAGCGCTCAACAAGCAAAGCCTACTTGTCTATCGCTCTGTCATGACGTTATTGGGCATCTATCAGCTCAGACAACAACTCGGCTCGGGCAGCCTGGGTTTCATTTAGACTCCCTTGGATCCTTTTTAGTTGGGATTCTAAGGAAAACTGAGCAGCCAGAGTGCTAGTCAGACCCCTCTGAGCTTCTAGATCAGTTCGGATGGCCAACTGCTCGGTCCTCGAGTCTGCGTTTCTAAGGGCATCAACAAATTGTGTCTCATAGTCGATAAACTTCGTCTCCAAGGCAAATAACTTATTCTGTATAAACTCCACCTTGGTACCCGCCATACTAGCATGGGTCGGTTGGGTCATCCCCTGACTGGAAAACAACACACAGGTATAAACAATAAATCACAAAGAAAAACAAAGTGACAAAGCAACTAAGTTGTCAATTTACCAACATCATAAGTTGTTGCCCACGGTTGAGGTGCATCCTCGTTGCCACTTTCTCCATGGCAGCTGGTCAACCAGCCAAGAGAAGTTATTCATCATCAAATCAACAGTGGCAGTCATGTGATCCACCCCCTGATGCCACACAAATTGCTCGCCAGAGCTTAGGACAGCACCCATCGGGGCACGAAAACCGACCCCGACTTCAGTACGGAGAACTTCGGGGCCAAGAACTAATCCCTTCTATCTGACGCACCTCCTAAGGGAGAGGACTCAACAACCCGCTGCCCCTTATTAGCAACAATGGAAGGAGACTCAGACGGTACTCCAATTCCCGAACTAGTGGAAGGATCACGGGCAATGCTCTCAGGAACAAATTGTTTTTCTATAGCAGATATGCTAGGAATAGTGACTTCAATGCATTACTTTGCAGTTGTTTGGTATTAATGCTAGTTCCTGGGTTCTGGGATCCTATAAAAACCCTGCTTGCCTTTCAAAAAAAAAAAAAAAAAAAAAAAAAAAAAAAATGCTAGTTCCACAATTTTTAATTATTTTGGTTTTTTTCCATTGGTGTGCATGTCACATACCTTATGTTCTTTCATATATATTATATTACATATATTTTTTAAATATGTAGCTGAATAATATGTATAAAAAAAATAAGGATTCTTTCAAAAAAGTTATAATTATAATAAACTATTATAAATGTGGACTTTATTGAGTTCTACATAGTATAGACTCTATTGAGTTTCACATAATGATAAGAACTCTTAAAATACAGACTCTATTAAAAAGTATAGTCCAACATGTGAACGTGACAGTTCTCTGCAAAAGAATTCAGGATGTTTTATCACGTAAAATAATACGAGATCTCATACCGTGAAGATGCGGAGGTTATGCATTTTAATTTCATAACCGTTTTACGTAAATCTTACCAAGCACCTATTTTTTGTAACTACCCACTAAACAATGCACTTGCATTATTTTAGTAGATACCAAGCGGAGCCTAAATAGAAAATTAAATAATAACTTACGGGGTCCCCAAACCAACGAATGGCGCGTAAACCATCGAAGGATAAGTACTTAGACTTCACAAAGGCATAAAAGAAGTATATCTGCCAATCTTCCGTGTCCTCGAACTAACCAATAAGACAACCACTACAACACAAATCCTCATTTATATCATGCCAAAAACACTACAACTGGATATGACAACGTTAAATGGCTCGTTGTCCGGCGCTGTTGAAAGTTTTGCTCTATGATAGCATTTGTGGACGCTATTACAAGTGTTCTTTTAATAATGTTTTCTTTCTCGCTATGGTATATCATTTCGTAGCGTTTAGACACCACGTGGTTAGTGCACTAGGCTGATCGAGACCCTAGTTTTTAGATCTGGCACGTGCACCCGGCCCTGTGTTATATAGTTTGTTATGATGTTGTAACTTCATACATAGCATTTAAAAACGTTTGTTACATAATTTGCTACAACATTATTAGAATGCTATTAAATTAATTACTCATGACACTTTCAAAATGCTATTAAAGTCTTCGCAAATTTTTTTGCCCAATTTTAGCTATGTTAGTATCATATGCAATGTTCTACCTACTATTAAAAGTGCAACAGTAAATCTCATTTCTTGATAATAATACTAGTTTAATACATGATAGATGCAAGTCAAATGCCAAACAAAATAAGTCGTCATCATAGTCTTGATAATCATAATAGTTATTACATAGCATGAAAATGTTATTTCTTCAAATTACATAGAATCATCCTTCCAGTCACTTTCTTCTTCTTTGTCTCCTCATCCTGCCATATGAACATAAATATATATCAAAACTTTTACAAGACAAAAACACTACATGAAATATTTACAATCACATACAAGTAGTTTCTTGCAAATCCTTAAAATGATTATTTAGGACTAAGGATAAGTATCATATGCCAAAATTGATGATTAAACTTAGGCATATACTCTTATAAATAGAAACACAAGCACACTCACAACCATGGGCGGACCTACTAAGGGGCGAGGGGGGGAACTTTTAAAATATTTTTTATATATATACTTTAGTTTAAAAAAAATCAATTATATAATGTACAATACAATATCATAATTGTTTATAAAAATGTTTTAACATGTCTTTGTTAGTGTAGTGGTTGGAGATTTTTAATTTTTTGTAAAAGACCCGAGTTCGATACTCTTTCGTGCATTTTTATTTTATTTTCAATGCAATTTTATTAGTAATTGCAACATTAAAAATGTTTAGTTTAATAAAAATTTATTAACATTAAAAAAATGAATTGTTTTTCACAAGTAGTATAAACCTCCAACAAAAAAATATTTAAAATTATTATCTAAAATAATAACTATAGAATTCAATGAAAATATATACCATTAGCCAACTCGTACAAAATTTGAGCCTCATATAAACTATTTTTTCTATGAAATTGTATTATAATCATATTAGGTTCGCAAATTTCAATTTTTTTAGCTACGCATATATATTTATCCTAATTATTTTGTGATATTAGTTATATATTCTAGTTATTATGTCTATTTGCTCTTTGCTAATCGATAATGACCTTATTTTGGCTTAAAATTGGACTACACTGGATCCAATTTGGTATATGCAATGTATTTTTTATAGTTGTATTTTTTTTATTAGTTACTAGTTAGATAGAAAAAAAAAATTTGGCTTTACCATTGATAACTACTATTATCAACTAATAAGTATTTTCCATTTCACCTCCCTTCGACTAAAATCCTGAGTTCGCCCCTGCTCACAACAGTCATATATACTTCATATAAACAAAATATTTTCTTGCTCACAATATATCAAAAAGCACCAGAGGGCTCGAAGGGAATCTAGACCATGCAGTTTTAACATATAGAAGGATGCTAGAAGCTGGCCAATGCGGTGATAATTTCACATTCACTATACTTTTGAAGGCAATCATTTATTAACCAGAAATTCTAGGTGTCGAGGAAACCAGCGAGGAAATGAGCGAGGGGAGGGAGGTGGCGGGGTGGGAGCCGTTCACCTCCCTCAGTATGCGTGCCATCTTTTTTGGTGTGCGCATCCCGAGGGAGGTGAACGGTTCCCACCCCGCCACCTCCCTTCCCTCGCTCATTTCCTCGCTGGTTTCCTCGACACCTAGAATTACTCTTTATTAACAGAAAAGTACCCCCAATATAAGTATCATGTGCATTGCACATGCCACCATTAGCATTAGAATTGTTTGACAATGGGTTCTCCATACTTTCTCCAAATTCCTTATTAAACACACATTATTCAAAATGGGTATGAAGAACATGGGCAGATACAGCGAGAGAGAGAGAGAAAGAGATGACTTATGCATTCTAATGAACTTTTCTTTTATTGCCTGTGCAGGTGTAACAATGTTCTCTACATGATGGGTGTTTCGGAAGATGAAGAGATTGAAGAAACTTCTTGAGTTTAGTTTTAATGTTGTTTAGATATACAGTTAAGTGCTATTGGATGGTTGTACGGTACTGTAATTTCAACACTGTTGGTGATGGTTGCTACTGCTGCCTTTGTGTTCTAAATTGGTACTTTGAATGAAAAGTTGCAGGAGTAAGCTTTAGCAAAAATTGCCTTAGGCTTTGTTACATAAATACACTTTTTGGAAATGTTGTAAATGTGGGTTAATTAGGAGTTCCAACTTAAGAGTTATGCAACTTTGAGTTCCATCTTGGGGTGGATGATGATTTGGACTAAAAAGGTGCAAAATCTGTGATTGAAAGGGTGGTGCATTGTTGTCATTGTGCTTTGTTAAGTTACTCTCCCATAACTATTATAGACAGGGTGGCTAGGAGCACAATATGCAGAGGTTATCTTGATTCTTAAATCTCTTTCTTCTTCCTTATATATTTTCCAGGATCTGTGTATCTTAATAGTGTGCAATTATTGCATTTTGAACCTTTTGGTGAGAACCTTATTTCAGTTCAAACTCAACGCATAAAATCTAAGATTTGACATAATTGGGCAGACCCTCCATAACTCCCAGAACTGGCGTCAGGTTTATCCTTTGTTCTAGTCAATTTGCAGCATTGCTTGAAAATATTGATCAAATCAAACTGTTGAATGATTTTCTTATATCCTAATTTTGGAAAGATATTGGCTTTGAAGGTGGTACCTCTCTCTCTCTCTACCCATATTGAATTGTGTGTTTTGATAAGAAATTTGGAGAAAGTATGGAGAACCCATTGTCAAACAATTCTAATGCTAATGGTGGCATGTGCATTCGACACGAGTGGAGTACTTTTGTCATCAAATTCAACTTGATCAATCAAGTTCATTGACTGTTATTGATTTACGATTCAATTAATTTTCAAAATAAGGTCAGATTCTATTAACTATAAATTATTGAGGGCCAAACTCAAAATAATCCTTAAAATAAATCAGCAGTTGTGCGACACTGAAACTGCCGTGTAACTTCTTCAGCATCAATTAACATTAGGGGTGGGCACGGGACGGGATGGGACGAGATATGCCCATCCCTATCCCATCCCGTTCATACGGGATCGGGACGGAACGGGATGGAAAAAACCTCATCCCGACCTCGTCCCATCCCAAACGGGTTCGGGACGGGACGGGATCAGCGGGAAGCCTGGACTGCTGGAAGCCCGCTGTAAGCAAAACTCACTTTCTTTTATAAAAGTAAAGTTCATTTCAGCAATTTTGTTTTGTTCGAAAATTGTTAAACTGTTTTGTAGTATTAAAGAACACCTTTTGGATGCATAGGTTCACATATTTTTTTACGACTTCAAAGAAATAAAATAAATAATACACAGCAATGTGTGCCAATACATTATCACATTTGATAAGTGTGTCTGTTCATTAGTGCCATTATAATGTTAGAACTGATCATGGAAAATCCGCGGCTGAGAGTACTTGAGAGCAATGAGTTATGATCCATACTATTGAATGATAGTCAACAATGACATGCTACAAAAGGAAGAACAGAGCAAACAAACAAAAGGAAGAGAGAGGAGGGGGGTTGCTTGTGGTACCAATCCAAGATTAATTTGAAGAAAACTGAGAATTACTTCACCATGATTAGAACATAAGAAAGAGGGAGAGGAACTTAATCAAGTAAATATATCTTCCATTGAAAACAGGAAACTCAGAAGAAAAAGTTATCCTAACCAAGGATTTGAAGCATTTGTTGATCTCATATAGTTCTTTGAAGAAGATGAAGTTGTTTGTTGTGTGGATGACAATTCTCCAGACCTTCTCCTTAGCATCTGCTTCATTCCATCAGCTACTCTAACTGCAGGATTCGATTTATATTTTCGACAAAATGACATATGAGCCTTCACAGCATCATCCATTTCATATACCTTCTTCCCTCTATGCACCTCATCCCTTACTGCATCCGCACACAAACCACATAGCCATTTGCCTTCGAATTTAGCTTTTACGTCGTCTATGTAGTCTTGGGTACAATCCTCTTTGAGACCACAACATTCACATTTGGCTTATTCAATTTCCATTTTTTGTTACAGAACTCAAATGAAGCAATTGCAACTTGGGAATGTTTTGTTTTGGTTGGAGGAATGGTTTGTAAGAGAGGGTAAGGGAGAGGAAATGTGATTTTTATGAATGGAAATGAGAGGGGTCATAAAAAAAGAGGCCATGTTCTGAAGGGGACATGAGACTATGTGGGAGTGAGGGGTCTATGAGTTAGCATTTATTTTGGCATTTAAAACCCATTTGGGCCTGCTGGGCTTGCTGGGCCTGCTGGAAGGCCTGCTGGAAGCCTGCTGGGCCTGCTGCTGGAAGCCTGGAAACCTGAACATTTTATGCAAATGTTCATAAAATAAATAAATAAGTAAATAAAAATATTAATAATTAATATTAAAAAATTAGTTCGGGACGGGACGGGATTGGCGGGATTGAAAATCTTCATCCCATCCCATCCCATTCTAGATCGGGACGGGACGGGATCGGGATGAAATTATTCAATCCCATTAAGACCCGAAAAAATCGGGACGGGACGGGACGGGATCGGGACGGGAACGGGATCGCGGGATGGGATGCCCACCCCTAATTAACATGAGTCCATTCCTCAAAACTACTGATCCAAAATGTCTTTTATTGTATTTAATTATATGATAATTTATAGTGGTGTTTTATTATTCATTGTTAATTGGGACAAAGTCAAATCGAAAGAATTAAAGATAAAATATTGTTAGAATAAAAAATTGGAAAATGTATTGAATTTGAGGGTTGAGATTCATTTTTCATGATGACATATTTGTAAATATAAAACATGTAGAATGGCAAAAATGATGAAAAACGTTTGAAAAAAGTTGGTGGAATGTACATGTGGTGGAGAGAGAAAATATTGTATTTTGTTTTTAGCAAAATAAAAATTATCATAACTATCTACATCGTTATCGGATTTTGGTAAAGTTAATATTGTTGAAATGCATTTTTAAGATTTTTTTTCAACAAAATCAATGATCAACACGAGCGCTAAAATTTAAAAAATATATATTCTATAATTAAAAAACATATAAAGTATTTTGCATTTTTTATATTTTTCAAAGCAATAAGACGGACCGATCATACTAGAAAAAATGAGTCGGACATCTTAATGCACATTTAAACAAAAACTCTAAACTTCATATTTTGGTGAATTCAAAGATTGGGGGAGAACTCATTCTCGGCGTTTAAATGTTTTTCCCAACTGATTCAAATTTGACTGAGTCTAACTCTAAAATTTGTAATATATATTTTTAACTTAAAATAAGCTTACACTTCAATACTGATTCAGAGCCAAAATGGAGATGGTGAAATAGGTATTAAGTATAAAATATTTAGCATAAATAAAATTATATGGAGTGTCAACGACATGAGACATACTCTAATCTACTTACAAGTGGGAACCTAGAATTAGAAACACGAAAGTACACACAAAAGAAGAGCCAGAGCAGGTTTCATTGATATCTATTGCTATTAAGTGATGATGAAAATTAGATTGAAAATTCTAGGGAGCGAGGGATGGATGCCGCTCCCTAGAAGGGCTCAAATCAGATCAGATATAGCAAAGTGCAGCAAGTTAACAAATTTTTAATCCGCTAAAGCATCAAGTTGTTCCTCGGAGATAGTGTCATTTAAAAAAAAAATGGGGAATTCTAATTGGTCCTGCGTCCAATAAAAAAAACTGCTTTCCATCAAGTTAAATTCCTCATCAGTTGTGAAGCCAAGGATAACTGAGAAACTTCTTTGAGAACAGTGTACCTAATCAAAATTTTCTCTCTAAGAGTATCTCTAATGGTTGGTCAGAAGTGTATATTTGCCATTTCACATTCCCATACCATAAAAACTGGGTTTTGGATTCATACTTTTGTTCAAACTTCTCTGTTCAATTTGTATTCAACTCTTGGATATGTTGAAGTTGCTATAATTTATTCAAGGGAATGTCAGAGAGAGAGGGAGTTAACTGCTTGGAATTCTATGCTGAACGCTTACACTTCTGCTAGGTGCTTGGAATTCATACTTTAGTTTTAATTCTGATAATGGAATTCATGGCTTTGTGCTAATTGTGTGATTGAAATCAGTTGGCAGGGATGATTACCGCCAGATATAGCTATTGTGGAGCTAAGGCAAACATTAGTGTCCACAATCCACATGTTGAAACAGATGATGAATTCAGTAGTGAGCAAATGTGGGTTACAAATGGCCCATATTATCATTCTGAAAACGTCGAATCTCGATGGATTGTCAGTACTTGTGTCTCTTCACATCTTTGCTTATCACCTAATCACTGACCATTAAAAATGTTCTTCAGTCAACCACCCCATTGTTTATGGTGACAGGAGCACTAGATTATTTGCTTATTGGAAAGTTTAGTACACATCTACTGATATCAAAAGAAGTGAGTTTAGGATAACTCGCGATATGCATGTAACTCTAAATATGTACATCTTTTCTTTGACTGTTAGGCGGATTCGTCGAAGGCCACTGGTTGTTTCGACCTCATTTGTCCTGGTTTTGTACAGACCAGTAGTGAGATAGCCCGTGGTGCTTCCATTCCTTTTGGGTTCACAACTCAAAAGAACTCTTTACCTCCATAGGGTAAGTTTCCTCTCCAAACTACTAGATCTGCTTTTCCCTAGACTAAATTTCACATCCCTGTATAAACCATCGAAATAGAACATAGAGTTCATGCACATTCTACACAATGGGCTGTGAGTAGCACAGATTAAGTCGATTACCAGAAATAATGGTCAGCGATGCCTACAACTTGCCCTTGTGTCAGGTAACAATGACTGGCGATGCCTAATTTCTGGTACTTAGGCGTGATTTAGGATTTAGAAACCAACAATTGGTGGCTACATTACGGAAACAACATCAACATTGGATATTGGCCAGCTGAACTGGTGGATTAAGTCATATGGCATCATTTATGGAATGGGGAGGCCAAGTTAACAGCTCAAGGATAGTAAATAACCATCCTCACACCTCTACAGCTATGGGGAGTGGAAATACAGTTGCCAGGTGTGGGTGGGGATGCTACATGAGAAATCTGCCAATGACAACTCCCTTATACTGAAGTACCCTACATTGACCGAAGTTAATGTAGAGGAGGCTTATTGTTATACTGCAAGACTGGTGTGGGAATACATGAGTGAACCTGAACTATATTAAGGAGGGCCTGGTAGGAATTATATGTTCCCTTGATATCATAACAGTGATTTAATAATGTAGGTTGCATGTTTGAAGTTGGGCGAGGAAATTTGTATTTGAACATTTTGTTACATTCATTTGACAAATGGAACTAGATTTTGATAGGGGTTTTCTTGGTAGGATGGTATTTGGAGATGAAATTAAGAATTTCGTTTTTATTTTGTGTCAGATAAAAATAAAATAGAGTCAGTTGACTCGTATCACTCATGCTTCATCTAGGTATTTGATGTCCGTAAGCATTCAACTTGATGAGAAAGAAAGATATGAGATTTTTATTTTATTTTTTCAATAAAACCTGCTACATTCATTCAACTAGGAATCAAATTACTGCAATAAAACTTGCAACTAAGTCATGGGCCATCTCATTCCTACTTCCACCAACATGAGATTCTACAATACCAGAGAATTTCATTCTGTTACATTTGTTTCGGCAAATGGAATTGCTTTCTGACAAGGATTTTCTTGGTAGGATGGTATATATGTGGAGATGAAATTAAGAATTTTGTTTTTATTTTGTATCAGGTAAACATAGAATAGTGTCAATTGATTCAGATTATCACTCCTGCTTCATCTAGGCATTTGTTTTTGGTAAGCACTCAACTTGATGAGAAAGAAATAGATGAGCATCTTTCACTAAAACAAACCAGGAGTCAAATTACGGCAACTTGGAGAACTCTCAAAACTTCCACCGAGTCATGAGCCATCTCATTACTACTTCTACAGTTCTACCAACATGAAATTATACAAAACCAGAGAACTGAAGGATCGGCAAAGAAAAGGACAGCTGACAGAAAGGGAGAGCGATTGAATATATTTTAATCAAACTTCGGAATTCCTAGAGTGAGAAAAAACTTTGGAATTCAATTCTTTCATGAGAACACAAATGCACTGCATCACCCCCACTTTCCTATAATTTAATCAAACTACCCAAAGGTAGTTTTCGAAACTGCAACAATAAGAGAAAATATTCCATTACTCTGAAATCATTCTACTCAAATAAACAACTCTGTGACCTGTTGACGCAATGTCTATAACTCTTCTTAATGACATAGCCTCAAAAGGTTCTCAGAATTCAAAACTTGCTTACACAGAAATACAACAGTATCACACCATATTCATCGCTTCTTACATCACATCGACATATTTACATGTATAGAACATGTACTCAATTTTGAATGGTAGTGACACTAGTCACAGTTTCACAAAAACATTGTAAAACATCAATAATCATGATCAAGCTGCAAACCTAGTTCAGAAGACTCCAGAATTAAATACTGCTGAGCAAGATAACGATTGGATTTTTTTATTGAAGATGACTTCGATCACACAAAATTCAACTTAATCATGTTGTTGCCTTTCTTCTTGTATAGATTGGAAAATTCTTGCTGCCGACTCGGTCGCGGATCTAGGATTGTGAGGCACAACCTTGATCACTCGTGTATGCTGCTGTTCACTGCTACGAGTCTGTGGGGTTTGGTCTCGAGCCTGAATAGCTGGACTCATAGGAAAAAGAGACAATGCATCCCCTCCTTCAGATGCATAACCCGCACCTTTTCCCTGTGCTTTTTCACATGGACTACTTGCTGTGCTCCCTTGTATTTCACTTCCCTTGGAGGCTTGAAACTTAAAAGTTGAGATAGCCTCACTCCTCTGGTTTGAAACGTTACATGAGTTTCGAGAGTGCATCTTGAAGTTGGCATCACCTGTTGATAGTTGTCCAGGGTGCCCCAGTGACTGTGCTCCAGCCAGTGGGTGCAGCTGATGTTGGTTCACCTGTTCAACAGCTGAGGAAGACATAAGTGGATTCATGATTGGCATACCATAAGGAGAGAAATAAGTTTGAGGAGCACCAGGAAGGGCACCAATCCCTTGAGGATGAGAAGGTGGGATCCCATAAGGTGAACCAGGAAATCCACCTTCCAAAGGAGTCATGTTCATTGGTTCACAGCCTCCATACATTGGAGCCATAAAACCTGCAGATGGAGGACAAGGCCCTGCGTACGGCTTGTACACAAGACCTTCAGAAGGTGACATCACAGGAATCAACCATTGATTTCCTGGTGGTGGGTGGAAATACCAACCAGCTTTGTTGTCAGGAGCCACTGGTGCCGGTGCTGCTGGATGATTTCCAGCATATGGTCCATAACTGGAGTGATGATTACCAAGTGCATTGTTCACACCATCACTGGGAGAAGGAAGTGGCTTTCTGACTACATTCTCAGCTGCACATTCAGTGCTCTGGCTTTGCTTCTGAGACTCATTTTTCTGCTTAACGATCTGCTGTGACGAGTTCAGGCCATACTCTGACAAATTCTTAATTGGTGCTACCTTTATAGCAGGTTTGCTTAAATAAGTATCGTCAAGCAGCAGATGTGGAGACCCAGCAATTAATTTCTGGACCTGTTTCAGCACTGAAGCATCAGCTTTCTACTTCCACTTAAAGTAAATATCTAAATTTGAACAACTAGATCAATAACAACTTGACTGAAAGTGATCAGGACCAGCATACCTTCATCAATCTATGCAGCTCAAAAACTTGCACCGCAAACAACCTTTGTTGACTGAAATTCAAGACAGGAGGTTCAAATTACTACGTAAACACATGAAAACTTTATGATATATGAACCAAAAAGGGTCACAGCAAACAGATTATTACACGATCTCTTGTTATATCTTGGCAAAGAGAAGAAAAAAAAACGTACTTGGCATGTTCAATCCTTAAACCTGAGGGCTTATTCCACAGGGTACTAGCTATGACAATAAATCTTAGATAGAAACGATATTCCTAATCGCTATCTACAGAAATAGAACCAAGAGCAGAAAACCTGATTTTATCATGATATCCGAACACTCGCAAGTTACAAGTGTATACTATAGACTTAAGCCTCACCTGTAATTTACTCGAGTACAACAAACTTTCACTTGGAGAGTTATGGTCCACTAGTGATCTGGTACAATTATACCACATCAGGAAAATATTTTAACTTTTGCTACACTTCTAGGAAATGCCAAAAAGAATTTCAGTTTTCATTAGGATCACCGAAATTTTGAATGAGAATTTATTTTGTGTATATTTAACGAAATAACAATCCATCTCGTAAAAAAACTTGCAAGTATAACAATTTGAGTTTGCAACTCAAAATGTCAAACAATCAAATTTTAGGTACAAAAAGTGTGGTTTCTATCGTTTGGTATTCATAACAAACACAATTAAGAAATGACAGAAGCTTGTATATAATGTTTGGTAAAACATCAAACTGAACTGTTGAGTGCAATGGATTATAATTGAATAGGTTTCTTCCTATCAGTGAATAGATTATTAAAGGAAACCTTATCCCAATTTCTAGGTCCACCGATGCACAAGCAAGACCCATGGTGGGAGCGAGAAAGTTTTAAACTGACAACCAACCTCACGCAACATCTTTTACCCGAGCTGAAAAGCTAGAATGGGTGAATGACATGTCTTGGTAATTTATCACAACCCTGAATTAGCTATAGGAGTCTAGTAATTTAATATGTATTATTGTACCTGTGTTGAGTACAGAAAAACATCCTCAAGAACACCAGACTTGAGTGTGTTGAAAATTTTAGACCTTACTCCTTAGATAGGCCTTTTGTGTGATTAACATCTGGGTACGTTGCTGGCTTATTCTGTAATCTAGATGAATGACCTCATTTGAACCTTACAGATGCCAAGTTAGTGAACCAACATATTTAAATAGTAATCACTAATCACAGTTAAAATATCTTTAGAAAACCTAAGGGTATGTTTGATTCTAAGAAAAATTTCCAAAAGTGAGAAGGGAGAGGAAGGAAAGAGAAAGAGAGAAGGAAGATCATGAATTTTGTGTTGACCATCGTCTTCTTGGTTTGTTACAAATTTTAATTTTGGGAAATGTTTTCCTGCTAAGAGACATTTTGCCAAAAACAACCTCAAGATGGAGAAGTTTTTCCCACTTCCTCTCCTATTTCTTCTTTCTTTTTGCAATTTTCCTTGGAATCTTTTTTTTTATCCCTTAACTCCTCCCATCCCAATTGTCACCGGCTGGATTCGAACCCGTGACCTAGTGATACCATCCGCCACTGCTCAACCATTGAACCATCACACCTTGGAATCAAATACAGCCTAAGATACGATCCAGATATAGTAAAAATATGGTTTGAATTCAGTGGATCTAAGAGCAATCCATCACAGCCCAGTTGACAGGACCCAGCCACATTTTGATTGCCTATGCAGGTCGACTGATCTCTCATCTGGTTGACCAAGCTAAAGCATTTTTTGTCGATATGCCAATTACTCTAATTGGCGTAAGACAGTACCAAAATGATACAACTAACGTTCCGAGTAAGCCACTCTAGTTTCCAGCTAAATTTACAATAAATACAATATCCCATTTGCTTTATAACCTAAAAGCCACACTCAACTGTGACATGAAAGCTGTGGTGCAAGTCCGCGTTGAAATTTTTTTAACGTTTTTGAATTTAAAGAGGAATAAGTTTATTTTCCCCATTTTCTATTTATATCGGCAATCAGTATAAGGTAGAACTCTATTAACAATTAATTCTGAGTACAAGATGCACTAATCTACAAAAAAAACAATTATATTTGAAAAATACATGGCTACACTCTCCCAATTGACAATCCTAGTTTCCCAAGATCACAAGGTCCACAACAATCCGAGAGTTCCCATAGTAATATAACATCACCTGTCCATCATAGTCCACCTGGAAAATTCTAACTTTTTTCCCCAACCAAAGACTTGAAAAGGGCATAGGAGTTACATTACAAAGCACACAACCATCCACCTAACAAATGCCAAAGAGTTTTAACTCATAAGCATCCCCATAACAGGGCCATGAAAGACCCAAGAGACCCTAAACAAGCTCGAGAAATATTGTAGCGCCAAATTGCGCCAAAGAGACGATCACTAATCTCATCGCAAATACCAATAATAGCAACAAACATTTGGAGGAAGCACTTTCCTCTAAAGCCTACACCACCCTTTAAGAAAAGAAACATCCTACCCTTTGAATGGTTCTTCACCACCATCCTCATATATGGATTTCACTAATAAGTTCCATTCTTCTCCATTTCCACCTCCAAGAGTTTTCGTCCTTAAACATCATTCACTGAAGGAATTCAAAATTGTTCCTACTCTACATAAATTGAGGAAACGAACACCCTGAAATGCATAATGAGAACACATGTGCCAAAGAGCACCCACAACATCAATCACAACTGATCCCTTGAGAGGGAGGAGCAGTTTGCCAAATGACCCAAGCAATTGCATAGGGGATAAGAGAACAAAACACTCTTCAGCTCCCTTTTGCAGATGCTTTACACTTCCACCCATGGAGCACATCCTCCACACACCTCGGCATCAACCCAACCCACCTCACAAACACGAATAAAGTGGTGCCAAACGAAGCTAGCAAAATCACAATGCAGAAAAAGATGGGCATGCAACTCTAAGCCATGAGCACACATCATACACTTGGCCTCGACCTCCATACCCTATCAATTAGGACATCCCGAACAGAGTCGTGATTCCAAAGTAGCCAGACAAAGAAAGATTTTTTTGGAGGGATACACTTCCTCCAAACCAACGAAGTAGGTGAATCATCCTTACCACCCACAATAGGAGCGGCATCGATCAAATGACTTTAGAATAATGAAACCATAAACGACCCAATCTTATACCATCTCGACCTCCAACCATCCAAGCTCAAGTGCCACCATCAAATTGCCTGCCTCTTCTTCCTCCCAATCATACTCTCAAATTGTCATATTGTGTGTGTATGAAATCCTGTAACTCCCTACATTTTGAACATTTGGCGAATTCAAGTACAAGATTTCACATATGCCCAGAATCCGGTGATTTTAAGGATGTATACACGCCCGATTCTAGGTGTAGCTGGACACCAGCAACTCACCAATTTTATGGGTTTGGCGACTATGGAGGTGGTTCAAAGGTGGTTATTCAGAGAGTGGGGAAGAAACGTGCAACTTAAATTCACACTGAATTCATCCTCTTTGAATTTTCACTTTTGAAATCTCAATTTTGATGAATAATTGTAAGCTAATTTCTTGTATACGAAATGGGAATCTGAACTTTCTCTTCATGCTTTGAAGCTTAGGTCAACATATTTTGCTCTCTCAAATGGCACTTATATTTCGAGTTCTTGGACGACATCCAGAACTCTACTGGATTCCAAAGTTTCTTTAATAGAAGTCATAGAGGTGTAATGTGGAAGTTTTGTGGTTTCTGATGAGAGAAACAAAAAGGGGCAGAAGGAAGATCGCTGGTTGTAGCGGTGATTGCTCTGGAAAAGGTATAAGGGAGAGTCAAAGAGTAGTATTTGTGGTAAGTTGCAATGGAATATAGTCGATGCCTAAAACATCCACTTAAATACAGAAAAGTCAATAATGATGAGAATATTTTCAGTAAAGACTGGAACTGCAAATAATTTTCGACTGATAAAACCGAGCATGTATGGCCTTTTACTAAGAGAATTCTAGAACATGTTACAAAGTTTGGTTGTATGACACACACAAAAGAACTTGACATCTGTTTAATCATAATCAAGAATTTGAAATTGGATTTGACTTTAACTAATATCAATCAAACTGGCTTGTAAGGATAGCATCAATGTAATAAAGATTACACCAAATATTTATAAGCTGAAAGTTACAGTATCCGAATAGTTTATCATGGATCCGTGCCGATGACAGAGATTGCACCAACACTTCTATCTTCCTACTTTTGATATATCGGGCTAGTGTTTTCAACTTGTAGCTGCTCATTCTATAAGAGCCTCCTGTTTTTCTATTTTCTGTTGTCCCAGCTCAGTCACCTGGTCACATTTCTCGTATCCAAAATTTTTTTTCTAATAATCTATTTGGTTTTTACTGATCAAACAATATCTATCTATATATATATATATATATATATATATATATATATAGATATATACTATTAGTTTTTTTTTTTTTTTTTTGTCATCAATAAAAGCAGGCAAATATATTAGCTACGCAGAAACGGAATACAAATGGCAGGTGAGTGCGAAGGTCACCAGCTAGGCCTGAACACATCTTATACAATCACAAATTGAACAAGCTAGCCCTAAACACATCTTAGGCAGTTACAAATTGAAAAGCTATACTTGAGCAATAAGAACAGACTTATTGAGAGCTAATTTGTAGATTGCAGGAAATTGGGATTTAAAAGGTTGCTGCTCACACCAAATCCAAATATCATCCAAAAGCTGACTCTAGTGCCATTGCACACTGCATAAGAGATGTTTTTCTCAGAATGAGGTATGAGGTTCATGATACCAAGAACAACCATAAGAGCAGGTAATGTATTTGGCGTACCACCCTGTCCAGGGAAGATCATATTTGTGAATTGTAATACATTTCTTTTAGTTCTTTATAACATTTCTCAACTAGCACATTGTAGTTATCCAGCAATACACACAAGTGTATCGCATTACGACGCATACCTAAGCTACACTGAGACGTCGTATTATCATTTTGGTCCTTGTATCGGTGTCTCATATGATACTCACAATACAGGGACTGCATCATATCCTCAGCAACACGCTTTAAAAAATCAATTATTTATATTTTCACCTTTCACTCCTCTATTAACATTCCTTACCCTCTTTAAAAAACCTATAACAGATATTGCACCAACATATCTATCTTCCCAGGCCTAGTATGCTTTATCCCATCCATCTTGTCCAGGTAGGTAAGGAGTGAAAAGGTTACCTAGGGGAGATTCATCATCATCATCATCAAAGCCCATTTCCGATATTTTCGGAGTCGGCTCCATGAATTTTAGTTCTCCAAGCAATGCGGTCTTCCCACATATCCTCGCCTAATCCAAGCTCAATGATATCTTCATTCACCGCCTTCATCCAAGTTTTCAACGGTCGTCCCCTCCGTCTACACCCTCCATTAACTTGCCAATCTAGACATTTTCTAATTAGCACCGTGCTTGGTCTCCTTCGCACATGACCAAACCAAGTTAAACATCTTTCTCTAATTTTGTCCTCTATGGGCCCTACACCTAAGTATCTCCTAATTCTTTCATTTCTAATTTTATCCTTACGAGTTTTACCACACATCCACCTTAACATACGCATTTCTGCTACTGTCATCCTATGTGTATATTGTACCGTAGTAGCCCAACATTCTGAACCGTATAGTATGGTTGGTCGAACAATTGTCCTAGGCATCCTTCTATCGCATAATACTCATGTCGTCATTCTCCATTTCAACCAACCAGCTTTAATCCTATGGTCTACATCTTCTCCAATAGCCCCATTCTTTTGAATTATAGATCCTAGGGGAGATTAAGTACAATAAATCAAACTGGTAAGGAGTTCATTCAAGTGTAATGTAATTCAACTGTAAGGTAAGACCTCATTCAAGCGTACATACTTTATTCTATTTGAGTTTAGTAAATGGTTCAGTAAAGGAAAAGACTTTATTCTATTTGAGTTTAGTAAATGGTTCAGTAAAGGAAAACTGATCAAAATTCTGGCTTGTGGCAATCACACATCTTCATTAAAAAATAACCATCAACCATAACCCCAAGAACCTGTGGAGGAGAAGGGGGTTTTCCTTTCATATATATGTTGGAGTGGACGAACAACCAGCGAGAAGATTGATATATTCTCCGTAGCTGAATAGCTAATGATATGAACATTTCTGGTATGAGTGATTGGCCAGTGACTGAAAAGCTCCCGTCAGGACTGCTTCTTTTTTTTTCCTGGGTGCATTTTCCTTGAGAAATATAGTCTATAGATAGAAAGCTTACAAATTAGAAAATAAAAGTTTTTGTTAATTACCATATCCTCTACTTTGCATACGGGGAGGAACACATTATCATTAAGTGCACACTCTGTGATGGGGTTAAGTACATTGAATTTGGAGGAAGATGGGCCACACTTTCTTGTTTTCATGGATGAAACTACTATACATATATAAAAGAAATCGCATTTCGTTAAAACAAACCTTGATTGAGATGAAATCTGACATAGACGATAGATTATGCCTTGCTTTTCACTAGAAATAGGGATTTAGTACGCAAGTTCCATTACTCAGACACTTGTATCAAAGTATTCAACACTATCTATTATTAAAAAAATAGAAGATGGGAGTAAAAAGGTTAAGATCTTACTAAATCTACATAATGACACAGATACTTGTGTCAAAGTATTCAACAGTCAACACTATTATTATTAAAATAAATATTATTATTAAAATAAATAGAAGATGGAAGAAAAAAGGTTATGATCTTTAGTCGTGATATAATGTCACAAGAACTTAAATATTATCAATCAAGATAATGTAGGTAGCATAACTGCAATTCTAATATTATCAATTTGCTCAGTGCGGGCAGAGAAACTTACTTGACAATGGCTCGTCTTGCTTTCCAAAAATGTTTCTGACCTATTACTCCTACAACATCATCAGGAGATATATCCAGGACTGTTATAGAGTCCACCATGGAAGTCTCAGAGACATCATCATGCCGGTCCACATCTTCTACTTGCAACACCTCATTTGCCTCGTCTTCACAAGGCTCATTAGGACTTGTATGATCATTCCTAATAGAGGCCCTCGAACAAGTTTCGTTTCTCACCAATATAACATTACCCTTTTCTGTTAACCCCACTTGCTCAGGCAAGATAGCATCACTAGGGGTAGTGTTTTGGAGAAACTCCATTCTATATTTGTGATGTAAGCGCATGTTATTATCATGTTCGCCTAAATTATCCATTGGATTGTCATGTTCTTGTATTGGTGTCTCATATGCATGGAACGATGGCTCAGCAACCATTTCTCTAATCAACGGACAGGATGTAGCATTTCCTGCACAGTCCTTACTTGTGACAGAGTCTAGCTGATTTTCTTCACTGTGGTCCCAGGAATGTTGTCTTGACCGCAAATCTGTGGTGTTTGTTCGCTTCAGGTGTTTATCACGAGTATTATGGTGAGTTGAGGAACTACATGTAGAAGCTACAATTTTTGGCATATTATCCACTGGAGTTGATGTAGTCTGGCCTAGACGAGTCGGGCTATGAGGAGTAAATTTTTCTCTGTCCACAGTCTGATCTTTCTTTGGATTCCTAGAGCTAGCAAAAGTAGGAACCTTAAAATCATCATCGTCACCGAGCTTACTCGTGTACAAGTTCTTGGAGTTGACTGGGTCATTTGGATTGAAAGAAGCACTCTCAGGAGCGGGTGGCAAATGCATCAACGAATTTGACATTTGATAATTTGCAACTTTCATAGATTTTTGTTGTTCAGATGTCTGTGTTCTTGTTTTCGAATTCAAACCTTCCGTAGAATGTGAGTGAAGATTGTCAGCTGAATGAGCAGATGCAGGAGGAGGAATCCGAAAAGGTGAGAATACAGTCCTCTCTCTTCCAGCCCCCTACAATCACAAATTACTCATAAGAGAGAACACTAATATAATACACAATGTTTTGGTGGTTGGATCACAAGCCAACACATATTCAATGTTGTTCCTTTTGGATAAATAGAACCCAAATTGTTCTTTCTTTGTCCTCGATAAATATGGTAATAACCATGAAGAATCAGTATCCTTCTCAAGACAGACAAAACACCCCACAAAGAAAATACGCCTGTGAGCGTCAACAAGTTTAGACAAGCTCTTTTCATTTTCTCCGTTATTATAATTAGAGTTGGACAAACTATCTCAAACCACGAAATAAGCACTGAGGCAATCTAAAATTCAACCTCATCTATAATGTAAGAGGGGAAATTCTCTCAACAAAAACCAAACTATCATGAATTAAACAGACAACATATACACAAACATAATCATGGATTAGGAACAAATAGCCCATAAAAACCATTAAATTCACCTGATTCAAAGATGCTGTAGGAGCCAAACTGCTATTGTTGGTAAGGAGCTGAGACCCAGAATTGAACCTCTGAGAAGGAATACTAAGCTGCTCATAAAGAGCCATCTTGTTCCTTGGAGGTGCCCTCGGTCCTCCTTTCTCTGTATCATTGACATGCAGTCTAGGAAACATAGGCCCCATGATCTTCTCCTCATCTTTACCCCCTTTCATTCTCTTGCTACAATTCTCTCTATCACACAACTCAATCACCAATTCTTCTTCCTTATCCCATCTGCCTACCTTGTTCAAGGAAAAAAAAAAAAAAAAAAAACCAAACTTTCTTCAAATTAAATCTATTACAACAATACCCCGATCTAAAAATCAGAAAGAAACAGAAAATCCCCCTTTGATTCTTCAAATTCAACAAAACCCAGATAAAAATCCCCCAACCTAATCACATACAACAATACCCAGATCGAAAAATTGCTCAATACCCTTTGTTTCTAACTTGAAATAAAACATAACCCAGATAGCGAAATCTCCAAACCAAATATTTTCACCTTAACAGCAACAACAAGTCTGTACAGAGGAGGATCAACGACGATATTGAAGAACAGGGGAAAACCTAAATCTGGGGAGGGAGAGGAGATGGGAATGCGGATAAGTGTTATATGAAAGCGCGGAGAAGGAGAGAGAAGTAGTGAAAAGATAGATTCGATGAGAAGAGAAGAAGAAGAGGTGGAGGAGGAAGGGAGTGGCTTTGGCTTTGAAATGAAACGCCAAAAAGGGCACGATCCTCGCCTGTAAAAGGAAGGGAAAGAGAAAAGTGTGTGTGTGTGCAAGTGGATGGAACTAGAAGTGTTCCTTATTTTTAGGGGAATTCTAATTGTCGAGGAACCCTCGCGCGTTTCCTCTCTGGTTTTCTCGCCAATTAAACAAGAGAAATTCTAAGTGTCGAGGAAATGGGCGAGGGAAGTGAGGTGGCGGGGTGGGAGCCGTTCATCTCACTCGAGATGCGTGCGTTGACTTTTCGCGCGCGCATCCCGAGTGAGATGAACGGCTCCCACCTCGCCACCTCACTCGCCTCGCCCATTTCCTCGCTGTGTAGAATCACTCGTTAAACAATCCCTTATTTTTATGTTTTGGTTAGGAGAGGATCTTTGAAGATTGGCTAATTCTAATTGGCGAGGAAACCAGCGAGGGAGGGGGTGGAACCCTTCATCCCCCTCAAGATGTGTGCAGCTGCATCTCGAGGGGGATGGAGGGTTCCACCCCCTCCCTCACGCGTTTCCTCGCTGATTTCCTCGCCAGTTAGACAAACCCATGTAGAGGTAAATATATATCTAATTAATAAAAATCTAGTCAAAGATGGCATTTAGCATGTTATTTAGTATTAGGTTGCATTTGCCATTTAGGAAAGAAATCGCTAGAATTTCTACTTCTCGTAAAAGCCTTTATGCTCACTTATGTCGGAAAAGGAATCAACATTTAACCGCAAGGGCACATTGAGGCATGTTATTTTTCATTAGATAGCATTTGGCAGTGAAGAACTTCTAATTCTAGTACAAGTAATGCGTGTATGCTATAAAATATAAATAAATATTTTTATTGATGTTATGTAATGAAGAACACACAAGTAAAGCTATTGTAGAGAACTTTTCAACTGTGTTATATTTGTATAGAGAAAGACAAAATTTATAGGCTAAAGGTATGAGTTACAAACATAATGGGTCATGAATGATACATCAATGTAGATAGACTAAGGATGTTCTAAGTTATCATATAGAAAGGGTATGTGGTGGACAATCCACCATTTTTACACGTTTCATAATACTTCTGTGCAACCAAACAGGACCTCAGAGAATTGTCTCGTTAAAAACCTTATCATGAAAATCATGTGGGAAAAACCTTGGCAAAGGAAAAAATAGTACAATTTCTAGTGAAACTCATATCGATGTTGGACACTTTTAAGGTTATCTCTGCGCCAAAATCTTGCATTATGATACTATATCTTACTTTATTGAATGTTGATGTTAGCAATGCTTCTCGTAATAAATATATGTAGATAAATTTGTTGGATTATCACATAATTGAATCTTCTATGAATCAATCTCAAAGAAGATGTGCAATGAAAAGTATTTGTTTCGCCGACCTTGATAAAGTTATATAAAAATCATTTTATTCTTAGCTTACAATAAGTATGGCATAAGCGGAAAAAATGTCCATCTTAGTTGCTTATCAAAACTTTGCGAAGGAAAACCTCGATGGAAAAATCAAAGCTAAGGATAAATGGTAGAACATTCTTTTGGAATTATATATGATGGATGCACATAATGTTGCCTTGTTAAAACTTTAATAAGAAAAGCCTATGGGGTAAAACCTAATCGAAGGAAAAGGAATACAACATGCATAACTTTAATATTTACATACGTTGGAATGTTAGCAAACTTCAGGATGCTCTCCCTCATTACAATTATAATAAAACTTTAATTGTTTTGATGATTAAGCTACACATTCACTTTTGTATATGAAAGACTTAGGCAATACTTGAAAAAAAATCAACTAAATTGTCACCGAATGATTTGTTGACTACATTTAGACGATTGTCTTGATGTTTATGTGGAAACAAAATGTGTTTGGCTTAACCCATTTGATTCAATATTCTTCAACGTTTATGACTAGAATTAACAAGGGTTAATTGTTATCTCCCCCTATAATAAATAGTTAATTGAGATGTGCCCCCTTCTTTAATCCGTATTGCACTTACCCTCAAGACTAGCCGTTAATGTGCATTGACTGTGAGGGCACGCACATGACCTAGTTTTATAACGAAAGTACCATTTACGTGCATCTCACGCACGATATGAAGGATATGACTGACATGATCATCCCAATCGTTTGTCAATTGGTTTACTCATGTGGACATATGAGATTAGATCTGTCAGACTATAACCTTTTAAAGAGATGGAGAGTGGAGGGAAAACTCCCTCCATATTTAGATTTTGTTATATGTACTTTCGCTATCTCTTCTTTGATTTTTTGTTTGCAACTTCAAACGAAAATGAAGAAGGTAAGGGGAAGGGGAATGGGAAGGTGAAGAGGAAAATATTCGATGTGTTGGTGAATACCAGTAGCAGCGATGATGGGAGCACTGCTTCGAGCATACATTGAGACGATTAAACTTTGTTTAGTGATTCAGTGACGAGGAACCAAATCTGAGACGAGATTTCACTCCTTTAAATAGTGAAGAGGACATGAAGTCAAATCTAAGACCTTCTCCTGTTCACTGGTATGACATATTCTAAGCGTTATTTTTTATTTGAGAGTTACGTTTTGGTGTTTCAATATGTGTTGCATGTATAACTGGATTGTGTGAATAATGTTATTGTTGTTAGGGTCTTGTTCATTTGCACAAATGATGGGTCATTCATTGCTTATTTGCTTAGGGTTTTTGATAACCTATATATCATTCAGTGCAATGGTTGGGGTACTCATTAGTTATTGTTTAGGGATTTCGTTCATGGTTAGAGTTTTGTTAACCTTTAGTACACTAATATTGTTTTGTGGGTCGATTAGTGTTTACAATGAGTTCAATAGTTAGGGGTTTGTTAACCCATAAATACAATGCTTAGTACATTTTGTTCTGTGTATTTGTCTTCTATTTTCACTTTATGGTTCATGTTAGTTTGCATGGGTTTGCATTTTTTCTATTGTATTCATATGTATATTTAGTGAATGTGTGTCATTGCAGTAATGGAAAGACATGAGTTGGAGGTGTGGTAATGGTCCATTATGATGGGAAATGGAATAGAAGGGTTGAGATTTCTCATATGTGGAAGGTGAATAACTATAAAAATGATAAATGTTTTGATTTTGTAGGAGTGCGTAGAGATTATCTTAATTGGACAAGCTAAACAAGAGTATCCTTGAAGGTATACCCAACCAAAATAAGTATGTCTTGACACTTGAGGAAACTCATGCCTTTCTAGAGAATAGGGTGAGGATAGACATAAGCAATGATACAAGCATAATGTATTTTTGGAAGCATGCAAACATTGATGACAATGAGGTTTTGCATATCTTTGTTGATGTTAAAATGACAGTACATGTTCATGAGAACAACATACCTGGATCTAGTTTACTGGATCCTGAACCCATTCCAACCCCACCTGTTGTTGAAGTTGACCATGCCCATGTCACGCAACCCACCTTTCTTAGTAAGATTCATTTGAGGCCTAAGGTGCGAATCAAAAGGAGTTTGAACAAAAAAAAAAGAACCCTACCCCAAGGAAGAGTATACCAAATGATTGGTACTCTCCTAGGAAGTCTTCAAGAAGACTGAATGTGGAAGATGACAAGTCTGGTGTTGGTGAATGTCAAAGTACTTATGGGAAAAGAACAAGGGTGAGCCAGGCACTGAACAAGGATGAGAAGATGAGAAAGTCAATGAAGTCCAAAGTTGAGAAATGGAATAAGAAGTTTGATGATTTGTCTGAAGAAGAGTTTGATGATGACCTACCTGATGTTGAAGTAATGACCACTAAAACACATGCCCAAGCTCAAACAACATGTCCATGTTAAGCCCAATCAGCAGGTCCATTTCAAACCCAACCACATGAAGCTCAGGACAATGAGTTTGCACATTTTGATGACCTCCCTATAGAAGAGGAGTATCATTCTAGTCATACAACTGAAAATGAACATGATGCACAATAACCTCCAACTGAAATGCTGCATTCGTTGCTGAAACTGATGATATGTAAGGTGATGATATGTAAGGTGATGAAAGTGGTGATGAGAGACAAGAAGATGATTGGGTGTTGGAGGATGGGAAAAAATTGGACATAGTTGATGCAGCTAGGTTCTGATTAAGAAAATATGCAGTGAGGAATAAGTTTGTGATGCATTTTAAGAATAATGATCATAACATACTTTTAGTCTTGTATAAAGGTGAAAACTGCAAATGGCGTTGTTATGCAGCATTGGAAAAGGCCGCACACTATTACTGTTAGGACCTTGGGGGCAAAATCATACATGTATTGGGATTGATAATGGGAAGAACCCAATGATGAATTTCAAGTTTGTTGCCAAGGAGTGTGAATCAATAATGAGTACACACTTCACAAGTTTCACAGCTGACAACCTCATCAAACAGACATAGAAGGACCACACTGTTGAAGTGAATTATCATACAGGCAGGAGGGCAAAATAAAAAATATTGGCTAAATTGATTGGCAATTATGAGGATAGTTATAAGAAGGCCCATTTTTGTTGCATGGAGTCGTTGACAGCAAATCCAGATAACATTGCTACACGTTCAAGAAATGATAAGGATAATAGGTTCATAGACTTTTGTTTGGCTTTCTCTGTTAGTATCCTTGGTTGGCAGCATAGTTATAGACCTTTGGTGGGGTTGGATAGGTGTTTTATGAATAGCAAATATGGAAGTTGTTGTTTGTAACAATTGTCTGTTTCCACTAATTATCTACATTTGCTAGTCTGAATGCTACCAAACTTGGTTCAACTTCTTAAGCATAACTCAGATGCATTTGAAGATGCATACGGGAAAGCTCAAATTCATTTCAGACTAGTAGAAAGTTTGATTGAGGCAGTGAAACAACTTTTTCCATAATCAGACCTTAGATTTTGCTTCAGGCACATGTACAAGAACTTCAATAAGGCTAACTTTGGAGGGAAGTTCTTGATGAAGCTTAGTTGGAAAGTTGTTAGGGCATACAAAGAGGTTAATTGTGTTTCCAATTTGAAATAGCTGAAAGATGTTAATCCAATACTCATTAGTGGCTAGTTGAAAGGGATGTAAAAACTTGGTGCATGACATATTTTAACAGTAGAGTATGCTCAGAGCACATCAAAAACAATTTCAGTGAAAGCTTCAATGAATGGATTATCAAGCTTAGGGAAATGCCAGTTTGCAAATTCATTGATGAGTATCACATGTTTCTCATGAGGCTTATGTATGACAGAAGGGCAAAAAACAACACTTGGGACATCAATGGACTAATATCTAGAGCTCAAAAGCTCATTGACAAGTATAAGAAAATTAGGAACCAATTCAGCCAATTTGGGTCTAGTGATGGCTTCATCACAAGTATACATAATGAGAGTAGTTCTAGGTGGAAAGTGAAGACATGTATCAAATATTGTGATTGTAGACAATGGGAGCTGACAGACATCATCTGTGTGCATGGAGTTCTGACTCTGGCCAATCACATACCCATATAGGCAGCATAATTATGTTATATAACTTAATGTTTGTTCCCACACTTATTTGCATTTTATGCAGGTATTGTAGTCCATAGCATTCTATCAAAGCCTATGTGTAAGCTTACTCAATGAGGTATTATCAGCATCAGAAATATGAGGGAGTGGAATGAAGTAAGTATCACATTGATTGCTTGTGTGTTTTATAATCCTTTGCATGTTTGCATATCTGATGATGGTTTTGATGTGCCAGCCAACATACTTGGTGTAGCCACCTTCTGTCAAAAGATCTTCAGGAGACCAAGGACAAATAGAAGAACGAATGAGGATGAAAATGTGCAAAAGGAGGCAAGGAGTTGCAAGAGATGTGGATTGGAGGGTCACAACATCAGAACTTGTAAGAACTCTCATATGGAGCAAATTGGTGGTTGTGAAGAGACATCCAAGAAATTTAAAGTACCACCCAGATTCATAAGGGATAGGAACGACAAGAAAAGGGGTGCCAAATCTGATTTTGGAAATGAGAGAGGAAGATGTCAGCCTTCAAATGAAAGGGCCACAGTCCATCCACAACAACCCAATCTTCAACATCAAATTCCCACAGCTCCAACCATGTACAACATTCAGGCAACAATGTTCCAAACTCATCCATTTGCACAAGGAGTTAGCCCCCCCCCCCCCCCCCCCCCCCCCCCCCACCCCCCCCCAATAAGGCCACAAATGTTCCAGGCCAGTAGCACATCCAGTGGTAGTAGTAGTAGAGGCAGAAGAATACGAAGCACTTGGAGCAAGAGACCTATGGGTCCAAGAGGACCAAGCATGTGATACCAACTTCTTTTATTTAGAAGACTGTTTTTGTTAGTGGGGGACTTTTTTTTGTCACAATACTTTATGGTCATGCATTTGATATATGTTCATAGAGTTTGTTTGTTTATGAAATGTCAAGTACTAGTTCATGACATTTTTATGTTTATGTTAGACTTCGGATGGAATGAAAATTTGATGATATTTTGCAACTATTGCATGGCATGTCAGATTTCAGACTTGAAGTTATTGAATTTGATAGGTTCTTTGTTGTTTGCATGTACTGAAATTGAATCCAATGTTATTGTTGCAACACAAGTTTGGCAGGCTATTAAATGGTTATTGAATTGTTTACACTTTAGTTTGGTTTGATATTCCATGTCAGATTTGTTATTGTTGCAACAATGTTATTGGTTTGATAATGAATGATATGTTCATTCATGTTTGCACTTTAGTTTGGTTTGATATTCCATGTCAGACTTTTCATTGTTGCAACATTGCATCACTATTATTGGTTTGATATTGAATGCTATGCTCATTCATTGTTTGCACTTTAGCTGGGTTTGATATTTCATGTCAAACTAGTTATTGTTCCAACATTGATATTGAATGTTATATTCATTCACTTTTTATTTGGGCTAGATAGAAAGGTTTTACATAGATCTTCAAATGTCATAGTTATTTAGATAGTTATTCTTACATTTGGAGAGTTATTACTTCTTACTGTTTAAACTTTTTCACCTTCGGCTTCTTCAGTACTTGCAACTATAGTAATAGAGTTTTGATGACCAATCCTAAGTATGTTATCAAGTACCACAACCCTCAATCACTCAAACCCCGTAGTGCAAGAATTACAATTGAGGTACTATAATGTTCTCCTTCAAAAGCATGAAGGCATTAGACATGGAAGATTCACCCATGGAAAATCATTCATCCCATGATTTGGACTGTCACATTTGAAATAACCACCCCTTTTGGAACTTGAGCTTGAACTTGAATTTGAATTTGAGCTTAAGTTGAAATTTACTTTTGAGCTTGAACAACATTCTTCATTTCTCTTCAAGATAACTTCATCAAGCAATAGAAACCATTTGCAACCAGAAATTTGACAGGCCAAGAACATTCTATTAGGGTTTTTTTTAGGTTTTGGACTTCAAAAGCTTGCAGATTACATAACAACCTTTATTGGGACACGCTTAATTCAAATAAGGGCAGTCTTTACTTGTATGATTGTAATGATGACAATGCTCACAAGGAACCTGCCAGGAAAACAAATAATTTTATTATTATTTTTCACTTATAATAAATAATGGCATCAACTTAACCCCTTATAATAAATCTAAATTTAAGAATACCCCATGATATAGAACAATCATGCGAAAGGTTGAAGAAGACCAGCGACTCTTAACAAATGTCAACATAAATGTGAAAATGAAATGAAAAACACTGACTTACCTTCATTATGGTGTTCTAAACTGAGATCTATGATTAAATAACTTAGATCTAGTGTGTGTAATGAACCCCAAATTCAAAGTTTTGGTTTAGTCAAAGTTTTCGATTTCAAAAATACATTTGATCTACAGTGCAAAAATAGGTGAGGAACTCTAGCTTCGAATAAATAGGGGTTGAACCCAACGACTCTTTCCTCTCCCCCATCGGCTATTTCGTTTTCCCCAACGAATATTTCCTCTTCCCAGCGATTATTCAGCTTTGAATCTCATTCCTCAGATCACCAGTTTGAGTTTGTATAATCTTTTAATCTCAGCCATAAGATCATTCAAGGGCATTTTTGTCATTAAAATATGGGAATTTTGAAATCAGCTCGTGATCTCACAGTCAATGCACGTTGACTGCTAGTCTTGGGGGTAAGTGCAATATGGATTAAAAAGGGGCACATCTCAATTAGTTATTTATCATAGGGGGACATAGCAATTAACCCAATTAACAATTGTTCTCTATCCTGTGTGTTTAGCAACCATAGTCAACCATTGCATATTTTAATAATCACCATGTAATTCATAACTATATAACTTGCTCATAAAACCTGTGTAATCAACTTACTAAAACCAATAAATCATAAGAATAACACATATGTAAGTGGTCTTATACAATATATGTATATTTCATTTAAAGTTTGCAATTTGGTGTAAAACTATATATCACAAATATATTCACAAAACAAGTCATGTGTAATCTCGTTCATTACGCATTGATGGTAGTAGACCAATATCTCTTAACCATGGAACTTGAAGACCAAAGGTTTCTCATCTTTCTTTCTCTGCTAATATGGATATGTGATAAATTTTCGTATATACCTTGGCATCTAGACTAATATTATTAGTGTTTGTTCGATCTACAGGCCGAAACAAAACTTTAATTCCTTAAAGTCATATACTTCAAATTTTATTTCGACAATAGCTAGTGTTTTGTTTTCTCAATTATATAATATTACTTTAGCCAAATGATCTTTTTAGACAATCATTGAAAAATAATGAGGTTATTTTCATACATCTGCTTCGCCAAATTTCATTAACTAGTATAGTTATATCACAATCTTCTTGATTATTCCAAACTATACAATACACATGCAGTTTTGTTGATTACATACTTTTTTACTTTCAGTCAATGTAAATCCTTCGTGGATTATATATATATAAAGCTTCACTAAAAGAATTTTTCATAATCATTTTCGGGTTTCTATATGAATCTTTACGTAATATAGTATTTTTATAATTTTCTCATTTTGATACAAACATCGATTTATATTCATTTTAGTTCATTAGGTATTTAGACTACATTTTGTGTTTTGCAAGTGAACCAAATATGTTTGGACTACATTCTTAGATGATATGTGGTACAAGATCTTCTTTATCATTTACTATAGACAGAACAACTGTGAATCAAATTAATCATAAGTAAAGTTTTTTTTTTTTACGATTTCATTGCTCTCCAAAATAGACATAAATTATTGAGACATATATGTTCACAAACATTTGCACCTCTTCAGGAGCTATTTGTTTGGTGATGATGAGTTGAATAATTAATTTTGAAGTTTCACGCATGAGTGTGACATCTTCAAGAGTACTAGACTCAAGAGTCTTTTGAATTTTTCCTTGATTCCTTTGCTTTTCAAGAAATCGTGTCCCTTGCACCAACAAACCGTCCACATTTTTAGATGTGCCTTTGTTGATTCATTTGTCGTTGGTTTCATTTATTGTCCTTATGAGATTTCTATATATGCTTGAGTATTTGCAAGTAAATGTATAATTTTACTACCTTTACAACATCTTTGATTGCATCTAGCAATTCATTAGCGGTATGTTGCAAATGAACTATTATTTTAGTTTATGTTTCGTATTGAGCGGTGCGAGGATCAAGTGAGATATATTTAATTTCTGCATTTTAAATAATTTTTTGTCATTCTTTTTACGATTTCCCTCCCACTAATGATGCAAAAATTGTCTCAAATAATGAAATAGACACATTATTATAACCTATTTCATTTTAACCTCACATTTCTCCTAAATGATATAGAAACAAATGAATTATCATAATTATCAAGTACTTATGTGCCTCTTTAAAGACATTTTACATTACTTTAGGGTTTTTCATAGTTGCTTCAAGAAAATGTATCACAGTTAAACAATAACTTATTCTTGAGATTTGGGAAAAGTGAAATTTCAATACATATCATCTTTTGAAGTATCATGTAGAACACTATATAACTTCTTCCAGAGTTTATTAGAGTATGTTTTTCATTTGTCATTCTTTTCTAAGGCACTTGACATTTCGATTATTTATCTCTGTTATACTTTTGACATTCAACAAAATTATTCATATTCGAATTTCGTCATACATGGACAATTTATAGTCGCTATATTGTCACCTTAGCTATATGATCATATTCATAATTAATTATTATCTCATGGTCACATTTTCTCCCCTAACTACCAATCTTATCAAAATGACAATTTATAAAAATAACAATATATTAACAAATAATGTAATGTACAAGGAATCTAGTAACAAGTAGATTCCAACTAAGTGAACATATACTAAGACAATATAATTGTGGAGAGCGTGTATTAACATTATAAATCTATTATTTAAGAAGTAATAACTATTTTTTTCAAAACTCACAATGATAATTATTTTAAAGAGTTAGAAGTTTGAGTTTTTAAGCTTCTGGCTAACATTTTTGTTCAACGCTTTTGGCTCACCTTTAATTTTTGGGTCACTTAATAATCAGAATAAATAAATTTATAATTTCATCGTATCTTCAATTATTAGATGTATTTTAATACGATATCTATTCCTATATCATTAAAAATCAAATTAATTTATTTTAAACTAATCGAATAGACCACATTTTGCGTAGGTATGGGCTATAGAGTAAACAAAATAAAAGTTCTTTGATATTAGTATAAAGATCAACTACAACATATACCAACATTGTAAACAATAACAACTTATGATTTGTACCAAAGTTGACACTTCTTACGATTTTTTACCCTTAAATAGCCATAAACCTAATTTTTTTAATATATTTGATGTCAAATAATTTGTATAATTTCGTTGTCTGCAGAAGATATATTAGGAAAAATAATGATACTTACATGCATATAAAATACACACATAAATATTTTTCAATAATAACAAATAAAAATAATAATAGTAATCGTATACATTGCAGCACATATTGTCACATTTCAAAATTTTAATGTGTTGATTCTTACCACAAAAATATTGATTAAGGCAATGTAAAATAAGTTTGAATTTCGGGCACAAGTTCAGAGTTGGTCAAACATAATCAATTATTTCAATCAAAACTTTAACTGTGATTTTGGTTGTTCCATATTGAGCTTCAAATAATTACTTCAGGTAGTTACGATAAGGATCTTAAGTCAAAACGATGAGATGAAGATTATTTAGTAAATAAATCTAAATAAATTATAAATTAGATGGTTAGAACTTCAGGTTCTAGTGTATCAAAACTTCATATTTCATTCAAATCACACAAATTAGATTGAAAATTTGTGGTCTAATATCTCTTTAAAAAATAACAACTTCAAGTAGCACCAATGAATTACCTTTAAAACTTTTAGTTTTGAATTAAAAAGTAAATAAATTTCTAGATTATTCAATAGATTTATGGAACTTTGGTTCCAACGGATTTCAAAACTTTGGGTGTGACTAAAACAAATATATAATCATGATCAAAACCCCAATACATTCAGGCTCAAATCGTGATATATTACACTATTCCAAATAATTCAATAGTAATTTAAGACTAATAAAGATGATTATACTCATCCATATAGACTCAACTAAAAATATAGTTGAATCTAGAAAAATCATTAGGTTTAAAATAATCACGAATACGAATTGTTCATGCATCATGAAAATATAACAACATTTTTATTTATCATAAATTTAACTCAAAGTTTCTGAATTTCATAATCTAAAAGGTTTGGAAGCTCGAAATCATTTTATTCCTGAGAAGATTACCCATTCCAAGTGTCAAATTTTGAAGATCATGACTGAAGCTGACTGGAAACAGCATCCTCGTTTCCACAAGAAGTTCTCATTCAATTAGATCCCTCCTTCTTACAATTATCTAGACTACAAACAAGCGTGGTTTAAAGCTTTCTATCTCTTTTCCCAGAACTGTGGTCATTCATGGTTCTTTATCTTCTGCAAAAAGTTCAATCCGAAATCAATTCTACTATGGTTTCAACATGTTTGGTGGAATTATTTTGGTCCTGTACAAGACATCTTGCCTTCACCAGTCAATGAGGGATGACAACTTTTCAAAACAAAATTCAATCCGCCAATTCCGATTTCTGAACAAGTATTGTCGCTTTGGTTTTTTTGTCAAATTCAATCTCTCATGGATCTGTTGCTGGGACTACACTGTCACGGCCTTTTCAGTTCCATGTCAATCAGTTCAAGCTCCTCTATGGTTCTGTCGCCGATTCAAAGTCAAATGGTGGGCTCAGTTTGATCACACCAATGTTACAAAAGAAGCAGTCCTACGCTTCTTCTCAGGCAAAAGTAATTTACCTATTCCACAGATAAATCCAATCAAGACTCCTTCCCAAGCTCAACTTCTTCGACAACATATCAAGAAGCAGCTTTCAGGGAAACCTACAAAAGCTCAACTGTTGGAGACTCTGTCCAAAATCTGTTCAGAAGATTTAGAGGAAGAAGACGAACCAACCGTATCAGACAATGAGGATGACTGCTATGACATCTTTTCGCCACTAGCATAAAGTCCAACCCTACAAACATTATTGTGTCCATGACTCAACATGGGTCTAGAAGCAATAATTACAAAGCTATAAAGGCATCTGCCACCTCCACTACAAGATGAAGTTACTTTCGGCCAACCGACGACATCTTTACAAAGCAACCGCGTGCATCCACAGTGCCCGCACTTACAAATGATCAATAGTTGAAGCATCTTCAATAGTATCTCCACTACTTACAAAGGCGAATAGTATTCGCACCAACTCAAATAATACAAGCAACATGACAAAGCTTCTCCATTCAGTTTTTCATGATTACAAAGGACAAACGTCCACCCACTCTCCACTGGATCTTCGAGAAGGCTTATCCCTTCTCTCTGCATTATTGTATTTTTCTTTTATTTTCTATTTAAGCAAGTGTGTATCTCTGCATAAGGCAAAACTGATCTCCCCATGTAATCGACTACTCTCATCCCTGTAAACTTACCTCTCTTGTAAGTTCCTCTCCTGTAATTATTATTTCAATAAATAAATTTCATGCATCATTAATTTGTTTTTCATTAAAATATTTTCTAAGAACTGTTTTTGCTGGAACACCTCGTTATACTGGCATCAAACCCAGTATTGGCACTGTTCTCTTAACCCGTTCAAAGAAAATTCTTCAAATGAATATTTCTATTATAGCTTTGTTTATTTTTCTGTATTTTTTGTTAATTACTTATCTTGTTCTTTCTCGTTTGATAATTTTATCCTGTTATTGTTAATTTGTGATCCTCTTTGCTTCTGTTAGTCAGTCCTGGGTAGAAATTGGTATCAGAGCCATGTTGTCTGTTCTTCCGGGGGAAATAGTGTATGTGAGTTCCAAGGTACTGTTGGTTAGCCATTGATAGTGTTGGCAAGCCTTACGGTATGTTGGTCAGCCTTTGGATGCCCCTTGTAAGTCGCCAAGACGATAAGTTTAAGACAATACCTTAAAATGTTCAAGATTTTATAACGTCTAAAATATTTAAAAATTTTGTATTTTCAAGTGAAAAAAATGTCTAAAAATGCCATAACTTTGTCGTATAAAGTAGAATACTCGTTCAAATAGTGTAAATAATATATAACTTTTCGGTGTCTTAAGAATTATTATTCAATTAGCTTATGATCAAGTGATTCTGGTAAGCAGATCATTCGAAAATGTTGATTCAAAATAATATTTTTTAATACATAAAAATAATATGTATTGTCCGCCAATCAATCATTGATTGGATTCAAGTATGAACAATAAATAATCCACAAAAAATATCAATGTAAAGAAATATTATAAGCCAATTGTTTAGGTTTCTTACCTCCGATTTTTGTAAACCTGGAATCAAATAACAAAAAAAAGAACCTTCAAGAGATGTTGCTCCATATTTTGGAAAAGCTTTAAGCGACGTGTAAAGACTGTTTCACTAATATAATATTCTTCAAATTTGGCAAGAGTAGCTAAAGCTACATGCAGATAACGTGTTATGTAATGGAAAACATAGTAAAGCTACTGTAGAGAACTTCTCAAGTGTGTATATTCATGTAGAGAATGACCATATTTATAAGCATACAATTATTAAGGGAACAAAACTTAAATATATGAGTTACAAATATAATGAGAGCATGAATGATTCATTAATGAGGATAAATTAAGGGTCTTATAAGTTAGGAATATAGAAAGGGTGTGTGATGGACAATCCACCATGAGTATAAATTTCATAACAGTTGATAAATTTTTATAGGATAGAGGAAATGTAAGGCTAGTATGTAATAAATATATAGATATGTGGTAGTTTTCGTGAGAGAATTAGTTCAAAGTCTATATATCCAATTGGACAACTTTTTCAGGGCAATGCAAGAAAGTGTGCTCATGCAGTCATTATCACGTGTTGCTTCAATAAAATTCAGTAATTTTTATTTTATTTTATTGTAATCTTTTTGCATTGAAAATATATATTTCCTTTTTGGGGGTTTGGATCCAAGGTCAGGTGTCAATAACTTGATCAAATTCTAGTGGCCTACCATTTTTTGGCCTCGAATTTGTTATAAACATTTGGAGTTCCTCGATGATTCACAAAACTCAAACCCTTGCTATAGACCGAAATGATATGATGCCAATTAGTTATAATTGAATATTGGATAAGAGAGTTGATAATTAATGTAAGTACTTTGGGGTTGCGAAATGCAACTCAAATTTTATTGTACAAACTATAAATAAATTTCTCAACAAAATATTTATTCAACTTAAAACAATTTAATTTTTACATTTTTTTTTTTCAATTATTTAATTTCCCAGTCATTCACTTTTCTTGCAATTATCAAGGTTTTCGTTTCAATACCTTTAATTTCTTAAACCTTATGTTATTTCAATTTATATTCCTTCACAGTTTCATTTTTGTTGATGTGTAGTGAAAAATCATCTTGATTTAGGTGTAGAACTCATTGCATGATATGAGAAGTCAGCTTCATATAAGGATTTATTTTACATGAATCGCTCGCACGCCTTCGAGAATATTTTTGTTTTGTGAAAATTGTAACCCAAACGAATCTTGTTAGCACATCTGGTGCTATATTTGATCCCAATTATCATGGTTGGAATGAGATGAATGACAAATCAAGTCACTCACGAAGAATAGAAAAGAAACTCTGATGGAGACAAAGTCTTCTTAAGCTCCTTTTGGAAGCATTTGTTGCAGCATTGGGTATCTCTCTTGCACTAAGCATAGCCTGTTACCCTCAAACAGATGGCAAAATAGAGTGCACCAATTTATGTTTAGAAACTATCTAAAATGCATGATAGGCCACACCCCTTCTAAGTGGTCTCAATGGCTGCTTAGCTGAACACTGGTTCAGTACAACTTACCACTCCAATTTGCAAACTACACCCTTCAAAGCATTTTATGACGATACTCCTCCCTGATGCCATTCCTTCCAATTGAGTCCCTATCCATTTTTTAAGTCCAACAAGATCTCCAGAAATGTACTAAAATGCTTAACATTCTTGATAATCACATAATTATAACATTTTTTTACCTCTTATTATATTTTTGTTAATCCTTGTTTTATTTTATTTTAAATTAATTATTAAATTTTTGTGTTTTTGTAGAATTCGGAGCAATAACGAAGAAATCAAAGAAAAATGCAATGAATAAATCACAGACGGTGACTTCAGAGGAAGTGGAGGTGAGAATAGCCTAAGCCCATAACCTAAACTCAAAACCAAACCCAAAACCAAATCCGTAAATCCAAACCCAATGCCAAACCCAATCAAACCCAAAGCATATTCTCTTAATTATCCAAGATTCTAGTTTGATTTAAGCCTTAAATCACTCATTGAACCCTCCCCTTAACTTGTCCAAGTTCATTTTCTTAATTCTCTATAAATACAATAGAAATGAATAAGAAAGGGGAAGAAGAGAAGGGAAAGAAAAAAAAATACAGAATACCAAAATCTCTTCTTCACAATTTGTGATTCTCATCACCATCCCAACAAAGCAAAATCACCACCCACAGCCTATCCATCTCTGTTTTCTCTCCTTCACTCCACCGAAACAGGGGCGTGACAACCCTCCTTCACTTCATCTTCAACCACCATCCTCGGCAATGGCGACAAAATATTATAAATCGCGAATCAATTAATATTAATCATGGAATAATAAAGTAAAATGAAATTAATTCTAGAGTTTGAGACTTAATTCACTGTGGTGTTACAGAGCATTCAGTAGGGTGCAAACAGGAACAGGTCCAGTGTGGCTCAGCAGATCCCAGTGGGTGCAAATAGTTCTGATCTTTCTCAGCCGAGGTGCTCTCAGCAAGGTCCACTGGGTGCTAGTAGCGTCAACTTGATTTAAGTATCTGTGGTGATACTGAGTTATAAGGTGGGGTGCAAATAGTACCCCAACCTTTCTTCCTCAATTCGAACAGAGAGAGAGGCGAAAAGACGTTGTGGGCGATTTGCTCCTGTTTGGTGGTGAGCAGGGACTGTGACAAGAGCTGATGTGGTCTTCCGGCGAAAGATGTTGGTGGTGGTTGATGGGCGTTGTGATGAAGAAAATGAATGAGAGATGAGAACCGAGTGGTGAGTGGTGGTGCAGCCGGTGATGGTGGTTGAAGATGAAGTGAAACAGGGTTGTCACACCCCTGTTTCGGTGGAGTGAAGGAGAGAAGACAGAGATGGATAGGCTGTGGGTAGTGATTTTGCTTGGTTGGGATGGTGATGAAAATCACAAATTGTGAAGAAGGGGTTTTGGTATTCTGTATTTTTTTTTCTTTCCCTTTTTTTCTTCCCCTTTCTTATTCATTTCTATTGTATTTATAGAGAATTAAGAAAATGAACTTGGACAAGTTAAGGGGAGGGTTCAATGAGTGATTTAAGGCTTAAATCAAACTAGAATCTTGGATAATTAAGAGAATATGCTTTGGGTTTGGCATTGGGTTTGGATTTACGGATTTGGTTTTGGGTTTGGTTTTGAGTTTAGGTTATGGGCTTAGGCTATTCTCACCTCCACTTCCTCTGAAGTCACCGTCTGTGATTTATTCATTGCATTTTTCTTTGATTTCTTCGTTATTGCTCCGAATTCTACAAAAACACAAAATTTTAATAATTAATTTAAAATAAAATAAAACAAGGATTAACAAAAATATAATAAGAGGTAAAAAAATGTTATAATTATGTGATTATCAAATACCCCCAAACCTATATTTTGCTAGTCCTAGAGCAAAACAAAGAAGAAAACCGAAAAGAAAATCCTAACTCACTTTCGCAGGCATCGACGATTGCACTTACCTTTGAAAACGTGCAACAAGGCTTTGAACCCCTAGATTACCTCTAGGGGACGAGTTATAGTCTCGTGAGGGTTTCCAGAAAATGTTACCCACAAACATTACTGACTCAATAAAACTTGGTCAAACAGTGTTTATTTTAAAACTTCAAGATATGCAAGAAACCAACAGTGTCATTTTCGTGTATCAACAAATCTCCAAATAATTTAATATTCTCCAAAAGTTAGAAAAAATTCATAATCATCCTCAACTCAATGTGTGTGTGTGAAAAGCACTATCAACATAACTTTTCATTTCAAAGTAAAATAATGACTAAATCTCCTGTAGAAAGTTTGTTTTGACTTCAAACCTCTCATGTCACTCACAATAAAGCACTCAGAGATTTGGTATTTCACTCAGTTTATATGTGAGGAAAGAGTAAATAATGGAAAACAATAATCTCACATATAATATTATGAAGAACGGACTTTTCAAGAATGGAATGAAAATAATCTCATGGACAGGAATATCAATTACTTTTGGGAATGTTGAATCAAACACCATAGGTCTTGGTTATTAAATCTCCACATCTACGGAACCAACCTTTACCTAAGATCAACTAGGACTTTGTTGGGTTGTAACGGGGCTTAGGTAATGGTTAATAAGGAATGTCAAAAGATTCTAACAAAAATTTCTAGGAATGTATACACCCATTCACGAACAATTAGGGCTGTCAAAAATAAACCAATGTTGCGCACCATCAATTTTTTCTTCATTCTCACATCTTTATCCTCATTGAGGAATCATTTTTTTTCACATAGAGGATTTATGAAATATCTCATATTTTTCTCTTTAATGCCCTTTTTACACCAAGTATATCCATCCATACACATTCCCAGAAAAGTTGGGTAAAGGTTAATGGATTAACAAATAAAAGTTATTCTAAGGCTCAAAAAGCTACAAAAAGTTTAATGTTATAGGTAAGTTAAAAGGCTATTTAATGGTCTAAAGAAAGAAAAGGAAAAAAAATGCCTAAATCATTTCCTAAATTCGGGTCAGTATTATGACATCTCAATTGAATAAGCCAAGAAGTTCTAGTGTAATAATTCAATTTTGATGTCATTCCCAAAGCAATTGATCAGAAAAATGAGAATAATGAGATCATCAACGAGATAATACGGACTCAAGAAAAATCAGAGTTTATGTATAACCCTCGAAAAAATAGAAAGGTTCAAAACTTTCAGGGTTAAGTCTCCACTATTATTCTAAGGTTTTCTAGTATATACTTCACTCATCAACTTCAAGTTATGCTAACATGGCTCATGGTTCAAAGATAATCGAGTTGAAAAATCTTATGAACTAGATCTAACTTAAGGATCATACTAAACTTTCAGTCTTTATCAATATACCAATATGTCAAGTTGGGTTTGCATTTTCTTGAGCATAAAACATTTAAAATCCATTTTCATAACCGCAAAAGACCAAGTTTTCTTGACAGAAAAGCACAATTTTTTTTTGTTAAGAATAAGAAAAGAAAACACTACAAAAAATTCACCGACTCATGAACCCTACCCCCAAACCTAATCCAAACATTGTCCTCAATGTTTAACAAAATAATTCTTACAAATGAATGAAATAAGTACATGAGAGGAGGTTAGAACAGTATTACCGCGGTGAAGATTTTACCAATTTCCACAAGTAATCCACCGATGAGAAAGACAAAATAATTGTGGATTAGTTAATAGAAATAGATAAAATACACACTCAACATGCACTCTTACAACAAAAGGTGGGCTACCTCCCAGTGGCGCTTGGTTCAAAGTCATCAGCTCGACAAAACCCAAAAGATCCTCAATTCTGATACACAGGGTCCTCTAATAGAATTACATCAACCTCGACTTCTAATCGAGGTAACTCTAAGAATGGGTTAAGTCGTTGACCATTTACCTTAAATACATGGCCATCCTTAGGGTTAACGATCTCCACAGCTCCATGTGGGAACACTGCTTTCACAATATAAGGTCCAGACCACCGAGATCTCAACTTTTCAGGAAAAAGTCGTAACCGAGAGTTGAACAACAAAACTTTTTGAGACGGTTCAAAGGACTTACGAAGAATGGATTTATCATGAAATATCTTCGTTCGTTCTTTGTAGATTTTGGCATTGTGGTACACATCATTTCGGATCTCTTCCAACTCATTAAGTTGAAGCTTACGATGCGATCCAGCCTTGACCATATCAAAATTGAACGTCTTGATGGCCCAATATGCACAATGTTCCAATTCCACAGGCAAATGACATGCTTTTCCAAAAACAAGCCTATATGGAAACATTCCAATCGGGGTATTAAATGTTGTTCTATAAGCCCAGAGAGCATCACTCAGACGTTGAGACCAGTCTTTACGATCTGGTCTGACTGTCTTCTCTAGAATGTTTTTAATCTCCCGATTGGAAATCTCAACTTTCCCACTTGTTTGTGGATGATAGGGGGTGCCAACTTTATGAGTGATGGAGTATTTTTTTACTAATAGCTCGAACGGTCTATTGCAAAAATGAGAACCACCGTCACTAATAATGGCACGCGGAATACCAAAACGAGAAAAGATATTATCTTTCAAGAATCTTACTACAACCCTGTGATCATTCGTTTTACATGGTATCGCTTCTACCCATTTGGACACATAATCCACAGCAACAAGGATGAAAAGATTGCCAAACGAAGGCAAGAATGGTCCCATGAAATCAATACCCCAAACATAAAAAATTTCAACCACAAGAATATTAGTAAGGGGCATCATGTTGCGACGAGAAATGGAACCCATTTGTTGGCATCGATCACAAGTGGTGCAAAAGGCATGCGTATCTCGAAAAAGGGTAGGCCAATAAAAACCACTCTGCAAAACTTTTGCAGCTGTCTTTCTAGAGCTAAAATGACCACCACAAGCTTGCTCATGACAAAATGAGATGATGCTGTGAAATTCACTCTCAGGAACACATCTCTTGATAACCTAATCAGGACAATACTTGAACAAGTATGGATCATCCCAGAAGAAATGTCTAACCTCAGCAAGAAATTTGGATCTATATTGTTTAGACCACTTAAAAGGAAGTTGACCTGTAACAAGATAGTTCACGATATCTGCATACCAAGGTAATTGGGAGAGAGAAAATAATTGTTCATCAGGAAATGACTCATTCAATGGTAAATATTCGCTAGATGACTCTACCAGAAGTCTAGATAAATGGTCAGCTACAACGTTTTCCGAACCCTTCTTGTCCCGAATTTCAATATCAAACTCTTGTAGCAATAGGACCCATCGAATTAAGCGAGGTTTTGCATCTTTTTTAGAGAAAAGATACTTTAACGCCGCATGATCAGTAAAAATAATTACTTTGGATCCTATAAGGTAAGACCGAAATTTGTCTAGAGCAAAGACTACAGCTAATAACTCTTTATCAGTGGTGGAGTAATTAAGTTGTGCGTCTTGTAGAGTTCTACTAGTGTAATAAATGATATGTGGCTTTTTGTCCAATCGTTGTCCTAGGACAGCTCCGAGTGCAAAGTCGGAAGCATCACACATAAGCTCAAAGGGAAAGTTCCAATTAGGAGATTGGATGATTGGAGCTGAAGTCAATAATTGTTTAAGATTCTCAAAAGCTTTCAAACAATCTTCATCAAAAACAAAAACCGCGTGTTTAGCAAGTAAATTGCATAAAGGACGAGCGATTTTGCTAAAGTCTTTGATGAATCTCAGATAAAATCCAGCATGGCCTAGAAAAATCTAATTTCCTTAATCGTCTTTGGAGGCGGAAGACTCGAAATTAAATCAATTTTGGCTTTGTCGACTTCAATTCCCTTGTGTGAAATTACATGTCCAAGAACAATGCCTTGTCGTACCATAAAATAACATTTCTCCCAATTTAAGACAAGATTTTTCTCCACACATCTATTTAACACTAAAGTTAAATGATGTAGACATTCATCAAATGAATGACCAAATACTGAGAAATCATCCATAAACACCTCGAGGAACCTCTCAACCATATCGGAAAAAACACTAAGCATGCACTGCTGAAAAGTAGCGGGTGCATTACACAATCCAAAGGGCATTCTCCAATATGCAAAAGTACCAACAAGTGAATGTGGTCTTCTCTTGATCCTCGGGTGCAATGGGGATTTGGTTATAACCGAAATACCCATCAAGAAAACAATAGTAATCATGTCCGGCTAACCTTTCAAGCATCTGATCAATGAAAGGAAGAGGAAAGTGATCTTTCCTTGTGACCAAGTTCAACTTACGGTAATCAATACATACTCGCCACCCCGTGGTCATGCGGGTTGGTACTAATTCATTCTTGTCATTCTTGATTACCGTTACCCCTTTCTTCTTTGGGACAACTTGAACAGGACTGACCCAAGGACTATCCGAAATTGGGTAGATTATACCCACATTCAACAATTTGAGCACTTCGGCTCGGACAACTTCCTTTAGATTAGGATTAAGTCTACGTTGCATTTCACGCGATACTTTGGCATTATCTTCGATATGAATGCGATGCATGCAAACGATTGGACTTATTCCTTTAATATCTGCGATAGTCCACCCAAGTGTTGTTTTATGTTCTTTTAAAACATTTAACAATTTTCCTTCCCGTTCTTCAGTCAATGCAGATGAAATAATAACAAGTAAGGTATTGTCAACACCTAAAAATGCATACTTGAGGTTGTCAGGTAATACTTTTAGGTCGAGCTTGGGTGGTTTTTCAACGGAAGGGACTTGTTTTGACTCACTGAGTGGAAGAGGTTCCACCCTAGGCTTCCATTTATAACTGGTTTCCATTATAGGGGTAAAGTCAAGCAAAGCATTGACTTCCCTGATGGAATCATTAATATTGAAGTCTAAATTAAAATGAGTCAAACAAGCCTCTAAAGGATCATTAAACTAAGGAAATGAATGTTCTGCCAAACTCTCAATCATGTTAACCTCAAAGGAATCCTCATACTCGAGAGGTTGTTGACTTACATTGAATACGTTGAGTTCGACGGTCATGTTACCAAATGATAATTTCATGATTCTGTTTCGGCAATTAATGATAGCATTGGATGTGGCAAAAAATGGACGACCCAAAATAACTGGAATGTGACTAGAGGGATTGTGAACAGGTTGTGTGTCAAGGACTATGAAGTCCACAGGGAAATAAAATTTGTCAACCTTAATGATCACATCCTCTATCACACCGCAGGGGACTCGGACAGATCTGTCTGCCAATTGCAGTGTCACTTGAGTTGGTTTCAACTCACCAAGACCCAATTGCACATATACTGAATATGGAAATAGATTAACACTCGCCCCTAAATCTAACAGTGCCTTCCCAATCATATGATCACCAATCACACATGAAATAGTCGGGCAACCAGGATCTTTGTACTTAGGTGGGGTTTTGTGTTGAAGGATGGAGTTGACTTGCTCAGTTAGGAAGGCTCTTTTGTGCACATTCAGTTTTCGCTTTTGTGTACACAAATCCTTCAAAAACTTGGCATAAGAGGGAACTTGCTTAATGGCCTCGAGTAATGGAATATTAATTTGAACTTGTTTAAAAATTTCCATTATATCGTTGGCATTTGTTCCTTTCTTCGCAGGAACTAAGCGCGATGGAAATGGTGCTCTAGGCATATAGGATGCCTTGGTGGGATCAGAGTCAAGATGATGATCCTCTTGAGAATATGAGGCTTTATCAGCCTCCTTCTCAGATGGAGGTGTGACTTGCTTTAGTGTGGATTGGGATTCAGGATCAATCAAATTAGGCATTCTAATTTGGTTGTCAACTTGTTTTCCACTCCTAAGGGTGATGATAGATTTGACATCTTCATTGCGTGGCTAAGATGCACTGCCTATTTCGAATTGGCCCTTAGGATTTTGAATGGGTTGACCTGGGAATCTTCCTGCTTCTCTTTCAGGAAAGGATTTTTCTATTTGACTCACAGTCATCTCAAGCTTTTGGATGGCTTGAGATTGTTGTTGAGAAGTAGCTTTTAGTTCGGTGATAGCCTGAGAGTTCTGTTCGAGCATGGTTCTTGTTCTCTGCATAAATTGGTTCACTGTATCCTGTAAACTCTGAGTGTTAGAGGGAGGTACATCTTGATTGAATTGAGGCCTATTAGCAGGAATAGGAGCTCAAGGAGCTTGAGGGATAACAACTGGGCCTCTTTGATGTTGACCATGGGCCCATGAGAGATTAGGGTTTTGGCTAAACCTGGATTGTAAAAATTTGAGTGTGGATTATAACCAGATTGCCTAAAGGTATTGAATGCATTGACTTGCTCAGCAAAATAAGCAGAGTACTCATTTTTCAAGTGACAGTCTGATGTGGAATGACTAAAACTTGAACATGCAGCACAAACCTTGGATGGAACATTGGTTTGGACTGATGGCTGAGACTTTTCCAGATATGCATCAATTTTCTGTGCCATTGTCATTACAACTGCTTCCAACCTTGAAGAAGAAGGAAGATGAGGTATCCCTTACTTCATACAAACCACCCTTTTGCCTATCCGAGTCTTTTCTTGAATAATTCCATTGTTGAAAATTTTCAGAAATAGCTTCAAAGAATCCCAAATCTCATTAGCATTCATCTTCATAAGTGACCCACCATTAGTGGCGTCAATCATTCGACGGTTTTGAAGGGTTAACGCGACTTGAAAGTATTGAACCAAACGCCATTTTTCAAAGCCGTGATGGGGACACCTAGCAATGAGTTCATTGAATCTTTCCCAACATTCATAGAAATGCTCACCCTCTTTCTGTTGAAAATTAGATATATCTCTTCGGATGGCATTTGTTTTATGAATAGGAAAATATTTTGTCAAAATTTTTCCTGATAGGGCATCCCAAGTGTCGATGGTTCCAGTTTCTAAGGAGTTTAACCATGACTTCGCCCTATCTTTTAAAGAAAAGGGGAACAACCTAAGACGAACTGAATCATAAAAAAAATTAGGATATTTCAGAGTAGCACAAATGTCAAGAAACTCTTTGACATGAAGATAGGGATCCTCTTTTTCTAGACCATAAAAGGAAGGCAAAAGGTGGATAATTGATGGTTTTAGCTCAAAGCTACTTGCAGTGGTCTCAAGTAAGACAATGCAAGATGGGGTGTTATTGGAATGTGGAGAGAAATAATCCTTAAATGCTCTCTCCCCAGCCATTTCAATGGTCTCACTCAACAAGGAGAATGATTCTAGAAGGTCAATGGGGACTTCAGACAACTCTACAGGATCCTCTCGAATTAGTCTACCTCTCGAATCCCATTCCCAAAGACGCATAAACAGGTCTACACCAAGTGAGGTTTGAAATGTTTACTAACCTTAAAAAAAATCATGCGCAGACTCAAACACAATCAGCAACCAATTGATGCACAAGAAAAAATGCCTCCCTAAGCAATCAGTGTTTTTGAGATTAATTATCTTTTAATCTTTGGGGGACAAATTATTTCTTATGTAATCTTTATATCAGAGCAATGGGTGCTACAAGATGATCCTAAGAGTGTATACTTTACACCACAAAGTTCAAAATCAGTAGGCTAGAGTTTTGTTTCAAAGAAACTGGATTATCGCACAAGAGAAGGAGGTCACAATGGTCCAATTAAGTACTTCCTTGTGCTACCGCTCTGTAAGCCAATAGATGTGAGAACGATGTGATGTTAAATGTACACTTGAGGATTGTGTTCCTAACCCAAAACTGTTAGTTACACCAATTCTTCTTGTGGATCGTAGCTTACTTATGACTCGGCGTACCGGGTAAATTACCCTTGTGGCAGTGGCCTCTCGGAGTTCATTGAATGATTAAACCCATCATCACTTTTAGCTTTGGTCAACACAAAAATTATTGGATTCACCTTGGTCTTGGTTGTCCTATGAACACCATACCTAAAAAATGACTCTATCTAACTTGCTAATTGATTTTAATTATGTTTGGTTATTGGTTGCACACAGCTGGAATGATGAGGTGGGGATATCAAGTCCCACCAGTTTCTATTTAGAAGCTGGGTCTGCTTATTATGAATTACTAAAGTTTAGCATCCACAATTACAGAAATTAAACAACCAATCACACAATTTCAAACAATTACACAAAACACCCGGGTCGCTAATACATTGCATGTGATAGAAGTACTTACAGTGTGCGTATTCCGTTATGCACAAAAAGTTAGCACAATTAAAAAAATGTCCGACTTCTTTTTATCCATTTCAATCAGCACACAAGCTTATGCAATCAAATTACTGGTCTTGGTCTTAGAAGTCGGATTTCTAAATCATAAAAAAAATTTATTGGGTAACAATTAAAATTGTTTCCCTATAATTTCTTTTGACTTGGAAAATTTTGGGTTTTTTTTTAGGTGATTAAAAATGGAAAACAATAGTGTTTACAAAAACTATTACACCACACACTCGTAAAACGAGGTGAAAATAAAATTAAAATTCCCCTCACAAAAAAAATTTTAATTAAAAATTAAAATTTGCTTGATGTTTGCAGGATCATCCAATTTCCTCGAGAAGCGTGTATTCTGCAAAATCAAACAAATAACACGAAATGAGTGTAAAAAGAACTTAACAAAAAAAATTAGTGAAAATAAATCTTAAATTCAATTACACCGCTACCTTCCCCGGCAACGGCGCCAAAAACTTGTTGCGGGTTTAACTGGCCTAAACAAATAAGCTAATTTGACCCACTTGTAATAACCGCAAGTGCACAGTGTCTAACTGGTAGACAACGGCAAGTACGGGTCGATCTCACGAGGAAGGTGGATTAAATTGAATTTAATAATTTACCTAAACTAATTTGAAGAAAATGGGGGTTACAGCGTTTAAAAATCCGAGTTAAACAAAAGTAATAAAAATAACAATAAATAAAAGAAAAGAGTTGGAGGGAAACCACAATTTGCAAAATATTTTTCAAGCTCCTAAAATTATATTCAATTTTTCTTATTATTCCAATTTCAAATAAATGACTCTAGCAATGTATAAACTCCTAGCATTAATTGTCTTGTTAGGGCACAATTAATCACAAGTTTAATTATTCAATTAAAACATGCTTGATTTATAACATAATATTTTACTTTCACCTAATATGTCATGCATCTTAGGTTGTTAGAAAAATATTATGTTATAAATCAAGCATGTTTTAATTGAATAATTAAACTTGTGATTAATTGTGCCCTAACAAGACAATTAATGCTAGGAGTTTATACATTGCTAGAGTCATTTATTTGAAATTGGAATAATAAGAAAAATTGAATATAATTTTAGGAGCTTGAAAAATATTTTGCAAATTGTGGTTTCCCTCCAACTCTTTTCTTTTATTTATTGTTATTTTTATTACTTTTGTTTAACTCGGATTTTTAAACACTGTAACCCCCATTTTCTCCAAATTAGTTTAGGTAAATTATTAAATTCAATTTAATCCACCTTCCTCGTGGGATCGACCCGTACTTGCCGTTGTCTACCAGTTAGACACCGTGCACTTGCGATTATTACAAGTGGGTCAAATTAGCCTGTTTGTTTAGGCCAGTTAAACCCGCAACAATTCTCAAGGAGTGCCTTCACATAGCACAAAAACGTATGAAGCTTTATGTAGACCGACATGGACAAGAATGCACATTTGCAATAAGGGACTAGGTATATCTCAAGTTATAGCCTTATCGCCAAACATCAGTTCAACTACACAAAAATCTCAAGTTCTTTTCTCGATTTTATGGCCCCTACCAAGTAACGAACGCATTAGAGCAGTAGCTTATTGTCTGGACCTACCTGCAAATTAAAAAACACATCCATTTTCATGTCTTTCAGCTCAAAAAAAGGTGGGTACGACTATTTCGCCTTCTCCAACACTACCATTGATCGACGCTTATGGTTATTTTCTAGGTGAAATAGTTGCAATACTGGCCAGAAGGATGATACCTCGCAACAATAGAACAATCACCTAGGTGTTAATACAATGGTCCAATTCATCTCCTTACGTAGCTACTTGGGAAGATTGGTCTTCTATCACGGCTAAACTCCCCTCGTTCAATCCTTGAGGACAAAGATGTTATGGAGCAGTGGGTATTCTCACGATTTGAGATACAGATTTTAGGCGTGAAAATAGGCAAAAGTTTCAAAGTTAATAAGAAGAGGATATAAATGTAATTTTCTCTAATTGTTAGTTAAGGCTACTGTTCTCTAACACGTGTTATTTTCTAATTGGATAAAACCAAAATTTTGTTAGGAAACCTTTTTAAAAAAGTGAAAGAAGAAGATATGAACCGAAAAGTTTTTTACTTTAAGTTTTAGGCTCCAATCATTCGATTGAGAGAAGTGTAACTTGGAACTCAAGTTTTGAATCAAATTTCCTTTTGATGCGTCAAAGTTTGTTCTCCTAGAGATCTGACCTGCAAAATAATGTTAGATTGCCAAATACCACTTGTTTGATGGCTGAAGGCACTCCGATGCTTAAGTCAGTTAACTGAGGGAAAGAATGAATTTGGACAAAGTATAGTTGTGTTGTGTTTGCATCTCTTTTTCGTGAATCCCTCTTTTACCTTATATAATGTGCATAATCAATTCTCTGTCTGACTTAAGCATGCACGACAGGATGAAGAGGGATGAATTTCACAACGGTCTCCTCCTTCATTGAGATGCGTCCTTGAGGGAGTGATTCCCACCACGACTTGTCTCCTTCGTAACGCCCCTCGTATCTAAGAAAAGATATCCGTTGGACCTAGGTTTTGGGCCTTTAACTTTGTTCATGGTCTTATATTAAAAACCTTTTTGGGCTTTAATGATCGGGCCTACCTCTTTGGGCTTTTAGGACCGGACCTGTTATCCGCGTTTAGAGTGAAATATTTATTCCTCATGATGGATGATCTTTGCCATGTGTACGGTCATGATCAGAGGACTGTTGATGTATCATCAACTACTCCCCCTTAGTTAGTGGGCATGCTTGTGTGGCCACTAACTCTTTGGCGGTTGGGTTTTTGAGTTCATTATTATTTTTCTGTACAACATTAAATGTCGCCAACAGTTGCCGATTCGGTTTTTATTTCACTACGCCATTAGTCTGTTTGTTTCGGCATGATTTCTGGGGTTTCGTGCAGCCATCATATTTTCCACGATATCCCATTTGTTGTCTTTTCGTTGCCCAGCCCTATAAAAGGGGGGCGAATATTTGTGTTGTCCTCTTTACATTTTCAAATCTCATTTTTTTCTTCTTTCCTTTATTTTATGTATTATCAAACTCTTTGTCATGGCTTCCAGTAGAACTCTAAGTGTTGATAAGCTGGCATCTGTGGGGCTTTTTTTAGCCTAGGCAGGCAACGCGTGATACTTTGGATTATGTTCGTCGGACATTTTCTATTCGGTCCGATTTGAAATTTGTGCTTCCTAGATAGGGTGACAACCCTGCTCATCCGAGGCCTGGTTACATTGCTATTTACTCTGGAATGTTTAAGGTTGGTCTCCATTTTCTAGTTCTGGCGATCTTTTGGGCTTATTTGGATTTTATTGGTATTCCTCCTACTCAGATGGGTCCCAATGGCTGGAGAACCATGGTTGGAACTATGGTGAGAGTTCTGCAATCTAGTATTTCTTTAAAAGAAAAGACTTTGTACTTTGTGGTGATGCTTAAGGTTAACACGAATCGTGTTTGCTTTCTTCATTCAACTTCTTGTTTGGGGAAGCCGAAGGACGATTTCAGGTTTTGGGCGAAGCCTTGGTTTTATGCTTCCATGAAGTCTAGGTGAAGTTTCAGTTCTTCCGAACCCCTTTGTGCTTCATCCACAAACTAGTTGGAAGGAGCATGTTCCAAGAGAGATCCATATTAATACGAATATGAAGTTCAACTAGTACTCAGAGATAGACATGCTGGAGAGTGCACATAACCACATTAACTCGTGGCATCAGTGGTTGATGGAAAAATCCCGATGCTAGTGCGTTTGGCTAGAGAGCACATTGACAAAGGTATTAAGCAGATAATGGAGGGGATGTCCCATCTCATTTATGTTGGGATGATGGGGTTCAAGTACCAGGCTACTCATGACCACCTATCTGCCTTGTTGAATAAGCATGCAGAGTAGTTGTTGCAATTTTCTAATGCTATGTTCCAAGTGGATAATCTGAAGGAAGGGTGTGATGAGTAGGAGAAGGTGATTGGCGCTACTCAGGCTTCTTTGAAGGAAGTGGAGTCTGTCCTGGATAAGTATGCTTATGAGCTTTCTGTTGCAGAGGAGAAGATGAATTGTCTGCGGGGGCGATTGGCTACTGTTGAAAGTGAGATATCCGGGTAAGACCGTTGAGGAGTGAGTTGAACAGCTTGCCGCAGAACTTGCTTCTGTTAAAGTGCAACTTGTTGAGGAGAGAAGCGGTAACGAGCGAGCTTCGGAGAAGCTTTCTAGAATTGAAGATGAACTTTCTTCTTTATCAAAGAAGGCTATGACTACTACAGATGCAATAGAGTGGGGTAAGATTGTCAATGGTAGGATTGAAACATTGACTATATTGAGTCGTAGAAGGGCTATGATATGTCAAAATATCATGCCACAGCTGACCAAGTCTTGCAGGATGTTTCCACTCCGTCTGAGGACGAGGAAGAACCTACTCTGAATCCTCCGAGTGACCCTGTTTACGAAGGTCAAGCGTCTTCTCCTTCTGGTCCTACCATTATTGACAAGGCCTTATCTTCTCTAGCTAACCATGTTAGTGAAGATAAAGCTCCACCTTCGTCTGCTCCTGCTGCCGAAGACAAGGCTCCATCTCCTCCCGATGATCATGCTATCAAAGATAATGTTCATCTCCTCAAACTGACCCTATTGGTGATGATAGAATTGCTTCCTATCCAACTGTTGTTGTTGTAACTTCTTCCCCCGATGTAATAGATTAGATCATAAATGAATACTCTTCCTTTGATATTTGTGTGTTTTTTGTTGCTATGTCCATCTTTCTCGTAATAGTCGTTTTTCGACTTTTAGGTCTGTTCTGATAGATACTTTAGTCTTGACTTTGATCTAGAAGATATTGTAGATGTAGTTTGGCTTTAACGTCTTGGCTTCATTGGTATTGTAGTCTAACTCTGTGGTGTAGACTTACATAATAAATACAACTTGATTTTGTTGTCCAGGCTTCGTAGACATTTTTGTTTAACTTGGTAGTTTAGATTTATATAATTCTATGAATGTGGACTTGGTAGTCCTTGGCAGAACTCCTATTTTTTGACTTAGTTCTTGAACTGAAAAAATGAAATTCGGTTTGACTCTGTGGTTCCGACTGGTTGAATATACTTTCTTGTCCGACTTGGTTTGAACATGAATATTGTTAACTTAATACTTAGTCTGACTTTGTTGCCCTGACAAGTTCTAATATTCTTCTTTCTTTTTCGTGATAATTGGACAAGGAGATTTGTAATTAAAAGGACTTGAATGTTCAGACTAATTTGGTGCACTCCAGGGGTCCGACCAAAAAATTTGATTAAGTCCGACTCGGATGTCCTGACTACTTTGATATATTTCGTTGTCTGACATGGTGATAGGACCAGAAAATCTGATTAAGTCTGACTCATATGTCACGACTAATTTGATACATTTTGTGGTCCGACATGTTGATCAGACTAGAAAATTTGATTAAGTCTGACTCGAATGTCCTGACTGATTTGATACATTTCTTTGTCTGACATGGTGATTAGACCAGAAAAATTTGATTAAGTCTAACTCAGATATCTTGACTAATTTGATACATTTCTTGGTCCGACATGGTGTCGAACCAGAAAATTTAATTTCTTAATCTGACTTTGATGTCCCAACTAGATTAATACTCTTCGTGGTCCAACATGGTGATCAGACCAAAAGATTATAAATAATTTCCTAGTCTGACTTTGATTTCCCAACTAGATTATACACTTCGTGGAAATTTGATTACGCCTGACTCGGATGTCCTGACTGATTTGATACATTTCGTTGTCCAACATGGTCATTGGACTAGAAAATTTGATTAAGTCTAACTCGGATCTGTTGACTAATTTCATACATTTCATGGTCCGACACGGTGATCGGACCAGAAAATTTCTAAGTAATTTTTTAATCTGACTTTGATGTCCAAACCATAAATTTTCGTTTTTTTTAATTACGAAAAGAAAAAAGTACATTTTATTGAGGGTTTTTTTATAAAAATTTTCGAGGTTTTTTTCGTAAATTTCGGGCTTTTTTCGCAAATTTTGTTTTTTTTGCAATAATACAAAAACCAGCAACTACAAATTACATTTTTTGATGATTTTTTTTTAAAGTTTCTGGGTTTTTTTGTAAATTTCAAGTTTTTTTCTTCTAATTATCATTTATTCTAATTATTTGTTGATTTTTGAAATCACCCCATAATTTCCTAATTATCACTTCTTCTACTTGTATACTAATTTTTTAAACTACCCCCTAATTTTCTAATTTTAGGTATTTTGGGTTCATTTAATGTCTTTAATACATTTATTTACTTACAAATTATATTTCATATATTTAATATACCCTCGAAGTTCATTATATATATTTCATGCATCCTCGAAATTTTTACGTTTTTTCTTTACACACCGAAATATTTCTTAAAATCAGGAGACCAAAATTAACTCGTAAAACGAAATCACAATCCTTGGTCCCAACTAGATTAATACACTTCGTGGTCCAACATGGTGATCGGACTAGAAGATTTATAAATATATCTCTTCTAGTCCGACTTGGATGTCCTGACTAGATTAATACACTTCGTGGTCCGATGTGGTGATCAAAGGAGAAGATTTCTAAGTAATTTCTTAGTTTGACTTTGGTGTTTCGACTAGATTAATACACTTCATGGTCCGACATGATGATCAGACCAAAAATTTTCTCAGTAATTTCTTAGTCTGACCTTGATGTCCCGATTAGATTAATGCACTTCGTGGTCCAACATGGCGATCAGACCAGAAGATTTCTAAGTAATTTCTTAGTCTGGCTTTGATGTTTCGACTAGATTAATACACTTCGTGGTTTGACATGGTAATCAGATCAGAAGATTTATAAATAATTTCCTAGGGTGACTTTGATGTCCCGACTAGTTTAATACACTTCGTGTTTCGACATGGCGATTGAACCAGAAGATTTATAGATAATTTCTTAGTTTGACTTTAATGTCCCGACTAGATTAATAAACTTCGTGGTCTGATATGGTGATCGGACTGGAAGATTTATAAGTAATTTTCTAGTTTGACTTTGATGTCCCAACAAGATTAATACACTTCGTGGTCCGACATGGTGATTGAACCATAAGAGTTATAAATTATTTCCTAGTCTGACTTTGATGTCCTGACTAGATTAATACACTTCATGGTCAAACATGGCGATTAGACCTGAAGATTTCTAAGTAATTTCTTAGTCTGACTTTGATGTCCCGACTAGCTTAGATTACTGGAGTTAGAGACGAAAGATTATTGGAATTTGATAGTTTATTGATAGTACCTTTTCAAATGTTCTATATTCCATGGTCTCTTGAGTTTCTCTCTCTTCAAATTTTCCAATCAGTATGTCTATTGATTTTCACCATTTTGTATGGTCCTTCCCAATTTGAATTCAGCTTCCTCGCACCTGGTTCTTTTGTGTTGAGCTGGATTTTTTTGAGTACCTAATCACCTATTTTGAATTGCGAGGTTTGACGTTTTTATTGTAACAACTGGCCATTCTATGTTGGTAGGCCACGACTTTGATTGAAATTTTGTCTCGTCTTTCTTCAAGAAAGTCTAGTTCGACACGCAGTACTTCATTGTTGTATTCTATTCGGAACTCTTCAGTTTTGAAGATTGGCATGCCAATCTCCACTGGTACCATTGCCTCGGATCCATAGGCTAGGGCAAATGGTGTTTCTCCGATCGGAGTTTTCTTCGTTATCCTATAGGCCCAGAGGATGCCTGGCAGTTCGTCCATAATCCTTTTGATGCTCCGAGCTTCTTTTTTATTGCTTTTAGGATGGTTCTGTTGGTCACTTTTGCTTGTCGGCTAGCTTGTGGTTGTGCAAGTGCTGAAAAATGGTGTTTGATGCTCAAGTTTTCGCACATTTTTTTGACTTTTTTGCCTTCGATTGGGTTCCATTGTCAATGACTCCGAATCTGCATATTATGTTCTTTCATAAAAAGTTTTTGATCTGAGCTTCTCTTATTTTTGACAGTGGTTTTACTTTTTCCCACTTGGCGAAGTAGTCCACCACTACAAGGAGGAATTTTCCCTATCAAAGACTTGAAGTGGGCCTACGATGTCCATTCCCCATTGTGCGAATGGCTACAGACTGCTCATCGGGATTAAATGTTGTCCTGGCATGTGTGTGTACGGAGCAAATCGTTGGCATTTGTCAAGTGTCCGAACTAGTTCATTTGCATCTCGTTGCACTGTTGATTAGTAGTATCATAATGTTAAGGCTTTGTGAGCTAGTGTTCTTCCTCTTGGATGATTTTCACATATGCCGAAACGAATTTCTCGTAGAATATAGTTAGTATCGCTGGGTGAAAAAGGCATCTTAGCAGCGGACCAGTGGCATACCTCCTGTAAAGTATGTCGTTAATCAATGTGTATCGTACTGCTCTATTGCGTAACTTACGGGCCTTCATATTATCTGTTGGTAGAGCTTTGTTTTGCATGTACGTCAGGATTGGAGATATCTAATTGTTTTCCTAATTTGCTGTACACATTTCTTGTGCTTGGATATCCAAAATTGAGTTTTCTTGTATTGTGACGAGTGGATTTTCAGTCTCCTCAACATGTGATATTTTTTTAGCTAGGTTGTCTGCTCTCTGGTTTTCCGCTCTTGCACATCATTGACGATTATTGTTTTGAAGCTTTCAATTAGTTTGGTTGCCTTTGATAATATGCTTTCATCTGCGCATCTTTCACTTAGAATTCATCGTTCAATTGATTGACCACCAATTTGAAGTTAGTGAAAACGCTGACTTCTTTTATTCCAAGATGTTTGGCCAGTTGTAATCCAACTATTACTGTTTTATACTCAACTTTGTTGTTTGAGGCTTTGAAACAAAATTTTATGGCCTTTTCCAGAGTCACACCTTCTGAGTTGTGTAAAATTATTCCAACTCCACTTCCCTTCTTCTAGATGCTCTATCACAGCACAATATCCATCCTTGAGTATTGGGTTCAACAATTTCTTGCTCCTTATTTATGTCCGATTGATGCTCGTTACTACCTGTGAATTTGGCGATGAAGTCTGCCAATGCCTGAGCTTTTATTGCGGTCTTAGGAGCATAATTGATATCAAACTGGCCAAGCTTTATTGCCCACTTCACCATTATTTAGGACAACTCCGATTTATGTAGTACCAACCAAAGTTGATGTTCAGTCATGACGGTGATGGGGTAGGCCTGGAAGTATGGTCGCAACTTTCTGGAAGATACGTCCAAGGCCAATGCTAGTTTCTCCAGAGGTGGGTAGTTAACTTTTGCGACCGCAAATGTTTTGCTGACGTAGTATACTGATTTTTGTGTGTCATTCTCCTTGCGTATTAGTACTGAGCTGACTGCATGTTTCGATACTGATAGATAAAAGTATAGTGTCTCGCTTGGTTTTGGCTTTGATAATAATTTAGTGCTCTCCATGTATGCCTTCAGGCTTTGGAAAGCATGTTCACATTCTTTATTCCATTTGAGCGTTTTGTTCCCTATCAAGATCTTGAAGAAATGAAGGCATTTATCTGATGATTTGAAGATGAACCTGTTCAAAACTACTACCCTACCATTGAGGATTTGTACACCTTTGATGTTGGTAGACAATTTTATATTGAAAAGGGATTATATCTGTTTCGGATCAGCTTCGATTCCTCTTTGGTTGACCATGTACCCTAGGAACTAGGGGTGGGCACGAGACGGGATGGGATGAGATATACCCATCCCTATCCCATCCCGTTCATACGGGATCGGGACGGGACAGGATCAGCGTGCTGCCTGTGACTGCTGCGAAGATTATCATCATATAAGAGCGTGAAAAATAACTTTCTTATAATTAGATATAGATCGTGAAAAATAATTTTCTTAAACCTACAAGCAAATTGCAGGAATCTGGAAATAATTATGGATAACACCTAAGCAGTGAAATACCCACCAATATAGAGGTGACCCCATGGAAAATCCAAGGTCTCGTAAACCAGATCAGCTCTTGAATATACGTTATCTGACACTACAAGATAACTCCTATTGCCCGAGGGTGAGTAGCATATTACCTAGCAGGCTTTAGTCTTAAACCAAATTAATAATGGATAAAAAAGACATGTCTGAATATGTCTCTCAAGATGCTTATAACATTGTATACGTAACGAGCACGTGATTGATTGTAAACCTCCCTCAAGTGCTAATCTAGTTGGGATGTTTGGGAGAGTTCAATTTGCTTTTGTTTTCATCTGTTTTCTCCTTGAAACTTCAGATAAACCCAGAAATGATAGCCTCAAGAGACACTCATATATAGTCTAAATCGATATTACATAATATATAAAACCCAAAATAAAATAAATGAAATTCAAATGCAATCTTGAACATCAAAAGATGAAGATCCCAGAAAGGATTCAAATGCAAACACCATGTGTTTCTGTCAGTCATCTTTAAGTTTATATGAATAAAAATAAATAAATAAATAAAATATTAATAATAAATATTAAAATATTAGCTCGGGACGGGACGGGATTGGCGGGATTGAAAATCTTCATCCCATCCCATCCCATCCCATTCTAGATCGGGATGGGACGAGATCGGGATGAAATTATTCAATCCCATTAAGACCCGAAAAAATCGGGACGGGACGGGATCAGGATTGCGGGATGGGATGCCCACCCCTACTAGGAACTTTTCGGACTCAACTCCGAATGTACACTTTTATGGATTTAGCTTCATTTTGTACTTGCGGAGCTGGGAGAAGGCTTGCTGAAGATCCTTGATGTGATCATCTTTATGTAGGCTCTTATATAGCATGTTATTAATGTACACCTCCATGGCCTGGCTAATATGATCTCTGAACATTTTGTTCACAAGACGTTGGTACGTAGCTCCCGCATTCTTTAGTCCGAATAGCATCACTCGGTAGCAGTATGTACTTCTTTATATTATGAAAGATGTTTTCTTCTGATCCGGTGAATGAGTTTGTATCTGATTGTAACCAGAATATGTGTCTATGAAGCTTAAAGTCTGTGTCCAAAAGAGGTGTCCACTATTTGATCTATACACGAAAGTGGAAAGCTATCTTTCGGGCAAGCTTTGTTGAGGTCCGCATTGTCCATGCTTACTCTCCATTTTCTATTTTTCCCTTTTACCAAAACTGTATTGGCCAGCTAGTCTGGGTAGTGGGATTACTTGATCATCCCTGCATTTAATAAATGATGAACCTCATCGTTGATGACTTGATTACGCTCTGGGCAATTGACCTTTTTTTTTGTCGGACTGGCTTCTTATCTGGGTTTACCTGCAATCTGTGATCAATGCTCACTATGTCCTTAATTGTCCAGGCGAATACGTCTTAGTTATTCTTCAGTAGCTGGATCAGTTGTTTAGTCAACTCCATGTGAAGTTTTGTGCCGATTTGAACTATTTTGCTTCCTTTTTCACCATCAAGTTGGATCGGTAATGTCTCTTCTTTCGGTTGGTTAGTATTTGGTCGTCCTCTCGGACTAGTTGGAGCTGCATTATTCTCTGGGAGGTCGTGATCCATCTGTGGTTGATTGGGCAGTTGTGATGGCTCCTCTAGTCTTCACTGTGATTGATATTTGTCAGGGGCCTTCATTGCTACGTAATGGCATTCACTCACAACCGGCTGATCTCATTTGGTGCCCCCAACATCGTCACCAATGTGATACATCAGACATTGATATATGGTGGAAGATATTACACCCATTTCATGTAGCCAATGTCTCTCTAGAAGCATGTTATATGCTAATGGTGCGTCGACAACGAATAAGTCCGTTAATAGGACTCGTTGTTTACCTAGTGCTTCTGCTAAGACTGGTAATCGGATTAGTCCGAGTGGCTGACATTGTTCACCTCTAAAACCCACCATAGGTTGATTAGTGGGTGTAAATCTCTCCTTGTTGAATTGAATTTTGTGGAATGTCGTCAGGAACATGAGGTTGGCCGAGCTGCCCGTGTCGACGAGCACTCTTTTAACCTCTCACTTGGCTATCGATACTGAATCACCAGGGCGTCATTATGGGGAAAATGAACTCTGTGTGTGTATTTTTATGAAAAATCAAGAGTTGGGTGGTCAATTCTAGCGCGCTGAGTGGGAAGGTCCGGGTGTCGTATTCTCGTCCATAAATCCCTGATAGATTGTTTTCGTGATCAATTAGATCGTTCCCTATCTTCAGCTACGCCATGTAAGACGTATATCAGTTCTCTAGCCTGTTCATTTGGCCCTGCGGTGGAATCTGCTTTCTTTTTTCCTTTCGACTGTTTGTCTTTCATCCCAACAAATTCATTGAGTCGTTATCTCTGGATCTAGTACTCGATTTCATTATTCAAGTTGTAGCAGTCTTTAGTATCATGTTCATGGTCCTTATGGAAAAAATAGTATTTGCTCTTATCTCGTCTTGTCGGATCTCCCCTTAGTTTGAGTGACCATTTGACGTCCTCCCAGTTCGCCATGAATTCCAAGATAGTTGCCAGATTCGTTTTTAGAGCAGTGAATTGTTTGTACTTTGTGTTAACCGAGTGGTTCGACCGTTCGTGCCTGGCTCTTCCGGACTGCAGCTTTTCAAATTCCTCTTTGCCAAATTCGAATCTACTATTAGTCCGATGCCTTTTGGATTGACCGTTGTCCTCCATGATCCATCATCCCGCCTTCTCTCCTATCCCGCCTTCTCTTGAGGAAATACATCTCCTCAAGAGTGATGTAATTTTTTTAGCACTTTTCAGCAAGACTACCATGCTCCTCGGAGGCTCTAGGTTCAGGGAGTTGTAAAATGGTCCTTCCTTGAGTCCGGAGTTGAAAGTGGTCACAACTATTTCGTCACTGCATCCATTGATAATGGTTAGCTCATCAGTGAAACATGTAACGTATTCCCTGAGTGTCTAATTGGGTTTTTGCTCGATGTAAACCAAATAATGAGGATCATTTCTGATCAGTTGACTGCTAATGAACCTTGTGATGAAGATCGTAGCCAATGCTTGAAAAGAATCTACTGATCTGAGCAGAAGGCTATTGAACTAATTCATCGTTGAGGACGTGAGGCTAGGCAGAAAGGTTCTCCCAATGATGGACTCTGTGCTTTCTTTCAAGGCCATCATATGGTGAAAGTGACGCAGATGGTCAGATGGATCAGTGGTGCCATAATAAGTTTCGAACTTTGGCGGAGTGAACCTTTTTCGATAGTGGAGTTTTCATGATTGTGTAGGAGAAGGGTGGCCTAGCCAACTCATACAACATATTGGGATCTATGACCCCAATCCTGAATGAAATCTGTGGAAGAACTCCACTTGTCTAAGATCCATCTCCTTGAGGTTCACTTCCTTCGAAGTTCGTTCTCCGAAATTCTGCAGAAGCTTCTTGGTTCTCTTGGACATGGTTGACGAAATTTTGCTGAAGTGGCATTCTGAAGTGTTCGATAGGTGGAACATGCTCTTGAGTAAGTTTTTTGACCATTTTAGCTAGATGAGTCATCTGGGCCAAAAGCTCGCACGAGAATCTGTTATCGTTCCCATGAAAGCAGGGGCTTGAGGCCACCATATCTTGTGGTGGCAATTCACTACTTTGTACAATTGGTTCTCCCAATGCTAGATTTGGGATCTATCCGCTTGGTAGTTGAGTTTCACCAGTAGAAGGATTGCTTTAATTATTGCTAAGCTGAGAATTTATAGGGGATTCCATTTCCACTAAGTCATTTTGTTACTGATTCGTGCTAAAGAAACTACCAACAATTTTTTTTTAAAGGAAACTGTCGTTCCCCACGGAAACACCAAATTGATGCGTGGAAATCTGTTCTCCTAAATATCTGACCTGCAAAACAAGGTTAGATTACCAAAGACCACCTGTTTGGTGGCCGAATGCACTCCGATGCTTAAGTCAATTAACTGTGGGAGAGAATGAATTTGAACAGAGTATAGTTGTGTTGTATTTGCATCCATTTTTTGTGAATTCCTCATTTACCTTATATAATGTGCGTAATTAATTCCTTGCCCGACTTAAGCATGCAGGGCACGATGAAGGTGAACATTTCTCACAAAGGTCTCCTCCTTCATTGAGATGCGTCATTGGGAGTGATTCTGTCCCACACCACAGTTCTCATCCACACCACCCATAAAAGGAAAAACCTAAACCTTTCTCCCCTCCCAAATTCAAAACGATGGAAATATCTCTTTCCCTCTTTTCTCACCACCACTTTTCTTTTTCCAACATCTTATTCTTCTTGCAGTGGCCTGTGTGAGGGTGAAAGAAAAAATAGAGTGCGAGGGGAAGAAGGAGAGGGACAGGGAGAGGGAGAGGGAAACTGACGACGATTTGCATGAGAAGAAGAGAGTGGAACTGAGAAAGAGTGGGAGAAAAAGAGATAGTGGGAGAACTGGGAGAGGGGAAAGAGAAAAAAGAAGATAGAGAGGGGAAAAAGAAGATGAAAAATGGATGACAATGGCTGTTGTGGCTCAATCTCTTTTATCTCTCACCGTATCGGTCGTCTCTAACTGTCCCTCATAATCGATCACCCCCTTTGTCGCTACCCCTTCCATACTGTTGTTGTTGTAACTATTGTTCTTGAAAGGAGAGGGTGAGAGAGTAAAAAGATGAATAGTGATTTAAATGAGTGATATGAAAAACAGGTAAAAAAAAATTAGATGAATGATGTAGGCAGGGTAACCTGTTAAAGTCGCTGCCTTTTCCATTCCTCCCTCCCTAATTTCTCGTCTCTCATTGAATAGCTCGTCCAATCGTGACATATGATTTGTGAACGTCAATGCGTTTTTCGTTTGGATCTTTCTTGATCTACAAAACCCAAAAGTCTTGATCTTTCCATCTGGTCTTTCCAAATAAACATTGATTTTCAAAACAAGAATAAAGAGGGGGTTTTGCGGTTGTGCAGAGACAAGAGTCCCCTTTGCTTCCCCCAGACCCACAGGTTTGAACAAGGAAGGAAGCAGCTTCATGCATGGCTGGCATGGCATCCCTTGAACCGCCAGAGCTTCATTGCGATGGTAATGCCCTCTCCGTCTCTACTCTGTTTGATTGATTTCAAAAGTTTTGTATTCAATAACCCTATTTGTATTTGCGACCCCATTCTTCGATAATGTTCTTTCTTCTTAGGGGTTTATTGTCCAAACGATCCTCTCTGTGTTTGTTTATCTGGCACAAGAGGATTTACCCAGATCGTAAAACCCTCTTGTTTTCAGAAGGGTATTTTTGTTTTCTTGAATTCGATGAATGAAAACAGGAGTTTTTTTTATTTGAATTGTGGAAAAGGTGTGAGGATTTATGGTCTTTGATCTCTCAATTGATGATTTGAAGCATATATTTTGTTCATTGATGTTTTACTAACAAACCCTATTGTTTCAATTTGCATGAAAGAACAGAAAAGAAGCAACAATGTTCTTCTTTGACTCATAAGCTATAGTTGCGAATGGTTTCAATTTGCATGAAATGAAAGAATCAAGCTTTTGCAAAATTGGTTTGATGTTGCAAGTCATGAAAGTTAAGCCATTGATCAAACCTACAATTGAAAAAAGTGAAACTATTATGTTTTTTTCATCAACTTGTTTTGGGGAATAGGCTAGAATAACTGCATTACAGAGGCTTCAAATAGATAAGAGAGATCTCATAATCTTAGACAATCAATCAGTGGAGAACACTATTTTGTTGTTAGCCCTAATTACCATTTGGTCTGCATTTATGCTACTATGTTACATTTATATTTCTCGTGTTTATCTTTGATTGCTACTAGTTTGCTCATAGCTTATAGCAATCACCTTTTTTTTAAAATGCGGGCCATCATTGCCTTTTTTGGGTTGTCGATTTCTTAGCATATGGATTTTTAGCATAAACTATTTATATACCATTCCATGTACCTCCTTTATTGTACTCGTGGAATGTTTATTCTGCACAACCTATTTATATGCCATTTTATGCACTCCCTTGAAAACTAAAACAATCAGCGAAATGCCTTTTACACCTTCTCGCAAACCAGTTCCACTTCTATCGTGAGGGCCAATACGTCTGGGCTGATATCTCCTGGCTGTTTAAACATTTCTTATGGGGAGCCCTTAATTATCTATTCTCGCAGAACCAAGAGAAGACTCTCTGGCTCTCCGGGCATTCCTTACGTAGCCCCCGCCATGAGGAACCCCGCTTTATCAACAAAGGCTGGACGGTGGGTGGGGAAGGAAGAACATTAGGCCAAGAAAACGAAACTCAAAAGAGGCAAGGCAGCGGGACTTGTCTGCCTTCACAGAATGAAAGAAAGCTAAAGCGCTTGGGGAAATCCAGTTGTTGGTAATGGTTTTTCCCATAGGAAAGGATAGAGAGAGGTACCAAACTACCCCAACTAGGGGCTGCTATTGCTTAGAACCCTCGAGAGGACGTTAAGGGGAAAGTACATGAGCCTAAGAGTTATGGGGGAACTCGAGATGCCAAGGGTTTGGAGAACTGCATATAGCAGATGGAACAAGACTTCAAGGCTACTCGACTGGAGGACGAGGCAGCCAAGCTAGATACCGCTACTATGTATCTATTTGACGATGCTTTCCTAGGGTGGCGACGTAGGAGCAACAACATAGAGAGGGGCCTTTGCACTGTTGATACATGGGAGGACTTAAAGAAAAGAGTTGAAGGATCATTTCTTCCCTGAGAACGTGGGGTCCTTGCTCGCAACAAGCTCATGCACACAGGTACGATCTGGGAATATGTTCACAACTATTAACTACTATCATGCTTGATATCTAGAGTCTGTCAGGTGAGGATCGTCTCTACTTATTCCTTCGAGGGTTACAAAGATGGGCGTCCCAAGAGCTATAACGTCGGGATATGCAGGACCTAGCTACTGCCCTGTCCAATGCAAAGAAGCTGTTAGATTTTAGGGGAGAATCCGCACACAACAAGGGCTGGCCTTACAATAAAGAGAACCATGTCAAGGGTGACGGAGACAAGAAGGACGGTCACAAGCATGATAGCAAGAATGGAGCCAAGCCCAAGTCACTAAATGACAAAGGCAAAGGGAAGCCCGTTCGTCACTTTGGTTACTATATATGTAATGGTGATCATAGGGCGTTGGATTGCCCCCAGAAGCAGGCGTTGAGATAAAAATCGATATTTCTTTTTCTATTATCTATCCTAAATAGGATGAGTATGAGTTTCAGCCGTTCGCTCGGGCCTATCTTGCTTGGGATAGTCACTACATAAGGAAATCAACGGCTCTTTAGGGAGAACAAATCCCAGAGTTAGACAATGTCTCTAACCAACCCCTCTCTTATCTTATTTCTGTCTTTGTCTTGGCTACTCAACCTTGAAAGAAGTTTGAATGAACGTGAGCATCTGCTGGTGAAACTACTAAATAATGCCATGCCGGTACTGATATTGGCTCCGAAATTTCGTCTACTCGACTAGAAAGCCTATGCTGCCTATACGCTTTTCAATGTGCTATGGTTTATGTTTCATGTGATATTCTTGACTACTGCCTTAGGGCTTTATTCAGTGACATTATACAATTGTTCAAGGACAGTGGGAGAGTGTGTGCTGCGCTCCTTTGCTTTGATTGATGCGCAGCGGCTCACTGCACTAGTTACAATTGTGCTCTTTCTTGTTTATCAAAGGAACACTTCCTTCCCCATAAGACCAAAGGCCTTAGCCGAGCTGAGACCTATCTCCACTGACCTTATCCAATGTAAATACTTTTAATCAATCCGAACCCCGATATACATTGCCTAGCGTAGGCTTAATGCACGACCTTCCCTCTTTGCCCCCTGCACTTGGCTTAGACGCCGGCTCGCGTGCCCCCGAAAAGATAGCCGGCTTCACTCATGACTATCGCCAACACTTTTAAACGTCGTGCCTGGCTGGCTAGGATGCACGAACTCAAATACGTGTATCGTATCGGACACGGATACGATACGGCGACTCGGTAATTTTCAAAAAACTAGGACTCGGGGACTCGGCGACACGTCAAACCTTATTTTTATTTTTATATTTTATTAAAAAACTATTAACATAATGTCATAACTCATAAACAATAATTAATAATCTAAATATATAAAACATCTAAATGCAATGAGCTTAATTAATGAAATTATTTGAATGAATGAAAAGTTTGGGTACATGAGTGAAAATTAGGGTAATGAATTCTAATATGGGCCGGGCCTAATTTGGACCCTACCCAACTAATCCATATAAATAGCAATTTCCCTCCCCCTGCCATTTCCTTGTTTTCCTCGCCATTTCCCTCAACAATTAGATGGGAGGCGCAGGAGGTTGAAGAAACAACGATGTGAAATGCTCGATCTCCCCTCCCAGCTCGATCGACCTCCCTGATCTCCCCGCTCGGTCGACCTCCCTGATCTCCCCGATCGATCGACCTGATCTCCCCGATCGATCGATCTCCCCTCCATGCTCGGTCGACCTCCCTGATCTCCCCGCTCGGTCGACCTGATCTCCCCGATCGATCTCCCCTCCCTGCTCGGTCGACCTGATCTCCCCGATCGATCGATCTCCCCTCCCTGCTCGGTCGACCTCCCTGATCTCCCCGATCGGTCGACCTCCCTGATTGATCGATCGATCGATCTGATCTCCCGATCGATCGATCGATCTGATCTCCCCGCTCGATCGACCTGATCTCCCCGCTCGATCGATCTGATCTCTGTGCTCGATCTCTGGGTAGATTTCAGCCGTCCGATTTTATCAAGATCTGAAAAAAAAATTTATTAGCAACCGAATCCTGACCGGGTCAAGCCGTATCCTGACCAAGTCACGTTGACCGCGTGTCGGATATGTATCGAACGCGAATCGCACGCGTATCCGTATCCGACACACGTATTACTAGGATTCGGAGGGTTTTACCGAGAATCCGTGCTTCCTAGCTGGCTGGTGACCAACAAAGCTCCTTAGACTATGCCGTTATGGCTGGTATAGGGAGTAGTTTATTCATCAGCTCAACGGTGCAGAATATAGTCCCGCCACCCTCCACAATATTCTGGAAGATATTCGCCAAAAGGGCCCGGAATCTAAATATTATAAAACGTTCCGGGACAGGGCTCGATAGTTTTTTTTTTGCGAATTTTGATGTTCCACATGGCCACACCCGGACATGCCTTGGAGTCATTTAGGTTGAACACTTTATGTCGTTGTCATTATCTTCATGATGTAGTCAATTGTTACTTTTTCGGGTATGGGTGTTTCCGAGGATAGATCTATTTATTTTTTTGCGTAACATATCCCATTTTATGCACCTCCTTTACCACTTTCATATACCCCGGGAATCATATAACTTTATTGTTTTTGATATCCTACAGGTGGTAAAAACCTTGACCCTGATGGCCAATTAGCAACTGTTCCAGTCCATGTTGTCACCCATGCGTCTCAGTTGCCAACTGAGTTTCTAAAGCCTTCTTCTGAAATGCAGCTGGTCATTGGTTTCGACTGTGAGGGTGTCGACCTTTGTCGACATGGGACTCTTTGTATTATGCAGGTCTGTTATCTTTTGTTTGCACTATTTTCTTCTTAGGAAATTGATGGTTGTTTAAGGAATCTTATTTTCTGTACACCGTGTGTCATAAGAGGATTATAATTCAGAGAGCAAAAAATAAAATAAAAATACTACAGACTTCTCAAAATCTGCTATATTTAGATTTTATTTTATTTTGTTTTGTTGAGGATTTTTTTTTTTGTTGCGGATGTCAGGTTCAAATGATTTCAGACTTTTGATGAATTTCCCTTGGGTGTAGAAAGGTAGATAATATATTGAAGTTGGAGACAATGAGAGTGAACGGAATTTTAGTGAAACTCCGATAAACAAGTTCAGATTTGACTAACGAGTAACGAATTTACTTTTCAGAAAAGATAGAAAGCAAAAAATCACCAACGATTTAAGCTTAAGAATCTTTCCTCTCTAGTACTCATTTTTTGATGGATGTGATTGGTTTCTTTGGTATATCATATATGTATTCTTCTTATTATGTATTAAAAGGCGACTGGTTCACCCAATTTTTGCTAGAACTGGAGCAATTTATCAGGGTTCAATAATGTCTCATTGTTTCCCACGTGGGGGCTTTCGCTGCTTATTATTGCCTTTTGTATATTTGTTTACTCTTTTCAATACGTTAGAAACTCTCTTAAAAATGAATCTTTTGGCGAATCCAAATTCGTTAGAAATATAATATAAGAAACACTATTGAAGGAATTTTGCGAAATCAGAATTTAATCATCTATGGTATAATGAAGTGAGATACAGTCAGAATCAAAAGCAGAAGACATTATTTTTAGATTTTGAGCAGTGTACATTTTTGGACAGATGAATTGTTGAATAGCTTCAAGTATGAACTAAGCCAATATTGAAAATCAAGTGAGATTTCTAACCAACTTAAGGGTAGCAAAAATGAGTTTTGTTGCGCTTTTTCAGCTAAATCAGCTTACACTTCAAAATTTACACCTAATTAATTCTTTGATGGGTTATACTTGTCGGCACCATTTTTTACATGGAATCCTCTATGAAATAGTCATTTACTTTATTACCCTTTATTCTCATTTATGTGCCGCTCATGAGGTTTGCAATTTGGCAGCTCGCCTTTCCAGATGCTATATATCTGGTTGATGTTATTCTGGGCGGGGAGATGCTAATGAAAGCCTGTAAGCCTGCCCTTGAGTCTTGTTACATCACAAAAGTCATTCATGATTGCAAGCGAGATAGTGAGGTTTATAATTGACTAAATTGCTCTCACTCTTCAACGTTTTTTTTATTAAGGATATACTTCAATGTGTGGTTGTTAACTTATTCTTATTTGTTAGGCACTGTACTTTCAATTTGGCATCAAATTGCACAATGTAGTAGATACCCAGGTAAGCATCAGGTATTCTGTCATTCCCTATATGATATGTTGTTAGTTTATTTGGATGTCCAGTGTATTTCTTCTTATACACTATTTTGTTAAGTATTATTTTTATGTTAATGTTCTCCCAAGTATTTTGTGGAATTGTTGTTATAAGTTGGAAATGAATAGTATGACATCCCTTTCCATTTGTGATGCTACAAAAATGTTCTATTACTTCTCTTGTAGGAAACATTTAATTATGGAGTTACTTTAGACCCATGTTAGGTGACACCAAAAAAACACTCTTACCATGGCTGCATTTGGTTTGTGTAATTTCTTTTCCTTGAAATCACGCTCCATTATTTTATATTGTCTATGAAAGCGATCACTTAGACAAAAGCAGAGGAAACATTTCTCTGGTTACACTTTGAATGTTGCAAAAATGAGTAAATTTTTTTTTTTTTTGGAAGGCTAAAAATGAGTAAACATTTCTCTGGTTACTCATTTTGGAAGGCTAAAAATGAGTAAAAGTTGTTAATACTATAATCCTTAGTTCCTAGCTATTGATGATACTAATACTTTTATTTCTTATTATTTCTATATATATTTTTATTTATTAAATTTAAATAAAAAGCACAACCATGGACTTTTTAGAGTTAGACTGAGACAAGACAATAATACCATCTGAAACATTTAGGAATCAAGTTGTAAGATTTAGCTAAAAATTGAAGAAACTAGAGCAAAACTAACAAATATCCCAACTTTCTTATAATTCTCCTTTCCGACCGAAATAAAACGGCCATGGGAGTATCTTAAAACAATAATACATTAATCATTACCTTCCTCGATGACCTTTTTGACCCATTGATACCCTCTACTGGGATCTCTGCAACTGTGACAAGTAAGTAGAGCTCTTCCTTGGTATCTTTATCGTCATACCTTTTTCGTGCAATGTGAACCCTGACTCTCCTATGAAACTTTGGATCCCACTGCTCCAACAGTGCTTGTCGAGCTGACATCCTTTCTTCGTGAGCGAAAATTTTGATCTCTTTTATAGCCTTGAAACCTTCTTGAAGGTGCAACCATGAAGGCGCTTGTTAAGTTTTCTGTAGTGAATGTTGTTGTTTAACTCTTGTTATTGTTTTTGTTGTCTTTTGGACTAATTTAGGTGGAAAAGTGATTGCACCTATTCTTTTCTTAGATGTACTAGGTTTTACTGAAATGAGGATTATGATGTAGAGAAACCAAACCCAGCTTATGTGTTGAATTATTTGGTGCTAAATGCCATTATTGACTGTGGTAATGAAAATCACTTACCTATTATGCTCAAGATTGATTGTTAAATCAGCGGTTCGGTTATGTCCATTACAAATGCCTTTCTATTGTATGATTTGAAAGTTTTGACACTTGGTTATAGACCATTTGTTCTTGTATATATTGAAAAAAGGCACGTATCTCTAAATTTCACCTTATCTGAAAATCGTTTAGACTTTGGTTTCCATTATTTGTACTGACTTTTGAGTATAGGTTCTTCTCACGTGAATGATGGTCAACATTGCCTTCCTTTTTTAGCCCCTAAAAAAGTGCACTTGTATTGCTTGAAATTGTTGATTTAATTCATAAGGAATTAAGCTCTTCAACATAATAATATTAATCATGTTGATAACCTTTAACGAGCTGATATTCCTGTTGCTCTTATTTTTGCAGATAGCATATTCATTGATTGAGGAGCATGAAGGAAAAACAAGGTTACCAGATGACTACATATCTTTTGTTGGTCTCCTTGCTGATCCTCGTTACTGCGGTAACGTGTTTATTGATTGGTTCCCTCCCAAAAGTTCTTCATTACATTTTATAATCAGAAATGGCCGTGTTTCGCAACTCTGGTTTTTATTTATTTATTATAGGAATTGCATCTCGAGGCACCCTTATATTAGGGGTTATTTTTGTATTTATACTACGATATCTTGTCAGGGATTGGTAGTATTTAGCAAGTTTATTTAAGGTTTTCGATATGACAGTATTTGGGCCAAATTTTCACAATGTAATGAGTTGTTTGAGTTGAATTTTTATAGAAGTATAGTATTAGATTCTTAATTGAAGATTTAGTTGCTAATCATTTGACTTTTTACATCTTTACAATTCCCTCTTGCCATTTCCTTTAGCTCGTTTGCAATTTTTCTAAAGAATATCAACAATCTTGGTTTGCAGAAATAGTCACGAGAACTAACAATTAGTACCTTGTCCATGGGCTTATAATTGATATGCTAGATGAGCTTAATTGTGAATTCATATAACCACCAAATTATACTTGTATGGGTTTAATGAAAATGTGGTAGTATGGAGGGTCATTCCCTATGCGTATGAGTAGTTTGGGTGAAAGGAACAAGAAAGTCTTTGAGTTGTCTCTAGGGATTGTGAAGTAACGACTGAAATGGGTTTTCCATGGTATATGTGCTATTCTCATGTTTCTTTCAAGGGAGTTTGATTCCAAGACATTTTTCGCAGGACCAATTCATGAGGGCATAATAACTTCTTGTTTTTGTTTTGGGGCGTAATTCTTCCATTTTGTTTTCACTGTTTTCAATAAAATTTGAATGTCCCTTGCTCTCTCTCAAAAATAAATAAATAAATCCAATTGATTTAATATCTTGCTTCTATGCTCCTACTGTGCGATTGACATATTTACCAGGGTTTCGAATATATGCTAATATGCAAAACTTGCCTATGCATAAAGTGATTGTAATTGTAGAGTTTTGTGTATCGAAGAATTTTTTGCATGTTAGCACTTATCACATTTCTTCAATGATTGCTATGATATTGTCGTTGTTGTGACACTGTCGTTTGTGCCTTCATAGTGATTGTGTCATGTTTATTGTTGGTAGATTCAAGAGAAAAGAATAAAAAGGTGTTAAAAGTCTTTTAGACTCATATATTTTCACTGTCATTTCTGTTTTACCTTTGTTTCTTTTGATTCTCATTGTAAGGATGTCGCTGTAGGTATCTCATATCTGGAAAAAGAAGAAGTGCGTGTCCTTCTTCGACAGGTCAGTTCATATATATATTTTTTGTAGTGTTTAAGTTGAAGTGATATTTCAAGTTTCAACTAATACAACATTATTATTTTATGAAGCATTACCTTTTCATGCACTTTAGATGCCATTGTGGAAAACTAGATGCCGTTGTGGAAAACCATGTTATATTGCTTACCCATCACTAGCCTGCAAGTGAACTAAATGACTTAGATCTCTGATGACATGAAGCGCCAAAATTTGGCAATCCTAATAGTGTCATAAATCGTACAACTTCTAAGCGAAATGACTTGCAAATGGTATTAAGTTTCGTGGCACTTGTAAGTGAGTCAAAATCTTTGTTTATTTCTAATGTAATCTACAATTAATCTAATTAATCTAAATCTAAAACTAACAAACTAAACCTAAGAAAATAAAGATAAATAAATTCAATTCATATTCATCAATCAATTGATTACAAGCAATGACCTATATGCCCTATTTATACTAAACCTAACTTGTAAATCAAGCAATCTTACCCTAAATGCTATGCGAGCCCTAATATCTGCTTATTCTATTGGGCTTATTTAAGACCAACACAACAATTAAACTAAATTAAATAAATAAACTAAATCTTACGATACATCATCATTCCGGATTGAAGAAGCCTATTCTCAAGCTTGGAGTCAAAGAAATCAAACTATCACTAGCAACCAATGATAGAACAAAATGAAAATTGTACGCGAAGTAGTCGACCGCGAACCTTGTCACGATACATACTTGTCATATATAGCAACAACTCATAAAAGTTGCAAAGTGACTCAAAGAAGCATAATTTGCAATGAACATGTTGAAAGGCTCTGCGCAAGTCGTGCCATGAAATATTCTCAATATGGATAACATAATCGTCATCACTCACTTTTCCTACCTCTGTAGGAGCATCTTGTCTGCTAAAATATGGGAAAGAAGTCATAAAAGTTAAATGGCCCCAATTTTGAAAATCGAGTACGTGTGATGGTGCCTTTAACTTTCTTAAAGAGTTGGAGAGACTTTGATAAACAAATGCCTCATCTTGCTCAATTCTCATTGTTCAAATGCATATTTCTTCAATATTTCTTGAAGTGCTCTTATCCTATCGTCAAATATCTTGATCATGCACTGGTATTCCTTTTCTGCCCTTGCTTCTTCTCGCTTTCTCATTTTTTTCAAATCTCTTCAAAACACTCCCAGTTCGGCTCAACTAGTGTAGTGAGATCAATAATGGGGTATACATCACTAGTAGATGGGGGAGGGGGTGGTGTAGGGGAAACGAGTTCAGGTTGGGGAACATAGGTGTGTGGTGGTTGTGGTGTGGATAGGAAAATTTGTTACGAGTATAGGACACTTCGGAGTATTGGACTGGAATTGGGCTATATTGATATTGGTATGGATATGGAGCATAATAGGGGTTTGGGTATGGGTATGAATAAGAATATGGGTGACTCATTTTTTTCCTCTACTAGAATGCTTTGACTGTTTCTAGGGTGTAAATAACCTAGCCGGTGAACAATGATGATGAACAATGTCAGTTAACAATTTTTCTTCAATCTTCAGTCAAACTTTGTTTAATCTCTTCTCTTTTCTCCTTCAGTCTTCTTCTAATCGAACTCACGAACAAGACATATACCTAATAATTAATCTAGAACTAATCTAATTAATCTAAATCTAAAACTAGCAAACTAAACCTAAGAAAAGAAAGATAAATATCTCAATTCATATTCATCAATCAACCGATTACTAGCAATGGCCTATAGGCACCATTTATACTAAATCTAACTTGCAAATCAAGCAATCTAACTCTAAATGCTATAGAATCCTAATATCCAATTATTCTAATGGGCTTACTTAAGCCCGACCTAACAGCTAAAGTAAATTAAATAAATAAACTAAATCCTATGTTACATTAATGTCACTTATAACTGTGAATACAAGTTATAATAAGTTGCATGCTATCAAAACTTTGAAGCAATTGGGTATCATATAGTAAAAGCTTCAATGATTGTAATACTTTTATTAGTGTGCACAGTACTTCAATTCTAGCAGTAGCTTAAACAATGGTGGTGGTGGACCATATAATCCTCCAAGTAAAGAAGAATGCATTGATAAATGCGTAAGGATGACTAGTTACCTAGGTAAAAATCCTATTAAGCTTAAATATCTGAGGGGCTTTCTAACTTCGAGCCTTTATCATTCCTCTTTACTGCTAAAGACTCAATCTAAAATCACTTACAAGTGCCACTTGTAAGTTATGGAAACAAACACAAAGTAGTGCTTTTTTATTTTTTATTTTTTATTTTTTATTTTTTATTTTTTATTTTTTATTTTTTATTTTTATTTTTATTTTTAACTATACCCTTAATATAAACTCTTATGACAATAGTTTAGAATAGTAAAAGACATTCAATAGGTACTTCTCGCTTGTAACTGATTAATACTAAATACTAAATGCTGACAAACACAAATTTATTTGGAGCACACTTATGAGTCAGAAATTCACAAGGAGAAGGAACCATATGTGCAAACCCATGCTATCTGATTCCAAGAGAGAACCAATGGAACATAGACAATGCAAAATAAACCGTCATCATCATCATCATCATCATCTACTATTTGGGCATTTTTCTAAATGCACCAAACAATGCGTAAGGCCCGCAAGTCCTAACCCAATCCCCTAGCAATGTTAATTTTCACAGTTCCAACCAATGAGCCATTCTTTTAGGCTGCCTTCTATAGGCTTTTGAACCCTGGACTCATCCATGAATTTTACCCTCTAAAATCTGTCTTCTTAGTTCATAACTCACAAGGCTGTACTTAACAATCTACTTAGGGTATTGTTGTTTACGTGGAATTTTATTCCATGGAATGTGCACTATCTCAAAGACATTTTTAAGAGTGTGATCATGGTGAACCTTAATTTCAATATTGATCAATGCTGCGACACCCCTTTTGTTTGCTTCAAATATTTTCTCGGAGCAGCAAAAGGAGGCTTGACTTGTTTGATCTGATTTTATACTAAATTTGTTGGGATATATATATGTGATTGATCGCCGTTCAGAAACATATGAATGCATATGTCAAAGTTGAAAGACTCCTGATAAAGGAATTAATGGTATGTTTTTCTGCAATCCTACTCCATAAAATGTATCTTATCTTAAAGGTCTTTATTTTTTATTTTTTCAAGAGTGTGACTGTGATGAACCTTAAGGTTTTTTTTTTCCATGGAAACCATAACAAGAGTGGAGAGAGAGCAACTGAGAAACAATTTCATTCCATAATGTTGAAGAGAGCTATGTTTCTTTAGTTTTCTATGGAGAAATATTTTTAACCCCCTAGAAAGTTTTTCATTATTTTGAGGGAATATAGGTGGTGGAAGGTCACAAGTTTTATCTCACTCCCCTCCTTTCTTTGTTTTCTTTCACTGTGTTTTCACCATTTTTGTATTAAAAAAGATAAAAAATCAAAACACTCTTAAAATTGAATTTTTTTCATAATTACATTTTTAGTAAAGACACAACTTAAAAAGAACACATGTAGAGCTGGTGACTCGTGATATATATCTGACAAAGGAAGTAGGAAGAAAGAGACATTCCTGCAGGAGACCTCTTTGCAGTGTTCATTGCAAAGGCATCTCTGTTCCACAGTTACATCAGGGATGCCACTCCATTTCTTTGTGAGGTGAAAAAAATGATAGTTTCATAAACTGAAAAGCCACTTTGGTAGAGTGAAAAAACACTTGTCACTTCAATCATCAGGCGGAAGGTAATAGTTTCTACTATGTGGAAATCTATGTTCATAATTCAGCTTTACCAAATGCATCAAAGTTCTGACTATTGAAACACCTACAGTCCTAGAGATTTTTGAACTGAAACAAACAGTTTCTTAGTATCAGAGGACAAAAACCTGGTACTGTTTTCAAGTAATTTACTTCTCAACTCTCATTCTGATAGAGTTTATAAATTTAACAAACTCATAAAGAATCTTACTTATTCTAAAAAAACTTGAACCATTTCTCTTGTGGGAAGTTTTTTTTTTCTTTTCCCTGATAATCACATACCATTTTTGGTCCCTCTTCTAATTAATATCTCGGAAGTTATTATTATTATTATTATTATTATTAGTATTATTATTATTATTATTTATGCACAAAATATCTCTGAAGATTTGTTACTTCAATCTTCATTTTCAGGACCCTGAGTTTTGGACATATAGACCCCTGTCTGAACAGATGGTCCGTGCTGCTGCAGATGATGTCCGCTTTCTTCTCAACATCTATCATAAAATGATGAGGAAACTGAACGAAAAATCATTATGGCATCTAGCAGTTCGTGGTGCTCTATACTGTCGATGTTTCTGCATCAATGACAATGACTTTGCAGACTGGCCACCTGTTCCTCCTATTCCAGGTCGTTTTTTGCTGACTATGATAATAATAATGTTGTTTCTGTTTTCCTTATGACTAAGCTATGGATGAAAAATTTCCCTTTTCCTTTATATTATATGTTGCACATGCTATATGAGTCTCTGACACTTTCAAAAGTCTATATTTATGACTGAAAAGTCAAAACCTTGTTTCAAATTTTATTGGCTTTTCATTGAGATGTGTTGTAGATTTTGTAATCTGTAGAATTTATATCATACAAATGTTCACCAGACTGACAAAAAACGATGGCCACAAAATATAGGAGTTCGTTCACATGCTTTTTATTGCACTGAAAGAAGTTACACTCTTGGAGCATGGGTCAACCAGTTCCTTCTCGGCCTCTGGATTTGTCTGTTTGAAGAACAGAGATTCAAACGGAGATCAAAGCCAAATTCCCGTGTATGAATTATATCTCATTAAACTTTAATTCTGTGGTAGGACTACTATAGTGGTCATATAAACCTACTCCTCTCTACATATCCTCCTCAAACTGTTGTTGCAAATGATGTCCGGTTTCTCCATTCCCAAATCATCACCGTCGTTCGTAATATAAATGTAATAAGCACTCATGAGAGTATCCACAGTACACAGTTAATTGCTTTATGGTTTGTCCTCAGCCAGAGATGCAAGACCAAAGCAAAGCTTTGATACTGTAACTGTGCGCATAGCATCTCTGGATTTATTCTCGGAGATTATCGAGTTTCTTTTCCTTCAAAGAGTTGCAATCACCAGTCTTTCTTAAAGCCAAATTTTCGACCCTCAATGGAAAGACCATTGACGAAACTCCTCAAAATGATGAAAGGGCATTCTGCATTCACTCAACAATCTGTTCCGCACTTTTAGCAAAACTCGCTTGGAAAAAAGATGTACTTTGCTGTCTGTCTCTATCTGATTTCCATGCAGTGCACTAATACGGAATGGATTAGGCCTCTGATGGCTAACTGATCCAGTCTTAGAATTTTTCCTAGAGCTATTCATCAGATGAGAAAATTATCTCTTTGAGAGGCGTGATTTTTGCAGATCTCTGGCTCAAACATTGCATTTTGCTACTGTTGCGTGTTTGGTGAGGTGTTCTAAAGTCAAAACTAAATTGACTGTGGAACCATCTGGTCCTCCATTCCACAACCCTCTATCTTCTTCCTGTGATAATGTATTATTTTTGAAAGAATTTGAGTGAGCCAGGCTACTTCATCAGTCTCCCCATTATCAAAGTTCCTCCTCCAATGCAAGTTCCATTCCTCTTCACAACATTATTACTTTGATGACATTCTGTCACTGAGGAATTCTTTTTGCCTGAAATTTCACAGATGGAGTGAACTCCTGATGAAGAGATGATGAAGATACCTCTTTGATGATCCATTTGTCTTGCCATTAAGCCAACCTTTTTCCTGAATCCAATCTGAGGTAATCTTTTTTTGAAAACTCATCTTTCACTACATTGATAAGGAGAGTCTGCTATCCACGATGCACATCTATGAGGAGAGTTGACCATTTTGAAAGCAACTGATTACTCTCCTTTCTTTTGTTCCTCATGTATCACTGAATTTTTTGTTTTGCTGATTAAAAAAGAGTGCCTTTAAGCCTTCTTACGGCCAACCCTCTTTTATTTTTCGGCTTTAAGCACTAGCAACTCACCATCGTTTATTTTCTATGGTACGACAATCTTGGTCTCATCCACCTAGAGACGCCCATGAAATATTGTTGCCTGCAAAGGATCAACAATACAAATCCCCTTGAAAGTGAGTCGCTAGTGCTTTGGGCATAACCTTACTGGGTTGATAGTAATTGATTTGAATTGGGCACCCTTTCTCTTGGGTGCAGAGATTAGGTTAGTCGAAGTGACCGATTACAACGTAAAAAGCGAAGTGGTTCGCTTCGGCCAAAGTGAAAATAAAATCGAAAGCAAGTAAACGCGGTTGCCTTTTGCTTTTTTTTTTGTATCGTTAGGTGTTTTAAGCAACCGCTTATAACTAAAAAATGCGAATCAGATTTACATAAAGGAATTTGTTTTTCTTCCTTGTCCAAGAAACTGATTCCGATTTCCAAAAATTCTAAAGTTTTTTTTTGTACTTTGTTTTTTAGGTGTTTACAAAGTGCACTAATAAATTGCTAATTTGCTACAAAGTAGACTAGTAGAGTTTATTACTCTAGTAAAATATATTACTCTATTCAATTTTTAGCAAGAAAGCACAGACTCTTCGAAAACATTGTCGTATCCGTGTCCGATACTTGGTCGACACGCGTCAGACACTTGTTCAACGTATCGGAAGGTGTCAGACACATGGTCAATGTGTCGAACACGCCTTCGATACACTTGGAACTTGGTCAGGACACAGTCAAGACTCGAAAACCAACTTTGTTTTATTTTTACTTTTGGATGTTTGCAAATAATTGCTTAATTAAGTGGTTGTTGATTCATCTGAAGTGAATGACTCTTTCAATTGCGATTTAAGACAAATAGGTAGTCTATGTTCCTCTCATTTGCTTATTCTCTCTTCTACTTCTCTATTATACTTTTTTTCTACTTTATTTTTCTTACAACAGAGTGTCATTGTTTTCTAGACACTCTAGGAACAAACTTTATTAGATCATTATTTTTGTTTATATGACTTATTAAAAAAAATAGTATGACGTGTTGACGTGTTCCTGAGTCTTAGTTTTTGAAAAGTCGTCGAGTCGGCGTGTCGTGTTCATGTTCGATACAACGCGCATGTCTGTGTCCGACACAACGCGTGTGTCTGTGTCTAACATGACGCGTGTTGTGTCTGACACAACACACATGTCCGTGTCCATGCATCCTTGATTCTTAGTTACATAGTTACAAGTTATTATAATTGCTTGCTTGAAATTATAATCATTAATATAATGCAAATTATATAGGGAATTACATGCTCAATCATCACCAATATAGTATTATAACTTGATTTTTTTTATTCCAAGCTTGGATATAAGCAAAATGTAATTATTTGCATTTCATTAATATTTTGGTATATTATTGAGATATTTATTTTATTTTATTTTATCGCTTTTTCCGCTTAAAGTAGTCAACATGTCTTAACTTGATTAGGCCATTCAAGGAAGACTTTCTCACTGATTCACTAATCACCATCATGAAATTCCTTTCCACGGGGGACCAACATCTAATAATTCTACTGGAAATTCATCAATTTTACCTTTACAGCATGTGTCTAACTCATTCATTGCCCTCATCACCTCTGCCTTATGAAACCTTCGTAAGCGATTACTTATTCTTACTTATTCTACTTGAAGTTTGAAGAACTCGGTTCCATTGATCCATATGTCAAGCATACCCATATTAAATTAAAACGAACAATTGAGTATTTTCTGAGCGGCAACTTGGATGCTTCATTTTATTGGTCCAATCAAACTAACCATAAATTATTGTAATTAATAATATTGCTCCTTCAAGAAATTGTGTCTGCTGAACTTTAAAGTGTTCAACAATAAATGATTATCTAGCTTGTGGAAATGATTTGAACAAACATCTCCTTCCCTTCACCATTTAGTTCGTGCTTCTCACATGCAATTTACAAACTCTCTTCTCAACAATATCTGCACGTTAACTTTGGCTTCAAGCCATTTTCCTATTCGTACGAGGACAAGTCTTTGTGTTCTTCATCGTTGTCCCTAGATTGAAGGTCTTGTTGCCTATCCTTGATCATCACTTTCAGTTTTCCAAATACGACTTAATTCCACTCATTTAGGTACATCTTTGGAAGTTTCAGTTTTTCCCACTGACTAGTAACCTGGCTTACCCGTCACTGCAATTGATTGCCAAGCCTCCTTCACAAAATCTGAAAACATTGTGTGACCGAACCACATGATTGTCAGGTGAAAGCTTGGGAGAGTGAAGCAAGATTGCGTTGTGATCTTAACCCGCCCTATCCAACAAAGACTCGATGCCATCTCCAAAAAATTCCTAGCCTTTGACCGTTGGCTAGAAAACTATCTAACCAAGATAAACTGGGAGCAAGATGCTGGTTGGATTACCGTCATTAAACAACATAAACGAAGATTAAAATCACTCACCAATTGGTTAAACTCGATATGCCGGTTCAATGTCCCTTCTTTTCTTCCTTGTCCTTAATATTGGATTTAAATCTTGTCCAATGACCAAGGAGGATCCCATGTCCCCTCCATTGCTTGCAATTCTTCCCAAAATTGTTTCGAAATAGACTCCATAGATGGTTGTATTACCCACTTAAAACTCTGTGCCATTTACACTCTCAAGGACAAGTAAAATTAAGCATTTCCACTAACTTAATTATTTTGTTATCCCACTCGGTGAGCAACACCTGAAAACCAATTGCTTCGACCAAGTGCAAATTGAATGAGCCCTTTCCTCAAATATCTTTTATCAGATTTTCCTCTAGTGGTTCTGCCTTATTACTTGAATATAAGAAATAGTGGCTCCATCTTTGAACTAGATTTAACCAACCCACCCTTGGAACTAAATAGCAGGTTGATAAAGTTATTGATTTACTAAGTATGGGTGATGATTTGTGTGCCTAAAGAAAAAGCTCAAAATCTGATCAAAACATTTCAAAGCTAACCCCCCTCATCTAAAGTAGCTGACCGTTGCCGTTGAAGAATTTTGAGCACAATGCGGAAGAGAGAGAAAGGAGAACATGTGCTGCTGAGTTGGTAGTAGGGGTAGGCATGGGACGGGATGGACCTCATCCCTATTCCATTCCATTCGGGTCAGTATGAGATCGTGATGGGATAGACCTCATCCTGACCTCGTCCCATCCCAAACGAGTTCGGGACGAGACGGGATGAGCATGTACTAAATAGCCTTCCAATAAAAATAACAAAGAATTTCATCTCAAATTGCTCATTCACCAATAATGTCAAGTTCATGTACATATAACTTTCATCATCACAATATTAAATGTCATAAAATTTGTGGAGGGTTATCTTACAATGAAATTTAGTTTGTCAAGTGAATGGTGAGAGATGGAAGGAGCCCCTCCATAGATCCGTCTTGCATATTTCTGCAAGAGTTGAAATATTATTCATACAAGATACAATTAGGAACAATGTTCTCCAACTACATAACTCATAGTACAAAACTAACTCAAATAATCATTTGCCTTTATTTTCTACAAAAACAATTGTCCTATAAGTATAACCAATATAAAATGTGAAAGCATAAATTTTCATGGGTTCTATTTGATCTAAAATATCCAAATTGAAGTTTCTACTAAAACAAAGAGTACTAAATTAAGCAAGTTTATTTTCAAACATTAGATGTTTTGGTTTAATTCCAACACATCCTAAACTTTCATTTAGAATAGTAGTTTGATTAAAATTAATAATATTAAATAAATAAATTCGGGATGGGATGGGATGGGCGGGATTGAAAATCTCCATCCCGATCCCATCCCACTCTAGATCGGGACGGGATCGGAGTAGGTTTGATCAATCCTAAAAGGAACTGGAAAAAATCGAGATGGGGCAGGATCGGGGGATGGGATGCCCACCCCTAGTTGGCAGTCTTTGTGCGCACCTAGTGCAAAATGCCAACTATTGTGGGTGCATTTCAATTGTTTGGATTTGGTTCGATTAAAAATATGAGAAAACATTATCATCTCTCTCTTCTAGCATTTTGAGCGTATGAATTCATTTGTAGCCATCAGCAGTTAAGTGAATCCTAACAAAAACAACATAGAAAAGGAAAAACATAGTGTGATACCCATGCAGCCTTCAATGTGCTTCACCACCCGAAGAACATTGCCCCGTTACTCCAGAGAGCTATTGAGCAAATTTGGGGGTACAACACTTGACAGCTTCTTTGAACGCATTCTCTGTAGAGGATCTAGCCACCCCTATTCTGCTTCTATCCTCTTTGAAATTTGTCATCATCTTTGCAGATTTCCTGACCTCGATAAGACCAAAGTTTGCAACTGAACTGAATCTGTCTTCCCTAAGCTTCCTTCCAAAAGAATGTAAACACGAGGGCATAAAATTGTCCGGGTATGGTTTTGATTTTGTTAAAATTTACATTTGGCGAGTACAAGATCGAAATGAAATTTAATGTAGATTCAAAATCTAGTCCCCTTTATGCCCTACAATACTCTATACCACCCGCTCCTCATGGTATGCAGAAAGTATGAAGAGACTTGGAATGGATGGACTGCCACTACCAAAACTCTTTTGATCTGTAGGTCGATGTTGTACTGCATAAATCATTTAAATTGAATAACTCGAGTGCCTTCTAAAAGAAAAAAAAGAACAAGATACAGAGCAAAGAATAATGATAGAAGTTGATGATCTTTTTCCTCTTAATGTTCTCATTGCTGACAACTGTACTAGAATCAGAGATAGTTGTGGATCACAGCCAATGATCCAGGGTAGCTTTAATCTAAGATTAAATAGCCACAGCCATTTGAAGATTTTGTGTTTGATGGCTATGCAGCAGTACTAGGGTATATGACCATATTCCTATAACATCAACTTCTGAACATGAGCAATATTTTTCGGTCATTGTTTTTCCTATGTGTGATTATACAGCTTAAGACTTGTTTTATAGTTTGAATTGTAAGATTGGTAATGATGGTTATGTGCCTGAATGTTTTTGAGAGGTTTGCCTGTGACTAATCAGAAAGTTTGCTGTGCAGATGACCTAATTAAAGAAGGGAATGCACCTGAGGAGGAGATATTGTCAGTGTTAAATGTTCCTCTGAGCAAAATGGGACGTGTTATTGGTAGAAGAGGAGCCTCTATCCTGTCAGTCAAAGAATCCTGCCAGTAAGATCTTAAAGCCTTATCTTGGTTTAGAAGGTCTGGTTTCTTTTCTTTTGTGCTTTAACTTAAATGGATATTGCAGTGCGGAAATTCTCATTGGAGGTGCCAAGGGGCCACCTGACAAGGTTGGTTCGTGAACCTTTTCTAAATGAATTTATGATCAGTCTTTTGACTTTTCTTATTTGATGTTAATCTTCTATTGATTCTGTCCAATTTTGTCGGTTCATGAAATGTTTTGAATCATGTAGGTCTTCATAATTGGACCTGTGAAGCAGGTGCGCAAGGCAGAAGCTATATTAAGAGGGAAGATGTTGGAGATGTACTAATAACCTCCTTTCACACCTTTGCCTAACATTACCGTGATAGCTTTCCTTGGAACAACTATGTATTTTATGGAAGCTTTGTGCTTAAACCATCAAGATATTGCCCTTGTATATATAAATTGATGGTATTGTGGATGTGGCTACTGAATCTACCCCCTGATTAGTCGGATTGGTTCTTGAGATTTAGCCGACTAAGGTGGTGTTTGGCTTTATGGTATCTTAGAAAGTTTTTAATGGTTGGGCCTGAGTTAGAGGGTGCTAGAGTATCCCTAGTCTGATCTTATTGTGAAATTTGGCTTTTTTTTTTCACACAGCATTTTGTAGTCTTATTTGAAATCTACCAATTTGAGAGAAACCAAATGAGCCTGTTCTGAATTATTGAAATATAATCTTCGCAACCACTTCATCCCAACATAACAGCTTCACAAGTTAAACCATTCGTGGATGGTTGTAAATGGGGCTGCTCCTGGTGTTGCAGTTGTCGCCTCATCCTTCTATGGAGCTCGACCCTAGAAGTTGGACTCAATTCTATATGGGAAACAGACTGTTGCTAAGAACGTTCTGGTTCAAGGCAAAGCACAACATTGAATCCAAGCTAAACTTATAGTTCTTAAAAGAGTCTAGAGATTTGCAACTCATTATTTTTATACACCAGACATCCTTAAAAATCCTTCTTTATACTTGGGATAACATTTTTCAAATTTGATAAATGTTGGTTGATCACAGATCATTTCCTATTTAATCCTTTTAAATTCCATATTAAAAAAAAATCATGGAAGATTTTTCAAAAGTTATTTTTTGTCACAGGGTATTTGAGAATTGATCAAGGTCTCTTTAGTGAAAAAGCATAAATGGGGAAAGGGGGGAAGCTTATAGATTTTGATCCATAGAGGAGGAGCAAACTCTTCCTAATGCAAACCGTTAGTGAGATATTCCAGGGAGAGCAAGAAAAGGACTGATCTCCCTGTTTCTAGCTATTTGAAGTTTGAATGTGACGAGTCTTAAAGTTATGCTAGGATCTCCCTGGCCTAAATCATCTTCTGAATCCTTTCAATATGTGTTTATTCTTTCGAAAATGCTAGGAAACCATGTTTTTATAACCAGGTTTTGTAACTACACCTTCTACCTTTCTCTGTCCTCGCATTCACAAAACCTCGACCTTCCATCGACCTCGTTGAAACCCTTGACTACCTACTAGTGTGATTATTGAAATCCAACCCAACAAACAAGACCATGAATATCCACTGAAAAGTGAGGAGCAGAGCTATCATAGACGATGACCCAGAGATTATCTCCCTGGAATAACTCTAAGAAGCATTGAGAAGGTGGAAATAGACAGCTATATGAAATCTGTTAGTCCCCAGTACAATGAAGAATGAGGAGATGAAAGAGCAGCTGTTTAGGCCAATGGAAACTATTGGGAGAAGTTTACTTCAGGTGTCTGCCCTTACTACTGGTATCTTTGTGTTTCATCTAGAAGGAGAAGAAGATGTAGAAAAGGTACTACTAGATGCCCCCTGATTAACAAAAAAAAATCCTATTGTCATGAGACGATGGCACCAGTCCTTCACACTAATTAATAGTGTCTCACATAAAGATGGAGCAGACGTGTTCTTGAGAGCCAGGGTCGCAATTCATGTGAGAAAACCACTTAAAGCTTCTTCGTCAGTACATATAAAGCAAAGTGGTGATAAACATTGCATCTTCAAAGATGAGAAGCTACCGTTGTTTTTTTTTTCTTCTTCTTATTGTGGGATCATTGGACATGGATGCATGCACTGTAAAATTAGAATAAGTTATCAGGGAGTTGAAGGTAAGAAGACCTTCAGAACCAGCCAGTAAATACCTCTCCCTATTCCAACCGTCTGAAAGCTGATTTTAATAACATACCAAAGAGGAATGGGAGTAGGCTAGCAAAAAATGACGGTGTTGGTATCACCGGAGAGGGTATGCTCTGCCGAGGAACAAGTGTCAATCAAGGGACGAGATTTTTCGTATGTGGTGGAGAAAATCGCGACCCCAAATCAACAAGTTTGGGTTGTGCCCCAAGAAACTAGGAGGAAGTTATTTTGGAAACAATGTGGGAGAGCCAGAGCAACTCGCCGTTACAAAAGATTTGAATTTCATGAAAACCTAGAGCGTTAATTTATGGATTTTTTTAGTTTGGCATTCAATAGCTTATACCTATTAGAGTTTGACCCTCATTTTGAAAACTATTTGAGTCTAACCCTCGTTTTTTGACTGAGCTGTTAAGTCCACATCATTGACCAGTCAAGATTAATTTTTGAACAATTTTACCTTTACTTTAGGCTAAACCATAGTTAAGCCCAAAAGAGTTGTTGGGGAAAATGAGTACTAAACACTAATTATTTCAAAAACTATAGGGGGGTCAAATAATAATTAATTTGAGTTTTTTTTATTTTTGATAATTTTTTTGTATCCATTGATAAAAAATTTTGTGTCCTCTTCAGTTAAGTTCTTAAAACTTAAGATTTCCTACTGTCAATTTTTTGTGATTATTTGTGTGTCCTGCCATTTACCCATACGTATGTTATGTCCTTCATTGATTTGCCTTGTGTTACTAGCTAGTGCAACATGAACCTATCCATTCTACCTTTAGCTATCTTTAGATATGGCATCTACTTGTATTTCTTATTAACTGCTACCCAAAGTGAGAAAAAGGTGGAATTAAGATGGAGTTTGTGCAACTTTTTGTCCTCTCTTTGCTTTATGTACCCTCCCCCTCACCATAATTTGGTTTATGCACGGCTTGGTATGGGTCAGTCAGTGGAACTCTCTGCAGCACCTTGTAGTTGCTGCATCCCTAGCTATCATACATTGGTTATAAGCTTTCTTAGAGGACGACATCCATATCCTGCAATGGAAACAGATACTCACCCGCAGATCTCCTCAAATTTGCCCTTTCACAAGTTTATCCTTGTTAACCAGTGTTTTCCACATTGTACAAATGCATGCTTCAGGATCAAATTAACATCCCCCTTATTAAGAATAAATCTGATTGCGGGAGACTGTAATCATTGGTTATAAATCATTCTTGTGTATGGAGAAGACACCCAGTTAAATTAATTTAATTAACAAATGAGATCTGTCACTTGTGACGCTGACGACTGATAAAATTTTTTTGATGACTGGTCACAATCACTTTCTTTTTGCCTGATTAGTTTCAAATAGTTTTTTATTCTTTTTCTGGAATGGCATTCCATGCACTTTCTTAACCTAAAATGAAATTGGTTTAACCTAGGGTAAGGGTAAAATGGTTCGAAAATGAATTTTGACCGGTCAATGACATGGACTAAACGGTTCGTCAGAAAATAAGGGTTAGATTCAAATGATTTTTAAAACGATGACCAAACTCTAATAGGTATAAACTAAGTGTCAAACTCAAGAAAACCCTTAATTTAACTTATCCCTTAAAATAAATAGCTGATTCAGGATTAGTCCCTAAAAGATATCTTATTACAGTTGCCCCTAGACTAGCAGTTCACATCCATTAACCATTATTGCACGGTCTAACAGTCAGGATTGAATATTTTCCAACAATTAGGATTGAAAGTAGTCGTTGTTTGTTGGAAGGGAAAAGAAAACTCACTTGGATTTCTCTCAATTTAATCAACAAACGGTTATTCCGTGAAAGTTCACAAGGCAATAGATGTTTAGAGTAGCCAAGGGCTGAGAAGTTGCAGGTTTAAATCCATACACTAAGACTTGCATGTCATCTTCAACTTCTACCCATTTGCTTTGAATCTGTGTTGAACCAGGGGACATGATTAGATTCAAATCTATTATAGGGGGTTAAGTTACTGCCAACATTTTGTTTTAGGAGGTAACGTTGAAACAAATTATTGTATGTAAAAATAGAAAATTGTGATGAACTCACTCATGTTAGCAACTGTGTAAGTGCAAGTACTGACAACTGTATGCAAGGCTACCAAGCTATATGCAAGGCTTCCAACTATATGCAAGGCAACAAAATGCAAATGCAAATGGGCAATGACAAACCAACACATAAACATGTGTCAAATGAACAATGTTGCAAAGTTACATACAAATCCGCCCTGTCACAATATGATATATATGCACTCTATTGTAAACTTACACTTAAATGCACCCTATTGCAAACCTACACACAAATGCACCCTGTTGCTAACCTACATCATGTCCAGAACATACAAGTTCAACCAACATTCAACATTGGTATCCTGTCAAGCCATTAAAAAAAAAAAAAAAAAAATAAAAAAAAATCCAAGAACTACATTGTTGCAAATGTATATCATGTTCAACAAAAACTACATTGTCATACAAAAAGTGGTTCCAACATCTTGTCAAGCCATTAACAAAGCGCCCAAAACTCCAAAAAAATGGTTTCAATCACGTCAACATGGGTGTCTACCACGTCCAAACAAAGCAATAAAGTCTTTAAAGTGTTAGCTACATATCACATGCATTCCACTATTGGATTCAACAAAAAAATGGTGCAGTCTGAAAAAAATCAGTCCATATTCACATGTCTGGTACCCTCCTGCCTCTGCCCATGCCATACCCCTGCTTCTGCCTCTACCCCTGATTGGAGGAAATCTCAAACATTGTTGAAAGGTCTGTCTTGTGAAGGATACAACTGGTGCAAAGGGTGCAGTGTACATTTTAGACTGTGCATTGTGTTTATCTGGAGCAGTAACACCATCTGGTTGGGCAATGGGCCTCTATGGAGTTGTTCCTATATTTTGTTTAGTTTCAACATTTCTGCCTCTACGCCTTTCAGCAGTTATGGAATCCCTTGGCATATTGTTCATTGCCCTTCTTACTCTTGAAGCATAGGTTTTGGATGTACATTCAGTATGCTCCTTTGGGGGAATCTTGCAAGTTCTCACATTATGTCCTTGCGTCCCACACCTCTATCTAAATGGGAACCTCTTCGTTCTCATCCAATCTTCTCTGAGTTCTAGGTCTCCCTGGTGGCCTCTTAACTAGAAGGAGTAACACCAAGTATGGTGCCTGCAAGATGAAAACCATCATGGGTAACATTCATTGTTCAGAAATAGTTCAACATCATCAAATGTACTTACTTCAAGCCACTTTTTCAGTTTGCGATGCTGATGATACCCCGTGAATACGCTTCCACATAAGCTCTGACAGCGTGGTAAGGGCTGCAATACCTGCAACATACATACTTTAGATCATAAACATTCACAATGAAACACGATGTAAAGTTTAGTAAGGGTTACATTACTGTCCAGTTTAGTCTCTGATCGACCATGGTCACCACTCCATGTACACAGATGATGCTTGTTAGTTCCCACTGGTTGCAATCACAATATCTTGTTGTGTTTTGACCCTCCACCTATCTCCATTTGTTCCTTGAACTGTGACAAACCAATCATCTAAACCATGGATTGCAAAGTCACCCCTCCTCTCCCTGTACATGTCTATCAATTTTTGTACCCTAGGTACAATCCCGTCAATAGCTTACTAGGTGCTTTTTGTCCTCCTATCAAACATTAGCCCCATCAAGATTATGTGATACTTTTTAATGAAGTTGCATATGGCCTTGTTTCTCAATGTCAAGATCTAGTTATTGAAGCTTTTAGTGAAGTCGTTAGTAATATGCTCAGAACAGATTCTTGTATCAAACTTTATTTTACACCAAGTGGCTACATCCTTGTCTACCAACCACTTGTAAGTTGTTTCATCTACATCTTTAATCTGATTTAGATTGTAGGTCATGTCGACCTCCTTGTAAGCCTTTGCAATCTCCCAAGGTAGCTTCTGTAAGGACTCCCCCCATGCCCAACCTTCTTGAAGTTATTATACATGTGTCTAAAGCAAAACCTTTGGTCTACTTCTTTAAATTGCTGCTTAATAGCCTCAATCAAACCCTTACGTTGGTCAGATATGAATGTCAATTTTCTTGCATGCATCTTCAAATGTGCCTCAGTTATGCTTAGGAAAAAGTGTCATGTTTGGTAACATTCAGACTGACAGATGTAAATGGCCAATGGAAACAATCAACTGTTACCATCCAAAGCAGTAATTGATAAACAACACCCACCATACATGCTCTTCAAAAAGGAACCATCCAATCCCACCAAGGGCCTATAGCCATGCAACCATCCTATAATGCTTGCAGAGAAGGCAACACATAGACTAGTGAATCTATCATCATCGAAACTTTTTGAACAAGTGGCAATAGTATTGAGATTGGATTTCAACACCTCCAAGCAACAAGAAGAAGCAACCTTGTAGCTATCCACATATCTGCCAACCATCTTATGCATTAACTTTTGTCTTCCCTTCCAACCCACATGACATGAGATATTCATTGTGTGGTCTTTCCATGTCTACTTCCTCAGACTTTCTGGTAGAACTATAGTGTGGTGTGTCTTCATAAAGGCTTTACACTCCATAGCTACAAAGTTGGTTGGGATAGTGTTGGCTTGAATAGTCCCACATCAAGTAAGGAGGATTCATCACTAAGGTTTATAAGGAATGGTCCACACCCTAATTGCAACGAGGCCTTTTAAAGAAAACTCCACACCACCTAGGCCCAGATGGAAGGCCCGATATGGTGGTGTTTAAGTTGGAGACAATATCGTTGCTATGTGTAGTAGACCAAGGGGTGCGCGCAGGTGCGTGACGCCCTAATAAGTGGTATCAGAACCGACGGTTCGGCTGTGATTCGACGAGGTGAAGGTACAAGTGGCACATTGTTCAAAGGATAGGCACAGGGTAGCGAGAAAGGTAAAACATCGCAGGTGTGCGGTCCATCAGATGAATAATCCAGATTAGGCTCCAGATCCTTGCTGAGGTGGTGTCCGGAGGTGTCCTACAAGTTCGGACGAAGGTGGAGTTAGTGCTGTGGTTGCAATTAGGTGGAGTCAACAACGTCGAGAATAGTCGAGCCCGTATACCGAGTGCTACCCACAGGATCGTGGTTGCACAAGACACTCGATGATGAGGTGTACTTCGAGATGTTGCGAACCGATGGATGTATTGTAGGATGTGTGATGATTCGCGCCAAAGGTGGATATTGTTGAGATAGTGTTGACTTAAATAGTCCCACATCAAGTAAGAATAAGTCGTCATTAAGGTGTTTATAAGGAGTAGTCCTCTCCCTAATAGCAACGAGGCCTTTTGGGGAAAACTTCATACCATCTAAGCCCAGATGGAAGGCCCATTATGGTGGTGTTTAAGTTGGGGACATATTGTTGCTATGTATAGTGGACCAAGGGGCGCGCACAAGTATGTGATATGAGAAAAAATAAAGGCCATGATTAGTATAGGTATAAGTCCGAAAACCACAGATCGAAGTCTCGAAAATCGAATAGTTCCAAATATTACATTAAGTGTTGGAACTGTGGCAAAAATGACCACCTTAAAAACTAGTGTGAAACCACAAAGAAAGATACAGAAAAGAAGTCAGATCAAACAAATCTTGTGATGGAAGATTTAGATGACGCATTGATATGTTTTATGAAAAACAAACCTGAGTGTTGGGTAATAGATTCAGGTGCATCATTTCATGCTACCTCAAGCAAAAGGTTCTTAGATAACTATGAACCTGGTGACCTAGGTAAGATGTACCTTGATGATGATCAACCTTGCAACGTAGTTAGCAATGGTATAACACAGATCAAGTTAAATGGGTCTGTGAAGAAGTTAAAGGATGTGAGACACATTTTTGACATGAGGAGAAATATGATTTCAGTGGGGCAGTTAGCGAAAGAAGGTTATTTGATAACCTTCAATGATGATAGTTGGAAGGTTTCTAAAGGTGCAATGACTATTGCACGTGGTAAGAAAAATGGTATTCTCTACACGACATCACAGGAAAGTGGGTCAATAGTTATTGCTGAAATAAAAGAGGATCCTGACTTGTGGCACTAGAGACTTGGCCACATGAAAAAAAGACTGAAGGTCATGTAGTCAAATGGAAACTACCTGGACTGAAATCAATTGATATCGATTTGTGTGAGAGTTGCATCATTGGGAAGCAAAAAATGGTTAGTTTCAAGAAGTGTGGAAAAACTCCAGAAAAAGGAAAAGCTTGAGTTAGTTCACACAAATGTATGGGGGCCAACCAAAGTCTCATCCATTGGTAGGAAGTTATATTTTGTAACTTTCATTGATGATCATAGCAGAAAAGTGTGGGTATACTTCTTGAAACATAAATCAAAAGTGTTTGATGTGTTCAAGAAGTGGAAGGCACTAGTGGAAAATGAGACAGTTTTGAAGGTGAAGAAGTTGAGATTCGACAATGGTAGAGAGTACATTGATGATGGTTTCAAGATGTATTGTGCTGATAATGGAATAAGAATGGAAACGACTTTGCCAGGAACACCAAAGCAGAATGGTGTGGCGGGGAGGATGAATAGAACATTGACTGAGAGAGCCAGATGTTTGCGTTTGCAGGCAGGTTTGCCAAAACAATTTTGGGCAGAAGCAGTCAGTACAACATGTTACTTCATCAACATGGGACCATCATCTTCTTTGGAGAAGAGGATACCAGAAAAGGTGTGAACTGGTAAGACTAGGGGTGGGCACGGGACGGGATGGGACGAGATATACCCATCCCTATCCCATCCCGTTCATACTGGATCGGGACGGGACGGGATGGGAAAAACCCCATCCCGACCTCGTCCCATCCCAAACGGGTTCGGGACGGGACGGGATCAGCGTGCTAATCTGGACATATCAAATAGAAGCCTGGAACTGCTGGACTGCATTTGAAAATATATTTTGAAGGAAGCTTGGACTGCTGGAAGCTTGGAAGCCTGGGGTTTTTCCCATCCCGTCTCGTGCCCACCCCTAGCAACCAATGCATTTTCAAGTGATTCTATGCTCAAATATTACCAGAGGACAATTTTACAGAGATTCCTTGTTGAATCCAACAGAGATGACTGCAATGGAGGTAGAGGTTGAGAGATGAAAATGATTTGATATCTCTGTATAAACTGAATTTCCAAAATGTTTCCATGAAAATGTCTATCCTTGTCAAGTCACGTGAACTAATCACAACCTAAACTATAGAACTCAAAATGCATTTTTTGCCCAGTGATCAGTTGTCACATTAGCAAAGAAGCCTTACCTAATTGCTAAACTCAAAGTGGCCTTATTTTTTTTTAACAGAATCAGATCATATAAAGAAATTTGCACAGATATACTACACATTTCAAATGTTACAGTTAATACTAGAAACAGACATTCTGAGGCCAAGTTGTGATTGGCACTTCTTCATCGATGCTAAATCCTGCTTCGAAAATTTGATCATAAAAATAAGTGTTTCCAAGAGCATGCCGCAAACCAATCCAAGGATGCCTCCAGCTGCATTCTACAAGATCAGGATAACAGCATTATCAGTTTTAGGTAGGTGACTCTTGTTTCAGGGATTGTGTGAAACAGTCTGCCCATTCTTTCATAGAAGAACTTGATAGACATTTGAAAATCATCTCAATAAATAAGGAATAAACCATAGAATATGGACAAAGAACTTGAAGAGCTCTTTGGCAGTATGGCATATGTTATGTGGCAAGGACAATGCATGTTGTCTCAAGGACAGTCCCATATAACATGCATTTATACATGTCGATGTGCAAAGAAATGTGCAATTTAGGTGCCATTCATCCTTGAGATGCAATAACTTTTTTGGGTGATTACATAGTTTTGCCACATGGACACTATGACTGCTGGAAGCCTGCTACTAGAAGCCTGGACTGCTGGAAGCCTGAACATTTTATGCAAATTTTCATAAAATAAATAAATAAGTAAATAAAAATATTAATAATTAATATTAAAAAATTAGTTCGGGACGGGACGGGATTGGCGGGATTGAAAATCTTCATCCCATCCCATCCCATTCTAGATCGGGACGGGACGGGATCGGGATGAAATTATTCAATCCCATTAAGACCCGGAAAAATCGGGACGGGACGGGATCGGGATCGCGGGATGGGATGCCCACCCCTAGGTAAGACTGTAAACTTTTCCTACTTAAAAAGTTTTTGGTTGTGTTTCTTATGTGCATATAAGTGATAATTCTAGGAGTAAGCTAGACTCCAAGTCACGTAAATGTTTTTTCATTGGATATGGTGGTGATGACTTTGGTTTTAGATTTTGGGATGATCATAAGAAAAAAAGTCATTACAAGCAGGGATCGATGTAATATTCAATGAAAAAATAATGTACAAGAATAGAGATAAAGCACAATCTGTTAGACAGGTGCAGCGTGATCCTGAGTATGTTGAGTTTGATGATATGCTAGATAATGACATGGTACATCAAATAGGTGAGAGTTTGCTGTCACAGGGTACTACACTAGAGAACATGACACAACAAACTGATACACCATAGAGTCCAGCTCCAGCCCCTGCACTCAGGAGATCTTCCCGAATTCCTGCACCGAACAGAAAATATGTATCCTCTGATTATGTAAATTATTTGCAGCTCACTGACGAAAATTGTTTGAACTACATGTTACTCACAGATGTTGGAAATCCTGAATGCTATGATGAAGCATGTGAGTTAACAGATTTGAAACAATGGGAGAATGCAATGGAAGTCGAGATGAAATCACTCATCTCAAATGAGACATGGGAGTTAGTTGAACTACCCAAAGGGAAGAAAGTTTTGCATAATAAGTGGATGTCTCGAGTTAAACAAGAACATGATGGTTCCAAGAGATATAAAACAAGGCTGGTAGTCAATGGGATCCAACAGAAAGAAGGAGTTGACTACACAAAGATATTTTCTTCAGGTTTGAAATAGAATACGATTAGAACTGTATTGAGTATTGTTGCAGCAAAAGATTTGCACCTTGAGCAGTTAGATGTGAAAATTGCATTCCTTCATGGCGACTTAGAGGAAGATATATACATGTAACAACCTCGGGGTTTCACAGTGAATGGTAAGGAGAGTGGTATGCAAATTGAGAAAAAAGTTTGTATGATCTGAAACAGGCTCCTAGACAGTGGTACAAAAAGTTTGATGGTTTTATGTAGAAGAATGGCTTTCGCAAGTGCAATGCTGATCATTGCTGCTATTTGAAGAGTTTTGTATCCAGTTTTATTATTTTGTTATTGTATGTTGATGACATGTTGGTTGCAAGCTCAGATATGAGTAAAATTAAAATATTGAAGAAGCAGCTGGCAAGTGAATTTTCCATGAAAGATTTGGGGGCAACAAAACAGATTCTTGGGATGAAGATTAGCAGGGATAGACAAAATTTTGTTTTAAAGTTGTCTCAGGCTAAATATGTTGAACAGGTTCTAAAACAGTTCAATATGAGTGGTGCTAAAGTTGTTAGCACACTTTTGGCAAATCATTTCAGGTTGTCAGAAGAACAGTCTCCCAAGACAAAGGAAGTTTCCTTTTAAGAGACAATAGGAAGTTTCCTTGTGTGATACAATAGAAAGTTTTCTAGTAGGAGACAATAGGAAGTTTCCTTGCATGATATAATAGAAAGTTTCCTTATAGGAGACAATAAAAAGTTTACTTGTAGGAAAGCACATGGCTTCCTTGCATGAATCTTTATACATATTTCTTGTTGGAGGTTTGTGTAGACCTAGAGATTGAGTGAGGCTTCATTGGTGATTGTAAACCTTGATTTTCAGATTCATAGTGGATTGTGGTGCGCTCTGTGGATGTAGGCAGGTTTGGCCGAACCACGTAAATTCTTGTGTTATTTGTTTTTTTGCTTTCTTTCGTTTATTGCATTGGTTTGGTTGTCTGCCTTCATCTAGATTTTCTTTGGTTGTTATCTATTGCATTAAATCCCAAGATCCTAGGATTAGCAGTAGCACTAATCTGTAACAACCAGACTACCTAATTGTTCAAAACTTGGTGTGAGTATGGGAGATCTAGGAGATGGGACTAAGGGGAAAGCATGCTCTCCACATGAATTGGCTTGGTGAAGCCACAACAGTGTGAGAGAGGGTCTGCCATGCTCACTTGTGAATTCAGATACAAATGAGGAACTCTTCGAGTATGTAACAATAATCTCTATGACTGCTCGGCGACGCAGAGATAACGAATTGCCTTGTCTTCAACTGCAACCCCAAAATCAAATTGCCTTGTTGCATTCCTAAACCCAACGAAAAAAAACCCTAAACCCCAATGAACAAAAACCTACTAATGGAACCCAAGACATGTTGGATTCACCTTCAAAAACACATTGAGCTCTGATACAGAGAGGAGAGCCTTAATTATTGATACAGACGGGAAAGATAGGTGTGGATGTAGGCGGTGGCCTCAAGGTAAGGAAGAGCTTTGAAATAGTAATCTAACTTGATGTATTGCTGATGGGGGATTCAAAACCCTAACTTCAACTTTATGGTGTGCAGAATGATGAGATGAAAATGGGGTTAAAGAGTTTACTGACCTTCGATCGCATAAGAAGAAATTTGAGAGCTCCAATTGACAATCGATTCAATCAATCCAATGACCATCAATTCATTCAATCAATTTTCAAAACCACTCCAAGTATGAGCATATCATAACCATCACGATTGAACTCTGTGTTGTCATGAAGGAGAACTGGGAGGGGAAGAAGCTATATGTTGGGATAGTGTTGGCTTAAATAGTCCCACATCAAGTAAAAAGGAGTCGTCACTAAGGTGTTCACAAGGAGTGGTTCACTTTCTGATAGCAACGAGGCCTTTTGGGAAAAAATCCACACCGCCTAGGCCCAAATGGAAGGCTCATTATGGTGTTTAAGTTGGGGACAGTATCGTTGCTATGTATAGTGGACCAAGGCAGGTGCGTGACACGCTAACAACTGGTATCAGAGCCTTGGGTTTGCGAACCTAGGGCATAGGAAGTGTTTGAAGAAATTCTTGTGAGTTTTTCTTGTTGGTTCGAATGGGAGCAATGACTTTGGAGAAGGATACAACCAAGATAGATAAGTTTGTGGGTCAAACTTTGTTTTTGGAAGGTGCAAGTGGAGGATTCTTTAGGTTTTTTTTTAGTTTGACATTAATTTCGTTTATCCTTATTAGAGTTTGGCACTCGTTTTGAAAACTAATTGAGTATAACACTTGTTATCTGACGGAACTATTAAGTCCATGTCATTGACTGGTTAAGATTAATTTTTGGACAATTTTGCCCTTATCTTAGGTTAATTGAGTCTATTTTTGCATAATTGAATAAAAAAATTTGAACCCTAAAACCCAAAATTGCCTCCACCCCCTCATTTATTATCTATATTCTTTAAGCTCTTCTACTCTATGTCAGTAGGAGCCACACCCCCAAATCCAACCCCCATTGCCACCACCACCTCCACACATGGAGACACCTCAAAACCGACGCTCTAATCACTGCCACCACCTTTTCTGTTCCTATTCATACTCTTCTTAGTTTAGGTTTTTATGTTAAGATTTATCATATCATGCAGCTAGCAGTGCCGCCCATGGACGGATTAAAATCAATGGTTGCCTCAGGAGGATGTATAACCATTATTCCCTTCTGGTTATTCCATCGTTTTCAATGTGAAATTAATATGGATGAAACTGAAAGTTCAAAAGGATGACCTACATATACATGCCTTTAAATTGTTATCAAAGGTAGGTCCCAACTTTCAACTTCATCTACCAAAAATGTGCTACCCATTCAGGAGGTCCCCCAAAACCCCATCCCACGAGTCCATCACCACCACCTTGACTAAATTGGTATGCAATTCAAGAGAGCTCCATGCCAAATATTTTCATCATTTAACTTTTTGGTACAAAAAACCCTTTGTATTTTCATCACCTTCGGGTTCCACAATCACAATGCTATTACCATTCATTGTTGAGGAAGGAGTGACACAAGCAACCACCATCCGAGTAACTGCGAGAGAATAGGAACATGATTGGTGGTGGCGGTGATAAGAGTGGCAGTTTCGGAGTGTCTCCATGTGTGGAGGTGGTTTTAATGAGGGTTGAGATTTGAGGGTGGGGTTCCTACAGACATAGAGTAGAAGAGTTGAAAGAATAGAGAAGAAAGGAAGGGTGGGGGCAATTTTGGATTTTAGGGCTCAAAAAATTAGACTCAATTATCCAAAAATTAGAATAAATTAATCAAGCTAGGGCAAAATCGTCCAAAAATTAGTCTTGACTAGTCAATGACGTGGACCTAACAGTTATGTCAGAAAATGAGTGTTAATTAGTTTTCAAAACGAGTGTCAAACTCTAATAGGTATAAACTAACGAGTGTCAAACTAAAAAAAAACCCTAATCAGAAAGATCTTTATCAACCATTGAAGGATGAGAAACTAGATAGTATGAAACAAGAAGAGCGGGAAGTGCTTGAACGAAAGGCACTCAACACCATAAGACTGACATTGGCGAAGTTTGTTTTCTTCAACTTTAAGGGTGAGAAGACGACTGTATCGTTGATGTATGCCCTGTCAAAGATGTATTAACAACCTTCCACAGTGAATAAGGTTCACCTAATAAAAAAGTTGTTTAATATGAAAATGACCGAAGATGGAAAGTTTAGAGATCATCTGAATAACTTTAATGAGATTGTTGACCAATTGACAACAGTTGAAATCAAATTTAGTGATGAGATTCGAGCGTTGTTGATTTTGTCTCAGTTACCACAGAGTTGGGTTGGCACAGTTACATCGATTAGTAGCTCTGCAGGGAATAACAAATTGAAATTTAGTGATGTAGCCAGTATGATCTTGACTGAAGAATTAAGGAAAAAGACAAATGGAAGGCCCAATATGGTGGTGTTTAAGTTGGAGACGATATCGTTGCTATGTATAGTGGACCAAGGGGTGTGTGACACCCTAACATTGTAATTGGAGGAGTGGAAGATGGGCAGAGTGAGAATTGGTGGAGGCGGTGGTGTAATGTTTGATGTTTCGTGTCGAAAATTTAGGGGCTTTGTGTTGTAACGAAGCAGAATGGTGGGCGGTGGGAGAAGATGACGAAAATGATTAAGTTGGTGATGGCATTTTGGTAAGTCCAAAAACAACAGGTTGACATCCTGACACACATATGAATAGTGATTTCCAATTCCTCGTTAGAGATACAAATTATTATTTCATATATATTAAGTTTTACGTGGTGATCCTATCTTGGAATTGTATGGGAATGGGCTCCCCTTTGTGATTCGAAACCTAAAGGGCCTCATCATGAAGTACATTCCCAACATATGCTTACTGATAGAAACCAAATTCAAAACAAAAAATGAAAGGAATCATAATTTTTTTTTTTTATATGTTTGCTAATAGTGTTTTTTATTTTATTTTAATATGTGGACTGTTAGAGATAATTGGGACAACATTCAATACCAAAATGAGTTACCTCAAGCTCTCAGTATTCTTAAGAAACTTTCCAATTTGAGAATTACCCTCAAGAATTGGAAATGTCCACCACCAACTATCTAAAACTCACAATGAGATAAATGCACTTTCTAATGCACCTATCACTGATGACAATGTTAATAAATTGATTGATTTAGATAGACAAGCAGAGGACCTTACCAAAAGAGATGAAAGCTTGAGGAAACAAAAATGAAGAGATGACATAGTAAAACTAAGGGATGTGAACCAGAAATACTTCCATACTAGCACTCTTATAAGGGGAAAGAAGAGTATCATTTCTAGAATCATTCATGAGGAAGGGAACCAAATTATAGATCAAGTAATTGGTCATACTTTTACTTCTTATTTCTACAATCTTTTCCAATCTAATGAACTGAGTAGAGACCATGCCATTCTTGATTTGTTCCAACCTTGTATAAATGTGAATGATAATGAAATACTTTTTGTGTGTGCTCCTATGAGGAAGGGATTTGGAATATCATCAAGAGCATAGGCAATTGGAAAGCTCCGGGTCTTGATGGTTTCCAAACCTACTTCTACAAGCATTATTGGACCACAATAAAAAAAGGTATTATCGGTACGGTCCTAAATTGCTTCTATTTAGCAGTAATACAGCAAGCATTTAATCTCACTCATATAGCATTGATACCAAGGTTAAGAACCTTATATCTATAGTTCACTATAGACCTATTAGTCTTTGTAATGTTTTGAACAAAGTTGTGTAAAAGATCCTTGCAACTAGATTAAAAAACTATTTATCCACAATTATCTCTACTCACCATGGGTCTTTACACCTGATAAACTCTTAAAGTGCAGTGGTAACTCTAAAGTATCACTCACGGGTGCCCTAACATATGATGACCAATACTAGAGGGCGGTGAATAATCTCTTTTTGAAAATCAATTTTTTTTGTAATTTTTTTGCAGAAGAATGCAAAGGTTGGTAGACTACATGAACACTTTGTATAAACTCCGTGTTCAAAATAATCTTCTATACCTTAGAACCAATAAAACAATCAAACATAGGGAAAAAAACTGAAATGATTCACCTCTTAGTCTGGGTGGTCTCTAAATCTCAAATAAGGAAGTTGTTTGGTCGAAGTTATGCTCTCAACTTGAGCCTCAAATTGATTTCTTTTCTTTTTTAGCCCACTCAAAGATAATACGGAGAGATGAAAAAAAATTTCTATTAAACAATGGGGATAAACTTACCCTTCTTGTTCGATTTACTGCTCTTGAATAACTTTTGACAAGTTTCCCTTGAACTCCAAAAGTCGATGAAGGCAAATGAGGATGCAATTATTAATAGAGTGTTCCTACATGGGTGAAGTCGACTTCTCTATTTACATATATTCTTTTTTGAACGACTCTTTGCTTTATCAGAACGATTGCCTGTTGATGGTGACTTTTCAGGGGTGAAGTCGACTTTGCTCTATTCAGACACCTTTTTTAAATAAAAAGTTTTATCTTGGTCACATGTCATTATACGTGACATGGACTTCTCTTTTAAGTACATGGGCATGTCCAAAGTGTTGAAATATTCATGAGAATATCTATTCTCATGTGAGAGGATGCCCCAAATTAAAACTTTAAAATTTGGCCATCATAAGCTATTTTGGCATTGTCTTCAAATGTCACTTGGCATTGTCCACTTTCATGGATTTGTCTTTTTGAAGTTTGATGTTGCTTAATCGCTCTTCATATCTTTGACTTTGGTATCTTAGATTGACTTTATCCATGGTTTGGCGCATGACTTGATTTTATCTCATGCATTGTCGCCTTTGGTTGAGTCTTCACGGTCACATTTGAATAATCTAATTTCGTCGGTCACACACAACCCAGTATGCACGACTTTATAATTCGGTCAATACATTTTTACAACAACTCTGCTCAACCTATAATGGTTTTACAAGCTTACTAGTATTGTTTTTGTATTAATTCACAAATAGCATTTTCAATCTCCCCCTTTGTGAACTTATGACAAAAACACATCAATGTCCCAATTACGATATTTTAGATTTACTCAGGACAATAATTAGATTACTCAAAGCACCTGATGAACTTGATTATACGTGTTAAGAATTAGGAAGCTACAATTCATAGCAAACATAATAGTAGTGAGGGTATAATATGTATTATTGGTAGATGTTTGAAATTCATTTGACAATCTTTGGTTTCAAAATCGTTCTAAATGTTTTTTGAAAACCATACCAATTTCTTTATCAGATATAGATCAACTTTATTCAAAGCAAGAAGATCAATTGTTGTTCAAAGCAAGAGATATAGATAATTGTGGCTTTGTACCAGCTTATAACCGTTGGATTCATTTCTATCAGATTGACATGAATACCCAATTTTAGAATGAAGATAAAATTAATTTCCTTACCTTTCTTAACTTGATTACCTGTCTCTTCAGGAGTTCACAACTCCAATCAGGGATAGAAACAAGTCAATGCTCCCTCTAAAACAAAGGTTAGGAGCCCCCAAAAGAGAATAGTGAAAAGTCAATTTTGCTCTCAGTTGAAATTGGTGTGGTATACCAATAAAAATTGTTGCGTGTAAAGTAGGGGTGGGCAAGAATCCCGGTCTCGACCCGTATCGGTATGGTCCCGAACCAATTTAAATTGGGACCAACCGGTTTATACAGTTTTTATCCCGGTCCCGGACCGGTTTTCACTAATTTTGTCCCGGACTGTTCCGGTCCGTCCCGGTTACTACAGTTAGCCCAAGCCCAATTGATTTTATCAATTCTAAGCCCAAGCCCACATCTAACCCACACCACATCTCACCACTTACTGAGAATATCTCAGAAAAACTAACCCCAACAATCTAATCTATCAACTAAACCCCAAATTTACACAAGTTTGAAAACATTCAAACATCCAATCTAAGATGGAGGTGGAGGCATCTTCTCGTCCCCTGATCACAACCGATATACATATCAACTAGGTGTTTCACTATTATAAAGAATTGGTGATAAAAGATGCTTAGGATTGAAAGTTGGGAAAGATGTTGAGGGTTGAGATTCATTTTCGATAATGACATATTTGTGTTTGACCCTCATTAGTTTATATCTAATTGAGTTCAGCCCTCATTTTAAATTTTAATTGAATCTAACCCTCATTTTATAATAGATTTGTTAGGTTAACCATGTTGACAGGCAAATATTGATTTCATGACTAAATATCCTACATTGAATGCACATGCACAACATGTGCAAACTCCATAAAATTTAGCAAAATGCTTGGAATATTAATGTCAATCTTGATGTAATCCTAGGTCTGAAAAATTGATGAGTTAAAAACCCCAAATCTATTCATCTTCTCCACCTTTTCCTTTTCTTCTTTTTCAATTTTCAAAACATCACCATCTTAGGTTAAGACCCATTTAAACCAACGTACAAAATTTCTTACAATGTGCACGAGATTAAGAGCCTTTTGGCCAGAAGCAACTGAATTTCTTCTCATCCACAGAAGATGTTCCCTCTTCCCTACTTCGCTAATTTTTTTCCTTCCTACACTCAACCAGTAGTACCAAGACAATCAAACCTTCCATCCAATTGAATTAAACATTACCATGGATTAAACTATTGAAGAACATTTACCCAATTGGTTCCATTTAAAAAAAAATCAAGTAAAATCTATACTCACTTGTGAACGATTTTTTATGGTGGACTTGAATTCTTGAAACACTTGATATGGCCAACTCTTGCACCCTAAACATAACATAACATCACGAGTCAAGAATTGAAAAAAAGGGTTGTTAAAGAAAAGTAAATGAAGGAAGCGTGAAGGATACTTTGATGATGATGATGTGAGGAAAGGCAATGTTATGGGTTTTTGTAGTGGAAGGAACTGTAATAAGAATATTGTTTGCATCGGTGGAGAGAAGCTAGACAACGACAACGAGTGAGGAATAAAGTTTCTTTACAGGCAATGAGTTTGACTGAGTGACTCAAATGGACGATTAAACCAATTGGGTTCTAGTACACAAACAAGCTCTGGATGATGGGTTTGGTTTAGAAGTGAATTTTGTTTCTTCTTCTTTGATAGACCATTGAACTTGGTAAATGATTTGAGCTCAGAGGCTTGGAAAGAAGAATTAAGGATGAATATCTTTTAACTTGCTTTGATTCTCTGGAAAAATGAAACAAACTCAAGGAACTAAAAAAATATTTTATTCATCTGGAGGAGTTGATGGTGGGAGGAGAGTGTGGGGGGGGGGGGGGGGGGGGGGGGGGTGGAAGTGGAGGGGGATGTGTTTTGCAAATTAAAACAAGAAGATAAAGAAAAAGGTGGCTAATATGGATGGATTTGGGGTTTTTAATTCTTCAATTTCAAACCTAGGATTAGCTCGAGATTGACATTAATAATCCATGCATTTTATGGAGTTTGCATATTCCTTCCATGTGCATTCAATATAGGGTATTTTAGTCATTAAATCAATATTTACCAGTCAACATAGTTGTCATAACAGATCTGTTATAAAATGAGGGTTAGACTCAATTAAATTTAAAATGAGGGCTAAACTCAATTACATATAAACTAATGAGGACCAAACTCAAAAAAACCCTATTTGGAAATATAAAACTTGTAGAAGGACAAAGAAAATGAAAAAAATAGTTAAAAAAGTTAGTGGAATGTGCATGTGGCGGAGAGAAAAAATTATGTGTTTTTTCTTAAAATTAAAATTGTTACAAATATATACTTGGTTGTCGAATTTTGGTAAACTTGGTATTTTTGAAATGCATTTTTGAAGATCTTTCCAATGAAACCAATTATCAATACAAACGTTAAAAGTTCAAAAAAAAATTTATTATTAAAAACGTCTAATGCATTTTACATTGCAAGTATCTTCAATATTTTTCTAAGAAATGATATGGACTGATCATAACAGGAAAAACAAAAGAAGAAGAAATGAGTCGGATATTTTAATGCACATTTTAAAAATATTTTGAACTTCATGTTTTGCGAATTCAAGGTTGCGGGAAAATTCAATCTCAGCGTTTGAAAATTTTACCCCAACTGATTCAAATTTTGATCGAGTCTAGTCCTAAAATTTATATTATATATTTTAACCTTATAATAGGTTTGCACTTCAAAAATGATTGAGGGCGAAAGTGTGGATGGTGGCGGGAGTGTGTACATGATATTTAGCAAAAAAAAATGTATGTGGAGTGCCAACACCATGAGGAATACTATAGTATCTATCTTACAAATTAGCTAGGTGTTTTACTGTTCATAAGGAATTGGAGATAAAATATGGCTAGAATTGAAAGTTGGGATATATGGAAGATTGACATTCATTTCCTATAATGGCATGTTTGTAAATCTAAAACATGTAAAAAGGAAAATAAAATGAAAAACAAATTGAGAAAAAAGTTGATGGAATGTACATGTGGCAGGAAGGGAAAATTTTATGTATTTTTTCTCAAAATTAAAATTGTCATAACTACTTATTTGTTTGTCAAATTTTGGTAAGTTTGGTATCGTTGAAATGCAATTTTGAAGGTCTTTGAAATGAAATCAATGATCAATACAAGAGCTAAAATTTTAAAAAAATATATAATTATTAAAAAAAGTCTAATGCATTTCATATCGTTAGTATTTTTCAAAAGAAATGAGACATGCCGATCATACCAGGGAAAAAATAAAATGAGATGGGCATCTAAATGCACATTTAACAAAAACCTTGAACTTCGTGTTTGGTGAATTTAAAGTTAGAAGGAAAATTCACTCTCGAAATTTGAATTTTTTTTCCAACTGATTCAAAATTTGACCGAGTCTAACTATAAAGTTTATAGTATTATTTTACCTTAGAATATGCTTGCACTTTAAAACTGATTGAGGGCAAAAGTAGGGATGGTGGCAGAGGTGCTCAGTACATGATATTTAGCAGAATGCCCCTGCCTTTATCCGTTATTTATCTATACTTTATAACGGAATTTCAATAATACCCAAAGCAATTTTCAGATGTCCCTTTCATGACACTTAAAAAGTTGTGTAAAATAACAACAGTCAGGGGTGACTTAATGCACTTCCTGATACGAGGTAAAGTTTGCCATGTGGAACCAACTCTATCCATACTCATCTATTTTAAATATTAACAAATTGATTTGTCAAAAATACCCTTTTAATTGTAAATGTTAAGCAAATAAGTCAAAGGATAGATTTGTCTCAAGACACATCACATTTGGAATTTACCCCCTTAGTGTATGTTTTCCCATTGATTTATATAACTTTGGATTATAAAACTTATCAAGACACATTTTATATTCCATTTATGTCTTATTATTTATTTAAAATTTTACTTAATCTGATATCTTATTTATGATTTTTTAATTTTTTCTTTGAATAAAAAACATATTGACTCATATTTTTCCATTTGTTCTCGCATAGGGTAGGCAGTGGGGCAAATTTTCATGGATATCCACCCCTCCCACCCCCCCCCCCCCTTCCCGCCTCAATTGAGGCAAATTTGGGTTTCCCTAAATGGATTTTCGGGGCGGATTCGGGCATCCAAATGGTATCTGTCACAAATTTTGCCATATCCGCCCCTGCATATCCTTCCCGCGGATATCCATTTATATAGGTATTTTACTAAAATAACCTTAAGCCCTTAAGATAAACCTAACCCTAAACCACTCTCCATAGACTCTACTTTTGCACCTCTCTACTTTCTCCACCCATCTCCTCTGCCATACACCACCTCTTTTGCCACCTCTTCCACCAAAGTTATTCATCTCCACCTCCCTCTTATTTTTTTTCTTCTTCACTGAATATCTTCCCCTTGTAAACGACACCTTTTGTATCAAAACCTCACTATATTTTTACTTCCAACCTCTCCGATACAAAAACCTAAAGGCGCAAAAGAGCAAAGCATAAGAGAGTCTGAACTCATAAACTCTAAGAGCTTCATAGCACAAGAGGTTAATAAAGCTGCAATTTTTATTGCTTTAGAGACATTCGTTTAGCATTTCTCTAATCAATTTTTAATATTTGGTTTGGTTTCGATCACAAATCTGCAAACATGGCGGCCTCAAAACACCTGTCACAGAAAAGAAGCTGACATCCCGATGATATTGGCGTCCGATGTTCCATTGGGGACGAAGAACTGCGATTACCAAATGGAGCTTTACGTTTTCAAGAACTCTGAAGAATTGCAATTACCAGATGATTGGGTTTTGTTATTTGATTGTGATTGTTATTGGGGTTGCTTTGTTTGATGGGTAGATCGGATTTTATGAAAGTTTATAGAAAATATAGAGAATCCAAAGTGAAATATGGTGGAAGAGTAAATTGATTAGAGATTTGAAATCTTCTTTTTTTACTTCTTCTTTCCCTTCTGCTTCTTCTAGGTTAGAAAAGAAGACAACTTTTACTTTTTTATTTAGAAATCAAATGATTAATCGGGGTGAGGCGGATATTAGCCAATCCGTCCAGAGCGGGGATGGTTTTAAAAATATATATATATATATATATAAACAGGCAGATTCGGGGATCCGCGATCCCCGATGGGGCGGAGACATTTGCCAAAATCTGCCCCGTTTCCATCCCTATTCTCGCATTATAAATGTTAGATTTTTATTTTTCAAAAAGGTTAATTTTTTTCAAAATAGCACATGATTTCCATTTAGGGCATGCCGAAGGCACGACCAATGAGGGTGGCATGCCGAAGGCATGTCACTGAACTCTTACCAACATGTGAAAAGTGTATGGTCGTACCGCTTATGCATTAGTCTACTACTATAACAACAATTGGATGGTCAGTGTCCTTAAATGTGTCACACCTGCGATCTTCCGATTTTGCCCCGTCGATATTACAAAATCCTCGTCATATCCCCGACCTATTTATGTGGCCTTCGAAATCCCAAAACTATGTCGTCACTTGATTCTTACGAGTTCTCAGATGCAACCATTGCAGTATTTGTTGGTGGCAGTTCCAATTGTGTGATGTATGCATTGAAGTGATCAATCCTTAATTTTTTAGAGCCTGCTATAACGACAATTGGATGGTCGATGTCTTTAAATGTGTCATTCCTGCGATCGTTCAAAATTTCCCCTCCCATATTACAAAATCCCCGTCTTGTTTTGTGTGTCCCTTCGAAATTTGAAAATTGTGTCGTCACTTGATTCTTATGAGTTCTCAGATGCAGCCAGTGCAGCATATTCGTGGTGGCAATTCCAACTGTGTGATGTATTCATTGAAGTGATCAAGCCTTACTTTTCTGGAAAGCATTCCACAGTTTGACTCTGCAAGGATAGTTGCCCGTGACATCCAAATATCCATAAGTTGTAGAAATTAGATCAATTTTGTTCATTCATTACATCGAAGTTAAGGCTATGTAGTGATTAATATGTAGTAATTTTCGTTTTTAAGATCTCTAGACACTTTTGTTCTCTGTCTTTTTTCACTCTCCCTCTTCTTTCAATTTCGTTTCTTCAAGGAGGATGATTTAGTGATGATAAGGAAGATGATATTTAGTTTCTAATACGCAAATTAAGTCTATTTAGAGTTTTATTTTGAGAATTGGTGTCATAATTGGATTCATGGGTGATAAGATTCAAATCTGCGTACACCCATGCGTTGTGGGAAGAAAAATTGTTATCAATGTTGAAGGCAAGTGCCATTCACTAGTATATCTAGAGTATATAATGCATGCTCCCCTTAGGAACGATACCCATGTGGATTTTCGTCATGATTTTTGGAACGCCCTTCCAAATCTATTCTATTTACAAGTAAAATCAATAGATACGTAAATAGTGTGCAAGGGTATTTTTGTCATTTTACATATGCACCATTTTACAAACCCAAATTCAGATTATTTATGATAAAAAATCACTCCTCTCAAATATTGTTAATTTAACAAAGTTCCTAATATAATTTATTCGAATCCCTTAATTATTTGTAAACTATAGGTAGGCCCTTAAAATTATAAATAATTAATTTATTTAAAATTTAATTAATTTATTATTGAAAATTATTAATAACATTAAAATAAATAAATAAAATTACTGAATATTCACGCACTTAAAAGCCCGTGAACTCCCTAGTATAAAATAATTGATGAGTGTGGAAGCGACAATAACCGCGTAGTCCCCCTGGCCTAGGAACGCAAATAACAAGCAACAGAAGGCAAATCTGTAAAAAGCATCGCCCATCCAATAGTTGACGAACGCCCCCCCGAATTCCCCCCTATTGTCCTCTCTTGCTTCGCTCCAGTGATTTTATTTCTACCAACGAGACTCGTTTTCTCTATCTTCCACTAAAAGCATCTTCTCATCTCTTCTCTTCTCTTCTCTCAGTCGATCAACCCATCCAATCTCGAATTCCTTCGTCTCGATCGATCTTCCATCTTTGGATCCGTATCTCATCACAGGTTTGCATCTTTTCAATCGATTTACATATCCAACTTTCAATTTTATATATTTGTTTCCAAAGTCATCGTACAATTACTTCAATTCCTTACCTTTTGATCGAAGATTATTAGGATTTTATATATGTAATTAAGGTTTGATTTGATGTAGGAGAAAAGAGAGGGTTGGGTTTCAAAGCGTATAAGCAATCATGTTTACGCGGATTTTCGGCAAACCTAAACAGGAAGCCAATACCCTTACAACGCTCGATAAGCTCAGCGAGGTACGGTTTTCATTGATTGCTTTTTGTTGATTCAATTTATGAGATGGATTAGATGTTATGGTGGAATTCGGATTTCTTACCTGGAACTTGTTATGTGGTCTTAAGTTATTAGGGTAAAGTTGATGATTTGAAGAGTACAACTTTGTTGGGTATGTATGTAGATAGTCTTAATGCGAAGATAGGTTGATTTAATTGAAAGGGATTACTTTTGAGGAAAAAATTAGAAAACTTGGTTATGGATTAGGATGCTGGATTTGTAAAGCCAACCAAGATAATTCGTTTTCTTTGTTCCTTCATGACTCGATGTAGAGCATTGAGTGAAACACTTTGGAAACAGAAAAAAAAAGCATTGTTAATAAGATAATTTGAATAAATCATGATTATGAACAAGGGATGGGAGAGAAACAAAGAGGGAGAAATGAGCTGTAATTTTTATTGAAAGTTTGGTGATGTCTCTTTTGAAATATTTGGAATAACAACATATTTGATCTTTCAAAGAATGTCAATTGAAATGAAAGAGTAAAGAAAAGGTTAATCAAAGGCAATCTACTAATTGGGGGAGAGGGTGGGGGGTGCTTTTGCTAGAGTGGAAGAGGCGACATTTTGGAGATCAGATTTGTGAGGTGGAGGACTGCATGGTGCAATGGAAAGGAGATCGTTTCTCATGTAGGGTAAATGGATTTGCAAGCATTCTTTGTTGGCAGGTTTGTGTTTGATTTGGAAAGAAAGAAGCTTAGCATTGAGGATTCCTTATGTGAAAAATGTTTAGCAAGTTGTATTATTGAATAAGCTTCTTGTATGGATCTTGGTAGTGAATGGGGTTCTTTCTTTGTTTTGAAGAAAAGGTCTGAATCTGAATTGACCATGGTAAAGGGCAGTGTTGTATGAATCGCAGAAAATCGCGAGTCAAATCGTCGATTTGATTCGAATCGGTTTACAACCGATCTAAATCACCAACTAAATCGCTTTGAATCGTGGCCGATTCAACACTTAATCGCTAAATCGCGATTATGAGTAAATCGTGCAATAAAGTTAGAAGATGAGGAGAAAAAGTATAGAGAGATGCGAAGAGGAGGAAGAGGTATAGAAAGACGATGAAAACTTATCCAAACTTGTGATTAAAGTAATCTCTGTGATGTATAGAAAAAAAAAATTCTACTCACTTTTGTTTTTCTTCACCGTGATTACTCTCATTGCGTCTGCTTCTTGGAACCAAATTCAATCATCCAAATCGAACCAATTGGAAAGAGAGGGAGTCAAACAAGAGAGTTGGAAGCCTCAACGAATCAGAAGAGTCAGACCAGAGAAAGAGAGTCGAAGCATATCAACATATTGGACATGGAGTCGAACCAGCTCTCACAAATTGTACCAGATCTCCTATATCAACAAATTTCGCACCAGAAAGCAAAGCAGTTTCTCTACACATCTCTGATTGAACCAAAAACTCTAGTGTGGGCACGCAAATTGAGTCATTCATTCAATGGCAACCCTTGTAAATTGAATTAAATATCAAGGGGCAGGAACAAAAAAGTTAGGTGGATTGATGGGGGACCCAAGAGCTGTAAAGAAAGAAAGTGGTTCCCAAAAAAAACACAGTCCTCGTGTCTGGCGCCAATCAAACCATCATTTCTCTATCTTACTGTTTGGTTAATATTCTCTCTCTCTTATTGTTTGGTTAAAACAATACCATACACAACTAAAAAGTGGTAATTTTGTTCTAAAAAAATTGAAAATTTATAAAAATGTAAAGATTTTGTTTACATAATTTTGTCATTGGGAACTTTACTGTTGTTTACTAGGATGATGTTCCTATCTTTGGATGGAGCCCATGATACCTAATGATGTTGCTTTTGGGCATTATTTTGGAAATGAAATATGTAATCCAAATCAGTAATTCTAAGAATTGTTAGAAAATTTAGATTTTGCTTTTCAAGATACTTTAGATTGACTTTTAGTTATATCTATGTATATAATATATAACATATAATATATATAGTATTATTATAAATCTTACGATTTACGATTAAATCTAAATCTTACACGTAACGATTTACAATACGATTCACGATTCACTAACATTGGTAAAGGGTGTGCCAAGAGTTGTAGCAGTTGACATTTTTTGGTTTTTGATAAACAACACACTAGATTTCATAAATAACTCTCAAATGTGAGAAATTCTTTGAGAAGCTTAATGGAAAGGTGGATTACAAATAGAGGTGCATTATCAAGAGGCAAAATGCAGTTGTATACGCAAGAAGAAAAGTTAAAGTTGCGAAGAATACCCAAAGAAAGACTAATACCAGAGGCTGATTTTGATTTTTATCAGAAGTGTGATTGGATGATGTGAGTGTTTACGAAAACCTTTATATTTCTCTCTTTCCACAACGTCCAAAGAGCTATTGTTGACACTCTTTCCCCAAACCATTGGACTGTGGTAGATGTAGAAGTCTGGTTCCAGTTGTTAATCCAATCTAGTAAATCATTAACTGAGGGATTATTGGCTCCGAACTCGTGATGTAACCTGTCCCAAATATCTTTAGCATAAGAGCAGTGAAGAAGTAATGATTGACGTCCTTTACGACTGGTTACATAGCTTACAAGTGCTATAAGACCTCTTGTGGCTAACTTATTGGTGGTAAGGTTTTTTTGCTTCATAATGCACCATACTAGGCAGTTAGTCCGAACCTGCTCCTTGTAGCAGAAGAGCTTGAATGACAAAGAATATGAGAAAGATATAGAGAGGTGAGAAATCTACTTCGGTTAGGTTTAGAAAGGGAATTGTGGCTCAGAGGGAAACATCCATTGAGAACGACGCAGTTTGGTCATAGGAAATGTGTTATAGAGAGACAACCTTTGAAAAGTGATGCCGGGCAGAATAACGATTATTCTGTAGGCTAGTTCAACAGATAATTCACAGGGAAAAGAACACGAGATTAGCCCAAAAAACACAGAGAAACAACTCTAATGTTCAATTAAAATTATTCAAATAAAAAAGTCTACTACAATATTGAGGAAGAACTCTATTTATAGTTCTCAAATGACTTGAATAATAAGCAGCCTATTCCTAAAAGAAAAAGTAGAATCAAATACTAAAATAACAAGCAGTCTATTCCTAAAAGAAAACGTAAAGCCTAATCCTAAAAGGGAAAAAAAAAAAAAAACTCCTAATTAAATTGAAAGACTACAAATAAATTATTTAGTAAATAACTCTGAGAGCAAATTTGGAACCCTAGAAACCCAAATTAGGAAAGAGATCACGATTTTCTGCCATCTTTGCGCTGATCTGCCAACTCAAGGTATCTCAGTTCCAACAACGTGCTATATGACAACTCAACATCATCTGACTCGGATCCTCCTGCATCAAAAAGTGCAAGGATGCACGGACACGGACACGTGTGTCGTGTCGGACACGGACACGACACGGCGACTCGGCAATTTTCAAAAAAATAGGACTCGGCGACACGGTCAAACTTAATTTTTTAATATATATTTTTTGTAACTCATCAAATTCAAACATATCAATAATACATTCAAATTCATTCATTCAAATTTACAAATGCATCATAAAGTCAAGCTCAACTGCTCAAGTAGTCAAGTCATACTCATAAAGCATAATTTCATTAACTTGATACTGTAAATTGATACTGTAAATCTCATAAAGTAGTCAAGTAGTCAAGTCATACTCATATAATTTCATTAACTTGATACTGTAAATTGATAATTTTAAAAACTCACCAGTCACCAGCGAGGCGGCTAGATCTCTTCTTCATTAACTAGCTCATCCACTGTCACATTTTCTGCATCCAACAGACATCAAGCGAAAGACCAATTTTCCTAATCTTTCTGACAATAGTTACACTTCCATCTAAGGTTTCCCCCACCTTCACTTGGTTTTCCTAATCTTGTCACATGCTTCCAAAGATCATCCCCAGTTCCTTGGCCTGCTAAAACCAATTTTAATTTCTTATTTAGTTTTCACTTTTCACTTTCCAGCAAATAGGTGCAAGGAAGGAAAACATACACTTGCAGGAAAAAAAATTTCTAAGAAAAAACATACACTTGCAGAGATTCAGAGATTCATACACTTGCAGAAATTCATACACTTCAAGAAAAAACATACACTTGCAAGAAAAAACGAATCGCAGGAAGTTTCATAAACTTGCAGTTGCAGGAAAAAAAAAAAAAAATCGAATGAATCGAATTGATTGTTGAAATCGCTGAAATTTCAAAAAAAAAACATACCCACTTGCAGAGATTCAGAGAATACTAGCAGAGAAAAAAAAAAAAAAAGAAATCGAATAATCGATTAAATCGATTGTTGAAATCCCTGAAATTTCAAAAAAAAAACATACCCACTTGCAGAGATTCAGAGAATACTAGCAGAGAAAAAAAAAAAAAAAAAAAAAAAAACAGAAATCGATTTCGATCTCAATCGAGGGTCGATGAAGCAACTCACATAACAGGAACGATCGATCGATCGATCTCTACATCTCAGGAAAAAAAAAAAAAAAAAAAAGAAATCGATCGATCGAATCGATCGAACGTACCTGGTCCTGGTGTCGATGAGGACGCCATGATCTGATCTCTTCTCCTCCGCTCCGTCTGTCGATCTCTTCTCCTCCGTCTCTATCAGTCTTGACGATCGATCGATGGCTGCGAAAGGGTTTCTGAGTTAGGGTTTCGGGTTTTTTTTTTTTTTTTTTTTTCTCTGCTCTGACTCGGTCTGTGTGGGAGGGAGGAAGAATCGTGCGAAATTAACATTTTCGTAGTCAACGAATTTTGACTACCTCCGGACCGTGTCTGACCGAGTCTGGACCGTGTCTGACCGTGTCCAGGCCGTGTCCAGATCAGTCAACGAATTTTGACCGTTGACCCCGTGTCCAATACGTGTCCAGCGCGTGTCGTACGCGAATCCGTGTCCGACACGTATTTGACGCGTGATTCGGGGGGTTTTCGGAGAGTCGGTGCATCCTTGTGTATCATGTGCTTGTGAAAACACTGGATCAAGTGAATTATAACTCACAATTCTTTAAAATATTGTACGTGTTACATGATGGTCTAGATTGTTGTTTCCCATCTTTAAACTAGAAACTACTTGGTTCTCTTTAAATTATTTTCTTTAGTTGCATTCATAATTTTAATTTTTTTGTAAATACATTACAACCACGTTGCTGTGTTCCAACAACATCAAATGGGATTCAATTTGGAATTTAAGTTGTTGACATGTTTTGCTAATTGCTAGCCAGTGTGCACATGTTTCTTTAGGGGCCTTGGTTTATGTATATGTGTATTACATTCAATTGTCCGTTTCTAGTAATACAATAATACTTCTACATACAGTCAAACTAATATGTATTGATACTAGTGTATTACACGTGGCGTTGCACGATAGAAAGTGGGTCGTGAGATTAAGTCAAACTTGTTTTTTTTTTTTTTAAATATATTTAAAGACCGCCGCAGTGATTCTCCTTAACCTTTGATTTTCCAAAATATGAAGTTCAGGGTCTTTGTTTGAGTGCGCCTTTAGATGCCCATCTCATACTTTAATTAATATTGAAAATTACGATGTGAAATGCATTAGACATTTTTTTAAATGCATATGATGTTAAATGAATATTTTGAAAACTTAAGTTTTTGTATTGATCTTCAAAAATGCATTCCAACAATGTTAAGTTTATTAAAATCAGACAATTAAGTAGATAGTTATAACAATTTTAATGATGAGAAATAAAACACATAATTTTCTCTCTCCGCCACATGTACATTCCTTAAACTTTTTCACCATTTTTCTTTTTTTTTGCCCTTCTACATATTTAATAATTACAACACATGCCATTATAGAGAATGAATTTCAACCCTCGAGATCTTCCCAACTTTCAATCCTAGTCCTCTTTTATCTCTAAATCCTTATGAATAGTAAAACACATATCTGATTTGTAATATAGATTAGTGTACTACCCATGTCGTTGGCATGATAGGAAGTCGGTTGTGGCATTAGGGTCAAACTTGATCGAAATTTTTGAAAAAATAGTAAAAATAAAACCACATCAACGAATTCTCTCTAAACTTGAAGTCGACATCTTTGTTTTAATGAACATTAAGATACCCATTTCATTTAGTGAAAAATATTGAAAATACTTGCAATGTGAAATGCATATTATGCATTATACGTTTTTCAATAATAAATACATATTTTACATTTTAAGTGTTTGTATTGATCATTGGTTTCATTGGAAAGATCTTAAAAAAACATTTCAAAGATATCAAATATACCAGGAATCTGACTACGCAGATAGTTATATCAATTTTCATTTTTGAGGAAAAGAAAACACCGACTTTCTCTTAGGGGTGAGCACGGTCCAGAATGGTCGGATTAGGCTTATCTCAGTCCCTGTCCAATAAAACGGAACGGTTTGGGATACACTTTTTTTTGGGTAAAACTGTTTGGTTCCGGACCAGTTTGGTCCCGAACCAGCTTGAACTGGGTCGGGGTCCATACCATCCCGAATTGGGAGGGAAGAAAAACTCGAGGCGAGAAATTATAGAGGTATAGGGGGAAGGAAGTAGGGGAATATATGGTCCCATGATGGGACACGTGGGCTGTGGTGGGGCCGAACGGTGTACCAATTTGCACTTTTGTTTAGTAAGGTATAGGGAGAAAGGAAAATAATTCATAATGAAAGGAGCACGTGTCGAAAAGGAGGAGCATAACTCATCTCTAAACACAAACAAGTTGCAGGGGGAGAGAGTGACATGTAGAGATTGCTGACATCTGTCACACGCGAGATGCAGAGAGAGAAAGAGCAAGTTCCTTTCTCCATTTTGCTTTTAGACTTTAGTTACTATATGCTATACTGTTTTTTATTTGCTGGCCCCACCCATAGTTTTCTCCCATTTAAAGTATGTGTTTCAATGATCAGTGGATGGAAGGTTTTTTTTTTGTACTTGCTTGGCAAAATAATTTGCTGAGCTGTGAGTTCTTCAGAACTATAATTTGTAGAAGGAGCTTTTGAAACTATTTTTATTCGTTATTTAGGAGCTATCAGTTCATTCAGTCATTTCACTTTTGAGTGTGCGTTTGTCATTCATTCAGTCAGTCACAAAATTTAAATTTGGTTTAAAAGTTAGGGTTGTTCATTAGAGTTGGGCTTGGGCTTGAAGCAGGCCCAGTACAATATTCAGAACGATTCGGGAAAGAACGGGACTGCATTTGTAGAACCTGTTCCGTCCCAATTCCAATCAGTCTGGGATCGGGATGAAAAATTCAGACACTGTTTTCATATGGTTTTGAAACGGTTCGGAACCATACCGGTCCGGAACGGAATGTGATGGATCGGGAATCTTGCCCAACCCTACTTTCTCTCTCTGCTACATGTACATTCCACAAACTTTTTCTCGATTTTATTCATTTTCTTTACCCTTCTACATACTTGATATTTACAATGTGCCATTATAAAGAATGAATCTTAACCGTCAACTTCTTCCAAACTCTTAATCTTAGCCATCTTTTATCTCCAACTCCTTACTGAATAGTAACACACCTAGCTGAATTGTAATATAGATTAATTAAAATTTACAGAAAATTATATGAAGAAATTAAGTATTCAGAAGTTTTAGATATTGAAATAAAGATCTCCTTAGAGATTTCGGGAGCTTTAATAGTTGAATTCACATTTTTTTACTGTATTGTGCTTGGGTGTCTAATTAATTTATTACTAGTAATACTTGTATTAATAAAAATAGTCAAACTAATTTCTTATTGATATTAATTAAAATTTACCAACAATTATAATTATGCAGTGAAATTGTAATCTTAAGTATTAGAAAGTGATATGAAAAAGGCAAATATATATATAAAGATAAATTGTAATCTTATGTGTGTATATATAAAGATCCTCTTAGATTTTAAAGTTAGCAAGATACAGTAACAAATTTTTGGACCAAGCTTAAATGGAATTTAGAATATGTGTTGCAAGTTTTGCATGATTGAAGTTTGTTTTTTCCTCTCGCTGTTGGGGGGGGGGGGGGGGGGGGGGGGTGTAAAATCAATGCATCAATAAGTAGAAAAGATTAATGAAGGCTCAGATGTAGAAAAACTAGAATAACAAAAGACTGACATCACTGACCAGCCGACCACAATATGAGACCACTCAGCCATAGACAAAGTGATACCTATTCACCGCATATTCGACTGATATACCTCCAAGATGCATCTATTCGCCCCATGCGTGATCCTATAAAACAACCTACTGCTCCACTGAAGCCATTATGCCTAACAAAATGCAGCGGATAAGGTTCTGTAGATTTTGTTGATTGTGTTACTCTGTGAGTGTGTTAGACCATTTATTCTTCAATGCATTGATTACTCATGTGATCTCATCGCACACGAGCAAGTTTTACCCTTAACTAATGTATTATAACTTAGGTGTCCAACCTTTTGCATTCATCTCAAATAACTTACCTTGATGACCAAATTTGTTGCGAAACCATCCATATTTGTTTATGTTTGTTCCGACTCTGATGCATTACTGTCTGAATCATGTAGACGCTTGAAATGCTAGAGAAAAAGGAGAAAGTTCTTCTAAAGAAGGCCTTCTTCTGAAGTGGAAAAGCCAAAGGATTTTACCAGGGCAAAGAACAAAAAGGGTAGCCTGAAGACATTCTGTTATTTATTATTATTATTTTTTGTTGTTAGATTATCTAGAGAAGACTTGGAACTCTGCATAGACTCCATTCTATTTATGTGCTACTGCTACAACAATTGGGCTTTGCATCATTGTGTCAACTTGTCATGCAACCTATGTAGCATGGACTTTTCAAAAGTGTGGCATCCTCGTGTCAAACATATGTCGACATAAATCCTTGTGTCGTGTGTTTTCCTTTCTTTCTCTGAATTATTACAAATATAATGTTGAGTCCAAGAACCTTTTTTTTTTGTAGTTTTGACAATTCATACTCCGTATGCAAGTCTGAGTTCATCTCTATGTGATGGAGCATGTAACACTTACCATTCATATTCTGAGTTAGTGCTGGTGGTCATAGAATGTATCCCCCTAGTAGCTATCTGACAACGCTCTGAATTTACTCTGTCACTCCCTTTGCAATCAAGCTAATTCCAAAGTTCTGATATAATGCATAATGTTGCATCATGTTCCAATTCATTGTGCAGGTTCTGTTGTGTTGATCACTGTTGTCCAGTCCAAAATATGATTCATAATATCATGACTTTCTATAAAGGGTGTTAGCATTGTTTATCTTTTTGGTTGGTATCATATTTAAGTCAGAATGATGGATGACATTTCCTTGTGTATTCTCTTGTTTGTTGTTACCCTCTAGCTGCAATACAATGTTTGAAGAGGAAGAGGCTTTATGAACAGCAAATTGAGCAACTTGGGAATTTCCAATTGCGAATTCACGATCAGGTAGTTCACACTGCTCTTCCATTATTATCTTATCAAACCAGAATATGCAAAACAGACTGGTTAAATTCTCATATTCTACTGGTGCTGATTTGAGGACCCCACCCATGTTCTTATCTGAAAATCTCAAGTTGGATATCCTTGGTTAATTTATATGGTTCTGTATTTTAGATGATAATGTTAGAAGGTGCAAAAGCTACAACCGAGACGGTTGATGCATTGAGAACTGGAGCCTGCTGCAATGAAGGCTATGCAAAAAGCAACGTGAGTACATGGATCTATTATTTTTTCAAATTTATTAGTTACGCTGATTCCTACTGTTTTCCTCAGTCTATAATTGTCCAATAATTTCTAGTTTTCCAGTTTATATAGAGCTATAGTTTTTTTTTTTTGAAGTTCTAAAAATTGGTTGAGAGGGAGGGGGGGGGGGGGGGGGGGGGGGGGGGGGGGGGGGGGGGGGGAGGGGAGATTGCCTGCTAAACTGTGAAAATAAAGAAAAGACAGGTCGCGATGCAGAGTTGCCTTCCTGAGTGATTAAATCTTCCTTATAGCACAAAGTTTATAAGAGGTAATCACTTAATTTCCTTACAGCCTTCCTAAACTATGTGCTATAAAGAAGTATGTCTCCACTTTTGGTTAATTTTTCAGTCAATATGTACAACACCTTGTACCAGAGTCGAACACGTGCACACTTACCTGTATCATGTTAGCTAGCTTGCAAATTTTTTTCCTGTACAAAAGGATCCCTTTATGTTGATCCAAAGTTGCCCCCATCCATTAAAAGTTTCCTCAATAGTTTTTCCTGGTATCCAACTAGGTGCCCCAAATGAAAGTGTGTTATTCCACACACTTGAATAAGAACAAACTTGAGTTTGGAATTGTCTCTGATTTATTAAGCCCATCTAAACAAGAGTTCCCATCTAGGTAAATGGCAGGAAATAAGTTAGGAAACAAATTAAGCACAAGTTTTTTGTTGCATTTTCTGTTGTTTAATTCCGCCCACCAAAGTAAATAATTAAATAAAAATAAAATAAATATTTGAAGGTATTGGGTCTCTCAAATCACTCTACTGAATCTAGGATTTTACGATGAGATTTGCCATATGAAGAAAAATATGATAACCTCATGAAAATCAACAAAGAAAAATGTCCTGAGCCACATCCTCATCTTCGGTACATTGTGGTATAAATCAAATAGATTGGTCATAGATTCAATCTCCCAGGCATTAAAGTCTCTTCTAAAGGTCTGTTTAATTCTCATTCTTGAAAGAGTAAGTGGTGAGAAAGGGCGTTTGCTTCTCACGGCATTCTCCTTGTCCCTCTCATTGAGGAGTATTTATGGAAGAGCTTCTGATGCATTTGAAAACGTTGGGCTTATGTCTGTCATTTTGTGTTCGAATGCCTTTCATTTCTAGATGGCAGTTCTATTGTATTCAGGCTATATGTGTGGATAGTGGTTTGAAGACTGTAGCAACTCAGTCCCTTGATGTGTGGGGCTTTCAATTAAAGTTCATCTATATAAATGATCTGAGGGGTGTGAATTTGTGATTGTATCTTTTAGAAGGAAAATTTGAACAAAATATTAATAGATGGATTTTAACATGCATTCTTATTACAGGAATATTGATGACGTTGACAAGACGATGGGAGTGAGATCAATGAGCAGACAGAGAACATGAAGCAGATTCAGGAAGCATTATCAACTCCAGTTGGTTCCGCTGCGGACTTTGATGAAGTATTACTATTTAAAGAACTTCTCATTCTCCCTGTTATTTATAAAATTCTGTATAGGATTCTAAATGTATCTTTAATTGCAGGATGAACTGGAAGCTGAGCTTGAGGAATTGGAAGGTGCAGAGTTGGAAGAACAACTTCTTCAGCCTGCTACAACTGCCCCTGCAGCTCCCATACATGTTCCAGTAGGAAGACAACCAACTCGACCTGCTCCTCGAAAGAACACTGCTGAGGAAGATGAGCTGGCTGCATTACAAGCAGAGATGGCAATGTGAGCTGGTAGGTTACCATGTGTTAATCTGTCTCATTTTTCTGAGTCTCTCATTTTTCTGTTTCTTACTCCCCTTATGAACTACTTTCAAGTTTTTCAAATTGTTGAGAACTTCTGTATACTAGCTCAGAACTAGGGCTGTAAATGGATCGGATTTGTGTAAAAAATGCTTAAATTATCAGATCCAATTTCATAGTCAAATGCTACCTAATTTTTGCAACCAATGGATCGAATCAATCCATTTGCAGGCCTACTCGGAACAGTCTAGACTGAATCATATGGTCTCTATACTAGCTCAGAACCACCTAGACTAAATCAGAGCTTCTCTAACTAGAACGTCTCAATTATTCGACCGAATTTATTACTGTACAGGATTCCCTGGATGAGAATAATTGGAGTTCGCAAATACTAGTTTACTGTATTATGGGTGTTGCTCAGGCAATTCTGTTGACGTGATTATGACTCGTGTGAATTTGCTGGTAAGAAATATTGTATAGTTGGGATTAAGAAGAGGATGCTCTTTTAAATTGTATTCTACATTTATTATCCTGTTAAAATATTTGCGACTTTGATTTGGATATTTTTGTCCATAAATTCTAATTTTCATCTGGGACTACATCAAAACTAGAGCTTATGTTCATTTGAGAAACTCGTCTCATGACTAAATCTAACTCGGCAAAATGATTATTATTTTATTTTTGGGTAAAATAAATACCTGGCTTATGGGTGTCCATTGTTTAAGTTGTGGATGCTATCATCTTCTGCCAACGTTTTGAATGCCTTTGCTTTTAATTAAAGGTTAATTTCCATTTGGCCCCCATTTATTTGTCTATTCTTATTTGACGTACATTTGTTTTTGTATTCCAGTCTAACATCCATGACTGTTTGTTCAAAGGTGTTGATTAACAAATTTTATCCAAATTTTTTAATTGACAAATTTACGTTCACATAATTTTCTCAATCAAACACTTTTTTTCCCAATTTTTCTTTTAATTCTCTCTCTCTCCCCTCACAAGCCCATCTTTTTTTTTTTTTTTTTTAATTTTTTGTTCTCTTTTTAACACTCTCTCCACTGTTTCTTTGTCTCTTTTTCTGGAGAACTCTGAAGCAGATCGGCTAATCTCATCCCAGATGTTGTCGAATGACAATGCACCTTTCAGAAAATCAAAGCCACTGTCTTCCATTCCATATGGATGGAAGAACCCAATGAAGGATTTTTGTAGAGCAACGGTGAGGGGGTGGATCTTGGCCTGAAGGACAGTCTCAAGGTTAAAGTGTTTGTCAAGGAACCGAGCTCTGTATGTCTCATTCTCCCATAGATTTCTCTACTCAAGTGACCCATCTGCAACTGCCTTCTCTGATTTTTCAAACCCAAATCTGAAGGAGTTGGCCGACTTTTGCACACCGTCAGATACGGGACGACATTGGGCGATGACAGACTGCTGGCCAGCAAAAGGGTCAACAGATCTGAAGCAACGCTAGAGGAAGCACCAGATCTGGATCAGAGGAAGAACGATCTTTATTTTTGCTTGAACTTCACTGGTTTCTTCAAGATCGAATTAGATCCAGATCAAGAAACAACCAAGCGAAAGTTCTGTTGGAAACTTTGAACTCAAAATTCCATCACAGACAACTCTGAACATAATCAAAGATAATTTTGAGAATGAAGTCAAATTAGATTTCGTTATACTTAATTTCACCAAGACATAAAAATGCTACCCTCAAAATATTGTTAATTCTGTAGAAACCATTTGAAGGAGAAGAGGAAACATGAAAGCTTCACCTACACCATGAAACTCTGAACATAATTTAGAAGCTATAGAACTCGATCCAACACATATAATCGCATAACTGAGCTTGGAAGAAGTTTTAAATTGCAATAGGTATGAATTGCAATGAGTAGATGAGGACGGAAGAGGCTTGTTACCTAAATTTTCCAAAACCAAACTTGAACCAGCACCAGCATAGAAGTGGAGATGTGCAATGAGGAAGTTGTTTCATTGCAAAACTCATCTATGTTTCTTCTTATTCTTCTTGTAATTGTAACGGTTGTTGTTCAAATGTGGGAGGATCCAAAGTAAGAAATTTGTCTCAATCGAAGAATACCTTCTTCTAATGCCAGCCAGCTAGACACAGTGATCCATCATAGAGACAGAGAAACGGAAACCATTGAAGTGATTGACGACTGAAACATGAAAAACAAACTAATAAAGGTTTGCCTTCATTAAGTGTAACACCCAATTCAGAGTCTTTGAGTCAACTTGATCAAATTCTCCGATCAACTAGTAAGTTCTAAATTGAGTAAGATTGAGTAGTTTGAGATTGGTATATCAGAACCATATGATCTATGGGCTGCACTGAATCAAATCGAGAAAGGGAGAGAAAAGATAAGAGAAGGGGAGGAGGAGGAAAGAGATTAGAGAGAGAGAGTAAAGGTGGGTTCGTACTAATTAAAAAAAAAAAATTAAGTAGAGGTAAGTTTTTCCTTTAAAAAATATTGGTTGAAATTTGTTAGTCAACACCCTTTGAGGTGCTTCTTCTGTTGATCTCTTCTGCTGCTTCTTCGACAGAGAAAGGAGTGTTGATCTCACTGATCTCTTCTTCTCTGCTGCTTCTTCGACCGAGAGAGAGGAGACGGAGATGAGATCCTGCTGATTCAGAGAGGAGATATCATCTGCTTCTTGAGGAGATCTGCTTCTTCTCGAGACAGAGACCGAGAGAGAGGAGACATCCTGCTGCTTCTTCTCGAGATATAGACCGAGAGAGAGGAGACATCCTGCTGCTTCTTCTCGAGACAGAGACCGAGAGAGAGGAGACGGAGATGAGATCTCCTGCTGCTTCTCTACCTTTTCTTCTGCTCCTCATCTTCTTGGTCTCGCGGCTACTGCGGCTTCTTCTTCTCGAGACAGAGACAGAGAGAGGAGAGGGAGATCTCCTTCCCCTTCTCGAGACAGAGACAGAGAGAGGAGAGGGAGATCTCCTTCCCCTTCTCGATACAGAGACAAAGATCAAAGAGAGGAGAGACAGAGAGAGGAGAGGATTTAGGTTTAGGGTTTGGTTTAGGTTTATATAGTAAATTCGATTTGAAACGGTCCGGACGGGTCCAACCCGGACCGTTTTATAACGGATCCGGACCGATCCGAACCGTATCAAAAAATTCAAAATTAAAATCCGGACCGTTTTCTTCAAAACGGTCCGGTTCGGTTTGAACCCGCGGATCCTCGAGAAGAAGCAGCAGGATGTCTCCTCTCTCTCGGTCTCTGTCTCGAGAAGAAGCAGATCTCCTCAAGAAGCAGATGATATCTCCTCTCTGAATCAGCAGGATCTCATCTCCGTCTCCTCTCTCTCGGTCGAAGAAGCAGCAGAGAAGAAGAGATCAGCGAGATCGACACTCCTTTCTCTGTCGAAGAAGCAGCAGAAGAGATCAACAGAAGAAGCAGAAGAGATCAGCGAGATCAGCGAGATCAACACTCGCTGAAGAAGCAGAAGAAGCAGCAGAAGAAGCAGATCAGCGAGAAGAAGCAGATCAGCGAGAAGAAGCCGAGATCAGCGGGAAGAAGCAGATCAATAGAAGAAGCAGATCAGCGAGATCAGCGAGAAGAAGCAGCAGAAGAGATCAGCGAGAAGAAGCAGCAGAAGAGATCTAGATGATGGATCGATGATTTCTGGATCGATGATTTTTGGATGATGTTGATTTTTTTTTTTTGAATGCAAATTTTTCTGTTCTTGATTGGATCTCTTATTGTATGAATATGATCGATATTATTTCTGGAATATGATCGATATTATTTCTGGAATATGATCGATTTCTGTTTATTGTATGAATATGGTCGATTTCTGGAAGTTTGGAACCGTTTGGAACCGTGGAACCGAACCGTTTAGAACGGTTCGAGTTAGGTTCGGTTCCTATTATCAAAATGAAGGGATCCGGACCGGACCGGATCCGTTAAAATGTAAACGGTTCGAGTTAGGTTCCTTCAAATTTGGAACCGATCCGAACCGTGCCCACCCCTAGTCATGAGTGTTATACTAGAATACAACAACAAATAGAAATAGACATAAACAAATGGGGGCCAAATGAGAAATAACCCTTTAATTAATTAATTAGTTTTAATATATATTTCCTCTGGAATGCCGAAGAAAGCTAAAAGAACATAGCTTGACTTCCTACCTAAATCTGTATAGAATTACAGGGTATACCATAAGAGTATGGTGGATGGCATTATCTAGTTGTGAGATAATTCAAAATTTGGAAATTTTCTTGTTTAATTTTTGTTCGATAAGAATACTCACTAAAATCCACCAGTTGATGTAAAAAGTAAAAAATATAAATATAAATATAAATATAAATATAAATATAAATATAAATATAAATATAAATTGTGAAGGACTTTGTCATTCTTCATGAAAAAAGGATTACAGGCTGAGGCTTTCATGGTGCCTCATTGTTCTTCCTCGAGTCTACCACCACAAATGTAATAAGAATAGTAAAATGAAAATAACTAAACGTCTTCATGAAAATAACTCTTGTATTTTTAAAATTTTTTTTCCCTTTCCCCTTCTTATTATTCAAAGTCCAAACATTCACATGATTTTTATGTTTTGTACTTCCACTGTCTTCGACTAGGCGTGGCAATGAGGTTTGTTGCCTTGCCTTTATTTGGGTTGCTTGTAAGAGCATCTCCAAGGGATCCCCTAAAATAGTCAAAAATCTATTTTATGGGGCTAATGTGGGAAAATCCATGCTCCAAGGAAACCCTTAAAAAAAAAATTTATTTTAACTTTACTTCTGCATTTCCCTTATATTTGGGGCATTCATACCATCCTTCAAATTCTAAAGAATATTATAATATTTCAACTCTTTTAATTTCTCAAATTAAAAACCAAAACAATGATAAAAAAAATGGAAGATATATTTAAATAATGATGAAAAAGTTAAAATAGGGAATGTGGTTGGAGTCATGAAAAAATTGGGGATCTCTAAATTTAAATTTTGGTTAAAATGAGGGATGGTTGATCCCTCATTTTAACTTTTACCCTTTGAGATGCTCTAATTCAATAGCTGTGTTGTCATTATTTTCTGACTTTTTTTTCATCTCTTAAGGCCTAATTTTGAAAGTTGTGTTTTATTTAAGCGTGTTTGTTAACGCATCCAAACTCTAAATTGCACCAATCTTTTTGTCAAATTAAGTGTGTAGACAAAAACAAAATGTTCCTACTTATATTTTAATCTTATATTTTTCCCACGACATCATTAATTTGTTTAAAACTTTAATCAAAATTTATTATCTTTATAATGAGTACAACAAATACTCTTATTTAGAGTCTCATATTCAACATTTAGTATTAGCCTTCAGAAATTGTCTTAGGATTTAATGTTTTTCACAAGCCTGCTTTAAGTTTTTTGTGTTCTAAATTGAACGATATTTTTCTTACGGAAAGGTCTTGTACTTTGTTTGAAACTTATTTAGTGGCTTGAGCTGTCAAACCTAAATCGGACACATTAAATAATCATATCACGGATTTTGTGTGTGTCACAAATTGCATCCTGATGTACTTATCAGTGGCATTTCTCGCAAGACATCGACTTCTTGGCACTACCACTTTTGCTGAAGAACACCACCACCCCCTACTTTCTGATGCACACCAACACTTATGTTAAGCACACCATCAATATATATATATAAACCATCACTACCACTTCTCTTCTCTCTCAGAGAACAACACCACCACTGCACCGCCTTGCCCTACTACTACCATCGCACTGCCCGATCGCCAGTCACACCTCTCTTCTTCTTCTTCATTTCCACCGTAGGCAGCACCACTCTGCCCCGCCTCATTTTCTTCCTATCGTTTTCTTTTCTTTTCTTCTGGTTTTTTTTCCATTCCTCGAGCAACCCCAACTCACAAGAACCTGCATGAGGGCCAATTTTTGTTGCCCTTGTGCAGGTTCCTGCGAATGGGGAACTCCCATTTGCATGAATTTGCTCGAAGGCGGAAAAAAAAGGATAAGTGAATAAGAGGAGATGAAGAGAAGGAGGCAGGGGCGAGGTGGTGTCACCAGCAGTGGAAAAGAAGAGATAAGAGAAGTGGAAGAGAGAACAAAGAAGAAGAAGAACAAAGGAGAACAAGAAGAAAGGAAAAGTGGTGGTGGGGGTGGCGTGGTGGTGCTGATCCATCAGTTGTTGTGAAGAGAGAAGAGAGAGTGGAGAAGAAAATGAACAATGGTGAGAGAGGGGTTTATATTGATTGTGTGTTTCAACACATTCAAAGAAAGTGGTGGTGTGTTTTAGCAAAAGTGGGATGTCAAAATGTCGCTACCTTCCTGCAATTAAAGTAGTTGATTTCGGGCAATTATAATTGAAAGTTTTTAGATGAGAAAAGTATACCAAAGCATCATTCACAAACCATGGAAAATTACACACACAATACCCTAATGTCACATCTATCACTATCTCTACTGTCGATCTTCTTCCCCAGATTTTGATCTCGAAGTCGGTGGATAATGTAGGTTGAGATCAATGCAGCCAACATCAACACATAGGCTAACCCTTGATCATTTATCATTCCAGCAGATACACGACATGATTTAATTGTTAAGTAAAGAAACCGAAATGTGTTTATGAATTAGCCTAAATGTCATGTGAGGCTAAGCCTTGATCAATTATAATTCATACAGATCTATATTACAAATTAGGATGGTGTTTGAGGTTGGCGATAAAAGACGTCTGAGATTTATCCAAAAATATAAGAATTTAACGGATCACACAGAACTTAAAGCACCAAGAGTGCATCGGTTCAATTCCCATATCCAACATTTGATATTTATGTATCTTGATATTTAAACTTTTATCATGCCAACGACATAGGGAATACCCTAGTACAAAACAAGATTTAATTGTTAAGAAATCAAAATGTGTTTATGAACTAGCCTAAATGTCATGTGAGAAGAAATTACGTAAACAGATTATCGGGGAAAAGAAAACCGCATGACATAGCGACCTATGACAGTTCTGAATTACATAAAAACTAACCATAAAGTGTAGGTTCATGGCTTTGAGTATTAGTGCCCCTAGGGAAGAGCATAGTTAGGAAGAAAAGCAAAATAGCAATTACCATTGATGATATACCAAACCGTCCAGTAATCCACACCGTACACGTGTCATGATGATCTCACCAACAGAGTATTGTGGGCCTAGGTGAGAGCCCAATCTAACAAAGCCCAGATTACAAAAAGCCCACTGAGGCTGGTTCCAAGAGGTTGGACCCAATCGGCAGTGCCCTATTAAGCCCATAAGTCATATGGTCAAGCCCAATACCCGTAAGACCTAATAAGGCAAGTATCTACTAGGAAACAATTACCAGAGTATAAATCATGCATGAAAACTCTCCTGCATGGACGACTCTCAACAAGGAAAGAATTTCTAAACGTATATCTTTCACTAAACTATGCCACCAAAGGCATAGTTGAACCAGGACTCTTGCATGATAAATAGGGCAAAAGGTTTAGGAACTAAGGTACGCTACAAAACTCAATTACAAGCATTACACCTTTCTCACGCCTTGTCTGACTTAAGCATTAGAGTGTCATTGGCCGCCACAACGGTGGTCTTTGGCACACGTGTTTTCCTTTTGCAGTTCAAGGTCAAGGAGAACGGAAACTAACACCATCAGTTTTGTGCCATCCGTGGGGAACGACAAAGTTCATAAGAAAACAATGATAACACCCCTTCATAACAGTCCAGAAAGATGGTACCACGAGATCCCATAATAATGGAGATATAACTTAGCCCTCAAGCGCTTGAAATGGTGTAGTGTCGCCAGCTCCGGCGGTACCGACCCCGCGGGGAGAACAACCCCAGGCCCCCGTGCCTGCAGCAGCCATGCCAGACTCTAGGGTAGATCAACTGACAGCCCAAGTGCAACACATCACGCAAGTGGTGGAGATGCTAGCTCAGCGAAATACACCATCTGCGGAAAGGGACAGGGTAGTGAAAAGAGTCATGTTCCCAGAGGACGACAAAGAGCTTCAAGAGAGTCACTATGCCCCCGTTAGCTCCCTATGGACCAAGGGCGGTGGAGCAACCTATGGAGACCCGTCGTCTAAGGCCGACAAACCCGTTTCGCAAAACCCCTCCGGATTGGGGCCACCAATCCGGACGTGTTGTACAACCTCATTGTCTCCCCCTCCCGTTCCCGGATTCGATCATGAACAAGTGATTACGCTCAAACAGTACACGCGGTCAGTTGCAGTAAAGATTGGGGTGTCGATCCCACGAGGAAAAATGATCTACAAGACAAGGTCAAGGAAAAAGAACTATGCGAAACTAAATTTAAGAAATTCTAGCAATTTTAAAATATGAAATTGAATTTAGTTTAATAAAAATCAAGTTTAGAAAAATCACAAGGTTCCAAGAATCCCTCCTAGATTTCACGCGCCAACTAGTATTGATTCACTATGATAACTCAGTTACGTGTTTCGCATTTCAAATAACATAATCGAAAAAATAGTCTTTAATGCACCAATATATTCTAATGTAAATGGATTTTAGATTTCACTTTTTCTAGAAAGCACAAAGATTGGTCATGTATGATATCCTAAATTTACGATATATCCGGAGACAATAATGTAATAAAAGACAATCACATATAACTAACCTACCGAAATTAATTGATCTTTAAAATTTCATACATAAGAAAAGCATGACTAGACTAACATGGAGAAGAAAAAGACAACCACCGGAATAATAATCTACGAAGAAGTTGATGAAATCTTTGTCACTAAAATAACATAAACTCCTATATTAAATAAAAGTGAAAATCATAAATACCATTATTCATTGTGAAAGCATAAAATGAATCAAATACCAATAAGTGCGTTACATCTAGGAGTTCATCTCTTCGCCTTGCGTGGAGTTTAGTGACACATGGTGAAGGTGATGACAACAATAGCGGTGTGGAGCTTCATGGCAGCGCGTGGTGGATTAGCGATGCGCTCTCTGCTGTTCTTGCATTCTCTGCCCGTCCTCCCTTCCCTGTGTGTTGCTGTATTTATGGTAGAAAGAAACAACTCCTTATTGGAAACCCAATTAGAAACCAAATACAACTTGGAAACCAAATACAAATTGGAAACCAAATATAATTGGAAACCAAATACAAATTGGAAACCAAATATAATTGGAAACCAAAAAATAAAACAAAAGGAAACAAAGGGGTCCCACCCTTTTGTTTAGATTCTGTTCTAATAACAGGAAAGGTGGGTTTGGCTATGTTCATCCATATTATTCATTTGTTCCACCAAAATTCAAAACTAATTTTCTTTATTTTTTTCTTTGGTTCTCTTTATTAATCTTTGGCTTGAGTGTCTCCCGCTCCACTTCGTCAATTTGTCTATAAAGTTCCAAATTTGCCACGTTAATGCACTTTTGTCATTTAAACTCCAAATGCTATAAAAATACAAAAATAAAATAATTAAACTAAAATACACTATTTGAAACACTAACAAATATAAATTAGGAGGTATATTATGTAATAATTATGTGAATATCAAATACCCCCAAACCTATATTTTGCTAGTCCTCGAGCAAAACAAAATTAAGAATAAAATCCTAACTCACTTTCGTAGGAATCATGACACTTACCTTAACGTGCAACAAGGCTTTAAACCCCTAGATTACCTCTAGTGGACGAGTTATAGTCTCGTGAGGGTTTCCAGAAATGTTACCCCCAAACATTACTGACTCAATAGAACAAAATCTATTTTCTAAAAACATGAGCATTATCCTTTATTTTCCTTAGAGTAATTTTCTAATTACTTAAAATTCAAGAAAAACAACAAACTAAAAATGTCACAATAGTACATCAATAGAGTATAATAATTTAATAGTATCTAAAGGTTAAATAAATTTCATAATCATTCTCAACTCGAGTGTGTGTGTGAGAAACCTTATCAACATAACTCTTCATCTCATAGTAAAGATGTGACGAGATAACCTTTAGAAAGTACGTTTCGACTACAAATCTCTCATGTTACTCAGAAATAAAACACTCAGAGATTGGGCACTCAGTTTATATGTGAGGAAAATGATACAATTTATGGAAAATGCAAACGTCTTACATATAATTATCATGAAAAATGAAATTTTCAAAGAGTGAAATGAATATGATCTCATGGACAAGAATATTTATTACTTTCGAGAATGTTGAATCAAACACCATAGTTCTTGCCTATTCAATCTCCACATCTACTAAACCAACTTTCACTTAAGATCAATTAGGTCTTTACTAGGTTGTAATGGGGCTTGGATTATGGCAAACAATAATGGACAAAAAAGGATACAAAAATTTCCTGAGAATTGCTACATCCTTGAATAAACACATAGGGCATTGAAGAACAAATCAATGTTGTACACCATTAACTTTTTCTTCATTATTTTCTTCTTCAACCCCTTTTTTTTTTCAACCCCCTTTTTTTTTCAACCCCTTTTTTTTTACATGATTTTCCCTGTTTATACAATCAAACACTTTTACTTCGAGGGGTTACATGAATATCTATTTTCAACTCTTTCTATTTGCCCATTCCATAAATATATCTCACCGTATACATTCTCAGAAAATTGGGTAAGGATAAAATAATAGAGGTATTACTCCTTGATTGGAGTAGGTAATAGGAATAACAAAGAGAAGGATATTTAAAGGCTCAAAGGGCTACAAATGGATATTTATTATTAGGTAGGCTAAAAGGCTAAAATAAATTTGGTTTAAAGAAAGAAATGCCTATATCACTTCATAAGTTCTAGTTGGTACTAGGACATCTCAGCTAAATAAAACAAGAAGTTCTAGTGTAAAAATTCAATTTTTATGTCGTTCTTAAAGCAACCAATAAGAAAGTCAAGAATAATAAGATCATCAACGAAATAATGCGAACTTAAGAAAAATCAGAGTGTATTTAATAACCCTCAAGAAATAAAGAATGACTCAAAACTCACAAGGGTTAAGTCTCCACTATTATTCTAAGGTTTTCTAGTTCAATATTTCATTAATAAACTTCAAATCATGTTGACTTAGCTTATAGTGCACGAATAGTCGAGTTGAAAAGTCTCACGAAATACATCTAACATAAGGATAATATCAAATATCATGTTTTCTGCCTGCTAATATAACTATGTGACACGTGTTAGTATGTGTTTTCTCAAAATTAAAGGCAACAAAAATATTCTCTAAAATTAAAAAGACTCAACCCCCCCTCCCCTCCCTTTTTTTTTTTTTTTTTTTAAAATTCACCAAGAGTTCAGATTTCGAATGCATTTTCATTAAGATTTTGCACAATTACCATAATCATCTAAGTATTCAATGGAGATTGAGTATAACACAAAAAAAATGACTCGGTTTAATTGTAAAATACGTTTTAAGCTCAAAAGTTTTTGAAAATTGTACATAAAATCTAATAAACCACATCACCCCCAAACCTAAACCAAACATTGTCCTCAATGTATAAAATAATAATCATGACAAAATGAAGGAAAAAGAAAAGAGGAGTGTTAGAGTGATATTACCATGGTGAAGCTTTACCAATTTCATATAGACAATGTCCTCACAGCCACCAAAATATAAGAAAATCATACCGATGGGAGAAAGGAACACATGGGATGAGGTGCTCCGAGTGACTCCAGTAGCAACACCTAAAATAACCTGAAACACTAAAAGAAAAACATAAAAGAAAAAACCTAAACTAAAATAAAATAAAATAAAAAACCTAAACTAAGGATAGAGTGGAGAACATCAAATCAAGTAGACAGGGGCAACCAGAGAGATTTCCTCTGGCACCTCTACTCGCTCCACATAGTGTTTCAAACCTTGCCCATGTACTCTAAATACTCTCCCATATTTTGGATCTTCAATTTCTATGGAACCATTGGGAAAGACTTGTTTAACCATGAATGGGCCTGTCCATCTTGATCTTAGTTTGTTATAATGAAAATGAAGTCGTGAGTCATAGAGTTAGACTCATTGATTGGGCTCGAAATGTTTCCTCAGAATTTTCTTATCATGAGTTGCTTTCATATTCGCCTTGTATATTCGGGAATTGTCATAGGCATCATTCCGCAACTCCTCAATTTCAGCTAACTGAAATTTTTGCTGAATACATGCATCATTGAGATCAAAGTTAGTGCTTTTGACAACACAATAAGCGCGATGTTCTCACTGAAAAGGTAAATGACAAGCTTTCCCATATATAAGCCGATACGGAGACATCCTGAGAATTGTCTTATAAGCGGTACGGTAAGCCCAAAGTGCATCAGAAAGGCGCAAGGATCAATCCTTCCTATCAGGATTCACCATCTTCTCCAAGATTTGTTTCACTTCTCGGTTTGTCAGCTCAGCTTGGCCATTTGTCTGCGGATGATAGGCATTGGCGACCTTGTGATGAACTCCATACCTGCGCATCAAAGCCTCAAAAGAGCGGTTACAGAAATGAGTCCCTTGATCACTAATAATGGCTCATGGTGTACCGAAACGGGATAAAATGTGTTATTTGATAAACCTGACAACTGTGTTGTTGTCATTGTTCTGGCATGCCACAACCTCTACCTATTTGGACACATAGTCCACTGCAAACAAAATATACAAATATCCAAAAGAATGAGGAAAAGGTCCCATAAAATCAATCCCCCAACAATCAAATATCTCAATGACTAGGATGGGGTTAAGGGGCATCATGTGTCTCCGGGACAGTGCACCTAACTTCTGTCATCTATCACAAGAACGACAATAATTGTTAGCGTCCTTAAACAATGTAGGCCAATATAATCCCAACTGTAAAAATTTTGCAGCGGTCTTTTTTTTATAGAAAAATGGCCTCCACAAGCTGCACTATGACAAAAATGTAAGACACTTTCAATCTCACTTTAAGGATCATCCCAATAAAAATTGCTTGCCTCGACCAAAAATTTGCGCTTATCTTAAGCACTCCATGATGATGGAACTTCGCCGAAAACCAAGTAATTAACAATGTGCTAGGGGTGGGCATCCCATCCTGCGATCCCGATCCCGTCCCGTCCCGATTTTTTCGGGTCTTAATGGGATTGAATAATTTCATCCCGATCCCGATCTAGAATGGGATGGGATGGGATGGGATGAAGATTTTCAATCCCGCCAATCCCGTCCCGTCCCGAGCTAATTTTTTAATATTTATTAGTAATATTTTTATTCATATAAACTTACAGATGACTAACAAAAACTCATGGTGTTTGCAGTAGTAACAGAAATGTTACTTCAAGAAATAAATATTCATTAAGCAAGAGAAAGATAGCAAACTGTTGTTTGGATTCCCAATAAAAGTTGCTCCAATTATTTAACTTCCAAATATTGATAATACCCAGGTAAAGATGAAAAATAACTATTAACTGAGTAATATCATAAGGGAACATTCAGGGGCGGAGCCAAGAATTTGAGATGCCCCAGGCTGTAAAAATAATTTTTTTTAATTACGATATATGTATTGATGGTAAACCATTATAAATATGTTAGAGCATCGCCAATAGGTCTATATTTCTTTCCTAAAAAAAGATGAAATGTCATTTTGTCAAGGAACCATGAATTTTGTTTCCCACAGTAATGAAATTGTAAAATCAGTTGGGAGGCCATCACAACGACACAATACTCTTAGTGGGTCCCATTTATCATGTCATTTTCTAAAAGTCAGCCCACTCGACTTCATTGTTAGGGGATTTAGTAGCTACCCTTATATTTGCATGCCACATCTATATCTAATTATAAGAAAGTTATTTTTCACCCTCTTATATGATGATAATCTTCGCAGCAGTCACAGGCAGCACACAGATCCCGTCCCGTCCCGAACCCGTTTGGGATGGGACGAGGTCGGGATGGAGTTTTTCCCATCCCGTCCCGTCTCGATCCCGTATGAACGGGATGGGTATATCTCGTCCCATCCCGTCCCGTGCCACCCCTACAATGTGCGCATACCATGGTACTTGAGTGACGGCGAATAGGTGTTCATCAGGGAAGTCATCACGGATGGGTGGGCCATTGGCAGAGTCATTGAACTCCAGACGAGAAAAATGATCCGCCACAACATTCTAGACCCCCTTCTTATCCTTTATAGTTAGATCAAATTCCTGTAGAAGTAAAATCCTTTATAGTTAGAAAGAAGGAACTTAAGAGCCGCATGGTTAGTAAAAACTGTGATAGGTGTACCAATCAAATAAGCACGAAATTTATCTAAAGCAAAAACTACGGCCAGCAACTCTTTTTCAGTAGTCGAATAATTCATTTGAGCATCATTAAGTGTTCGACTAGCATAGTAAACAATAAAGGGCTTCCCTTCGCTTCGTTGTCCCAAGACTGCCCCCACAACATAATTACTTGCATTACACATTATCTCAAATGGTAAATTCCAATCTGATGGCTGCATGATCGGGGCAGAAGTGAGCCTATCAATGAGTGTTCGGAAGGCGTCCTCACACTCTTGTGTCCATTGGAACACGACGTCTTAATGGTCTAGAGATGGCAGAAATTTTTTGTATGAACCTCCTATAAAAACCCGTGTGCCCTAGAAATGATTTCACATCCTTGACACTTTTAAGTGTAGGTAATTTAGAAATCAATTCAATTTTTGCTTTATCAACCTCGATTCCTTTATCAGAAACTATGTGTCCCAGAACTATTCCATAGGGAACCATGAAATGACATTTTTTCCAATTAAGCACCAGACTCTTCTTTTCACATCTACTTAAAACAGCCTTCAAGTGAAGTAAACATGAATCAAAGGAATCACCAAAAACAGTCAAATCATCCATGAATACTTCCATATATTTTTCAATCATGTCACTAAAAATACTCATCATGCATATCTGAAAAGTAGCTGGTGCATTACACAAACCAAATGACATACGCTGAAAAGCATAAGTATCAAAAGGACATGTGAAAGTAGTATTATCTTGATCCTCTAATGCAATCCCAATCTGATAATATCCTGAATACCCATCTAGAAAGCAATAGAAAGAATGACCAACTACTCGCTCTAAGATTTGGTCTATGAATGGAAGTGGGAAGTGATCTTTGCGGGTGGCAAAATTAAGTTTCCTATAATCAATGTACATGCGCCACCCTGTCACTACCTTAGTAAGAACAGGCACCTCCTCATCATTAGGCACCACTGTTATTCCAGATTTCTTGGTAACTACTTGAGTCGGACTAACCCACTTGCTATCAGAGATGGGATAAATGATGACTGCATCTAACAATTTTAAGACCTCCTTTTTCACCACCTCTTTCATAGTGGGGTTAAGTCATCTTTGAGGATCTCTACGGGGGTTAGCTCCTTCTTCTAAGTGAATCCTATGGGAACATATTAAGGGGCTAATACCTTTGATGTCAGCTATAGTCCAACCTAATGCAGATTTGTGCTCACATAACATATCAATCAATTCTTTTTCTTGTGAGCCATCAAGCACGGAAGAAATAATAACAGGAAAGGTATCACCTGGTCCGAGGAATGCATGTTTAAGTCCCTCAGGCAGTGGAGCTAGGTCAACTTTCGGAGTTTCCACAGTGGATGGTTGTGGTTTCTGTCTTTCCTTTGACAGCTCCTCAAAGCATGGTTGTCATTGTCGTCCTCCTTTATCCTTTAACCCTGAAACAACAAAAATATCAAAAGCATTGTCAGGATAAAGTGAACTCTCAGAATAAAAAAAAGAAATGAGGTACTCTAAGGTTTTAGAATCTGCGCTCAGAAATGCCTCCTCTGATATCAGCGTGTCTATCATGTACGTATGATGACACTCATCATCATCACGTGGTTGCTTGCTAATATTGAATATGTTGACCTCCAGAGTCATGTTCCCAAAAGATAGCTTCATTAGACCGTTTCTGCAATTGATAAGAGTGTTAGCTATGGCAAGAAAAGGTCTACCTAAAATAATTAGAACTGTAGACTCCATATTAGCAGCAGAATGAATATCTAAAATAATAAAGTCGACGGGATAGTAAAACTTATCAATCTGCAGCAAGACATCCTCGACTATTCCTCTTGGCTTCTTAATGGATCTATCGGCCAATTGTAGTACCACGGATGTGGGTTTAATCTCTCCTAGACCCAGTCGCAAGTAAATAGAATATGGCATCACATTTACACTTGCTCCTAAATCCAACAAGGCTTGGCCAAACTCATGAGTCCCAATCTGGCAGGTGACTGTAGGACACCCTGGATCTTTGTACTTGGGTGGTGTCTTCTGCTCAATCACCGCACTTACCTGTTCTGTCAAGAAGGCAGTCTTCTTGACATGATGCTTCCTCTTGATAGTGCATAAATCCTTGATGACCCTCGCATAAGTTGGTACTTGTTTAATCACATGTAGCAAAGGTAAGTTAATTTTAACCTGTTTCAAGTGTTCTAGAATCTCACCATGCATTTCCAAATTTTTTCCAGTAGGTCGTAGTGTTTGAGAAAAAGGAACTGGAACTGGAATGTTCTTGTTGGGCTCATCCTGAGGGATGCTCTCCTTTACACTTGGGGAGGAGCCTATAGTTGTGGACGAGCCTGATCCATCTAAAATCTTACCACTCCGAGTAGTGATGGCATTAATCTCTTTGACATTCTAAGAGTCTGAAGCAGAGGTTTGTGCCATAAGTTGGCCCTTCGAATTTGCTTGAGGCTGTGACGAAAATTGGCCCCGTTCTTGTACTGTTAATGAACTTGTCAACTTGGTTATCTGACTTTTGATCTCCTTGTTCTCTTCTGTCAACTGTGTCAATGCAACCTCAAATTTTTTATTAGTTTTACCTTGTGCCTCTATAAATGCATGTAATGTGTCTGATAAGGAACTTCTGTTAGATTGTGCATTGTATGGAGGTGCAGGGTATGACCTAGGTGGTTGTGCCTGTGAGTGTGTAGGTTGGTCTGCTTCAGACCTCCAGCCTAGGTTAGGTTGATCTTTCCAGCCAGAATTGTAAGTGTTAGAGAATGGTGAGTAAGGCTTCTTGTACATCACTAAGGTGTTACATTGTTCCTCATAAACCCCTCTAATCTCAGTCAAGGTCGGGCAAACTTGTGTTAAGTGTTCAACTCCCCCGCATATAAAACAGGAGTCTTGTAACTCAACTGCAACAGTATGTGTGGGCATACCATCCTTGGCCTTAAGTGCCTCTAACTCCCTAGTCACTCTATCCAATTGGGCTCTAAGGCTGTCCTCTTCCCTAAGTTGGTAGACCCCAGTTGGGCGTGTGCTATCCGTGCTCTCAGTAGCACTTGGACCAGTCCAAGTATGAGCCTTTTCAGCCAAGTCATTCAGGTACTCAATGGCCTCGTTAGGGTCCTTATACACATCATCTCAACAAATTGACGCTCTCTACTGGTGAGCCCCTCATAAAAATAACTGACTAAGTGCCAACTCTCATACCCATGGTGTGGACATGTATTCAAGAGATCCTTGAACCTCTCACATGCTTGATATAGTGTCTCGCTATTCTTTTGGGTGAAGGTAGAAATATGTCTCTTTAGACACTGGTTTTGTGGCGAGGAAAGTATTTATTAAAAAATGCTTGGGTCATCTCCTCCCACGAACCTATAGACCTTGGTCGCAAAGAGTATAGCCAACTCTTCGCTTTTTCCTTAAGGAAAAAAAGGAAAAAAACCTTAGTCTAACCAAGTCTACAGCCTCAACTTTGCTGTGGAAAGTGGCCACAACTTCCTTGAATTTCCTAATGTGAACATAAGGATTCTCACTCTCTAGGCCATGAAAAGTGGGTAACAATTGTATCATACCCGGCTTAAAATCTAGCTTCGGTGTATTTGGTGCAAACAAGATATATGGTGGAGTAGCAGTGCGCGTGGGGTGGAGATAGTCCTTTAGCGACCAAACATGGTCATCTTCGTGATTACTCATGGTGTTAGAATTAGAAGTAGGACTTAATTTGGTCTCAATCTGAATCTGTGGGTGTTCTAAATTTGGGACCCTAATTAGTCTCCCTAAGTGGTCTCTATTCCAGCTCACACTCCCCCAATGTCCTTTTTTGTTTTTTGCAATTTTTTTAAGAAATAAAATATAATAAAATAAAATAAATTAAACAGAACCTAAAACCTAAAATTAAAATAAAATAAAATAAAACAATGAGCAAGAAAGATAATACCCGAATCTCCCTTGTAGAATGACGCTTGTCCTCGGCAACGACGCCAAAATTTGATTACGCCAAAACAGTACACACGGTCAATTGCAGTAAAGATTGGGGTGTCGATCCCACGAGGAAAAGAGATATACAAAACAAGGTCAAGGAAGAAGAACTACGCGAAACTAAATTTAAGAAATTCTATCAATTTTAAAATATAAAATTGAATTTAGTTTAATAAAAATCAAGTTTAGAAAAATCACAAGGTTCCAAGAATCCCTTCTAGATTTCACGCGCCAACTGGTATTGATTCACTATGATAACTCAATTACGTGTTTCACATCCCAAACAACATAATCAGAAAAATAGTCTTTAATGCACCAATATATTCTAATGTAAATGGATTTTAGATTTCACTTTTTCTAGAAAGCACAAATATTGGTCTTATATGATATCCTAAATTTACGATATATCCGGAGACAATAACGTAATAAAAGACAATCACATATAACTAACCTACCGAAATTAATTGATCTTTAAAATTCCACACATAAGAAAAGCATGACCGGACTTACATGAAGAAGAAAAAGACAACCACCGGAATAATAATCTACGAAGAAGTTGATGAAATCTTTGTCACTAAAATAACATAAACTCCTTTATTAAATAAAAGTGAAAATCATAAATATCATTATTCATCGTGAAAGCCTAAAACGAATCAAATACCAATTAAGTGCTTTACATCTAAGAGTTCATCTGTTCGCCTTGTGTAGAATTTAGTGACACATGGTGAAGGTGAAGACAACAATAGCGGTGTGGAGCTTCATGGCAGCGCGTAGTGGATTAGCGACGCGCTCTCTGCCCGTCCTTCTTTCCCTGTGTGTTGCTGTATTTATGGTAAAGAAACAACTCCTTATTAGAAACCCAATTGGAAACCAAATAAAATTGGAAACCAAATACAAATTGAAAACCAAATATAATTGAAAACCAAATACAAATTGGAAACCAAATATAATTGGAAACCAGAAAAACAAAAGGAACCCCTTTGTTAGATTTTGTTCTAATAACAGGAAAGGTGGGTTTGGCTATGTTCATCCATATTACTCCATTGTTCCACAAAAATTCAAAACTAATTTCCTTTATTTTTTTCGTTGGTTCTCTTTATTAATCTTTGGCTTGAGTGTCTCCCGCTCCACTTCGTCAATTTGTCCATGAATTTCCAAATTCGCCATGGTAATGCACTTTTGTCATTTAAACTCCAAATCCTACAAAAATACAAAAATAAAATAATTAAACTAAAATACACTATTTGAAACACTAACAAATATAAATTAGGAGGTATATTATGTAATAATTATATGAATATCAACGAGCCATTGCCGAAGAAGTTCAGCCCGCCAAAGCTGAAATTTCGTGATGGGACAACAAAACCGTCCGACCACTTACGCTATTACCATCATGTGATGGCGCTAAAAGAAGTATCTGACGCGGTAATGTGCCAAACATTTCCCACCAGCCTGAAGAAAGCAGCATTGACCTGGTTCCACAGTCTCCCACCAAAGTCTATTGACTCGTTTCGGACACTGACCAAAGGGTTTATCACCTGCTTTATCGGCAGCCAACGGATCAGGAAGGGCCCACACTACCTGCTCAGCCTCGAGCAGGAATCAAGCGAAACACTAAGGGAATATGTCATCCGCTTCAACGATTAGTTGACTTTGATCGACGGTTGCAGGATGACACCTCCGTCACAGAATTCACCTCGAGTCTGAGGAGAGGCCAATTCTACAACTTTCTCACCCTGGAGCCTCCGATTGACATGACGGACTTGCTGAAGAGCGCTCAGAAATACATCACCCTTGAGGAGATGTTGGCCGCCAAAAGGAAGTGAGAAACTGACAAAAAAATATTCCCTGGTCCCAGAGATAAAAAATAGGGAAAGAAACAGGAGAACGATGATAAAAGTAAAAGGAAACGGAGTGACAACAAGACAGATTTTGGCCGCATGAGGCAAGATAAAGCCTCCAACTTCATCGGGTCCAAATTTTCCACACCCCCCCAATTCCAGCCTGTCTGATGTCCTCAATGCCATTAAGAATTGGGAGAGGTAAAGTGGCCCGCCAAATTTCGGTGAGATCCCTCCCAGCGGAACAATGGCATATACCGCTCCTTCCATAATGACAGCGTCCACGACACCGAAAACTGCAAGAATCTTAGGAACGAGATTGAATACTGGATCAAGAGAGGAAAACTCAAAGAATTCCTGAGCCCGGATAAAAGACAAGACCAGGCGAGAGAAATGGAAGAAGTCGTCAAAGAAATTGAAGATAAGGCGGGGGACATTATATATGTCTTGTATGGGGTGTTCTCGGAGGGTGAGCAGTCCAACTAGTCTCGAAAGAGGATGTTTTGCAAGATGCGAACTCAGTCCACCTAGAAGACCGACAAGTGCAATAAACTCGTGTTCAAAGCCCAATCTCGTCGCTAACATTCATGGATAAATACCTCCAGGGCGTCCAATCTCCTCATAATGACGCCCTAGTTATCTCATAGCGATGTGGGAAGTGAAGCAATCCTTGGTGGACACCGGGAGCTCCCTGAATGTACTATTCCTCGATGCGTTCAACAACATGCAACTAAAGGAGGAAAACGTGACGCCCGCCAGTCACCCCATGATAGGGTTCAGTGGGGAGAAGTGTTTCCCTGTCAGGAAGATCAGGCTAATGGTAGTAGCAGGAGAACCCCAATCCACTTACAACATCATCTTGGGAAGGTCTTGGTTCCATCAAATGGAGGTGGTAGTTTCCACTCTGCATCAATGCATCAAGTACCCTGCCAATCAGGAAGTGGGTACCATTCGAGGAGACCAGCCATCAGCAAGAGACTGTCACTAGCAGTACTGAAGCAGCTTGATAGCTAGCAATCACAGTCCGGCCCCACGGCTCAGACATCTCAGAGCCCGGGACCAGGAAAAAAGAGTCCCTTCACTCGAACAATGAGACACCAACAGTCCGAGGAGAAGACCTAATGTCGGTCAACTCGAGGAATAATCAGTCACGATCTACCTTGACAACTCTAACAACAGAGTCGTCCAGATAAGTTCCCGCATGAGCAAAAAATTGGTGAAATGACTGATAGAGCTGTTGCGGGATAATAAAGATATCTTCGCCAGGACGATGAGGGACAGTGAGAATTGACCCCTTTGTAATCACCCATCAACTGGAAGTTGACCCTGCGCGGGAAACAAGCAGAATAAGAGACCTATGGCCCCCAAACAAAACGAGATCATAAATGAAGAGGTACAGAGGTTACTCAACGTTGACATGATTTAGGAGGCACGATACCCAGATTGGCTGGCGAATACCATCCTGGTAAAAAGGAAGAATGAGAAGTGAAGAGTATGTGTGGATTACACAAACTTGAACAAGGCTTGTTCGAAAGACAACTTTCCACTCCCACGCATTGATCAGATCGTGGACGCCACGTCCGGACACAACCTTTTTAGTTTCATGGATGCCAATTCCGGATATAGCCAGATACAGATGCACCCCAAGACCAAGAGAATACATCTTTCATAATTGAAATAGGAATATACTGATATTAGGTGATGTCGTTCAGCCTAAAGAAAGTGAGAGCAACATATCAATGATTGGTAAATCGGATGTTCAATGAGCAAATTGCAGGACTATGGAGGTCTATATAGACGACATGTTGGTCAAAAGCCTCCGCAGTTCAGATCACATCACCAACCTTGCCAAAACATTCTATTAGCTCGGCAAGTATCGGATGAAGCTCAATCCACAAAAGTGCACCTTTTGGGTTGAGCCAGGTAAATTTTTGGGTTACATAGTAAACTGAAAAGGCATATAAGTCGATCTGAAGCAGATTCATGTTCTTTTCAATATGAAGTCCCCCACCACCGTTAAGGAAGTTCAGAGCCTAACTGGGAGGGTGTCAGTACTCAATAGGTTTATTTCCAAATCATTCAACAAATGCCTCATTTTTTCAAAATTCTAAGAAGAAGCAAAGGTTTCAAATGGGATGAAAAGTGCGAGTGAGCCTGAAAACATATATGGGATGTACGAAGTTACTTTCGAAACCAGTACTAGGAGAGACACTTTACTTGTATATGCCTCAAAGCATGCTGTCAATTAAGCTCTTGTGCGAAACGATAAAGGAATACATAGACCAGTGTACTACGCCAGCAAAACCTTCATGGAAGCGGAGGCAAAGTACCCAAACCTAGAAAAGTTAGCTTTCACGCTCGTCGTCTCCTCCAGGAAGCTTCAGCTCTACTTCTAGGCCCACTTTATAATAGTCTTGACCAAACATCCACTTTACATAGTACTGCACAAGCCGGAATTATCAGGTATAATGTTTAAATGGTCAGTAGAACTAGGGTAGTTTGATATCAACTACACCCCAAAAACAACTATCAAAGCTCAAGTGTTGGCGGACTTCATCGCCGAACTTACTGGCAGTGGAGAACAGGAGTTAGACAACCAGAAATAGATGTCAGATGACCAAGGGTGGATCCTACGCTGTGACGGGTCATCCACAGTCAATGGAAGTGGAACTGGAGTCACTCTCTACACTCCAGGCGGGGTGACTCTGGAAAAAATTGTCAAGTTTGGCTTTTCCGCCTTAAATAATGAAGCAGAATATGAAGCCCTCTTGTTGGCCTAAAGCTTGTCAAGGGGATCGAGATAAATGAACTGACTGCGTATAGCAACTCCCACTTGGTAGTCAACTAGGTCGAAGGGGAGATCAACAACAAATATCCTTAATGTTGGCCTACCGCGAAAAATTGATCAATACCATGAGCATATTAAAAAGGTTAGAGCTCTTGCATTGTCTCATAGATGACAACAAAAGGGCTAACACACTGGCAAAAAAGGCCTCAGCCACGACTGAGATTTCAAACGGGCTCATCGAGTTCTAAGAAAAATTGAGTTTGGAAGAAGAAAATCCCAATGATGTCTGTGCGAAGGACGTAGAGACTAGCTAAATGAATCCTATCATTGAGTATGTCAAGAACGGAGTCCTCCCAGCTGAGAAAGAAGAAGCCAGAAAGCTGAAAAACAAAGCAGTGTGGTATACTCTCCTGAATGACAAGTTATATAAAAAGTCAACCACGAGACCCTAACTCAAATGCCCGCCCCCCTATAAGGTGAGCTATGTTCTTAGAGAAATTCATGAAGGCATTTGTGAGAATCCCCCAGGCGAGAGAACTCTGGCACACAAAGCCCTAACCTTAAGGTGTTATTGGCCGAAGATGCGGCCAAACGCCAAGGACATAGTCTGAAAATGCGACAAGTGTCAGAGGTTTGCACCGTACATGCACATGCCCGCTCAGCCCTTGACTCCAATGACCAGTCCATGGCCTTTCGCACAATGAAGAATGGATATTGATGGGCCACTCCCTGTATCCATCAAAAAGAGGTTCTTACTCGTAGCTGTAGATTACTTCACCAAATGGGTTGAAGTGGAACCCTTGTCTAAAATAAGCCAAAAGCAAATCGAGAATTTCATATGGGCGGCCATCGTCTGCATATTTGGCATTCCAAGGACACTAGTGATAATGAAACTTGGTTCGAAGGCATAAAGGTTGAAAAGCTATGTGAAAATTTTGGCATCTGCCACCATTTCTCTTCACCGGGGCACCCCCAAGCCATTGGTCAGGCGGAAGTCACCAATAGGATGACCTTTTGAAATGCTCAAAAGAAAACTTGATGCGGCCAAGGGCCGGTGGGTTTTGGAGTTACCAGGAATCCTATGGGCATATCAGGCAAAAAAAAACACTGACTTGGGAAACACCTTTCGCCCTAGCCTACGGATCGAAAGCAATAATCGCAGTTGAGCTAGGGATGCCGACATTTAAAACGGAAGAGTTCAGATCGGATGACAATGACGAAGCCTTGCGCGTCGGATTAGACCTTCTCGAGGAAAGAAGAGATGAGGCTTTCGCCAAAATAGCCGCCTACCAATAGAGAATTGCACAGTACTACAATAAGAAAGTCAAACCACAGGAGTTCAAAGTGGGAGACTTGGTGCTTAGAAAAACTCAGCAAACACTAAAGAACCAAGTGCGGGCAAGCTAAACCCAAACTGGGAAGGGCCCTACAAAGTGACTAAGGTGAACTGGTGGGAACATATATGCTAGAAAGCATGTACGGTAAAAGCCTTAAGCGACCATGGAATGTAAAGCACCTTAAGAAATATTATAAATAAATGGTATTTGCTTTTACTAAAGTTCTACCGTTGAATTTCCAAAAAAAAAGTTCCACTGTTAATCATCTAGCTGGGTACCCAATCAATCTATTACAATCTAATTTAAGCATCAAATCCGTAGATCCGGTCTCCAGGTCGGACCACTAAATAAGTTAAATAAGTCAGGACACCTAAGGCCATTTAAGCAGAACATAACCAAAGTTTAGTCAGTTAAGACTGATGATGATAACTTTTGGTCCGCTCTATGACCTAGTCCACCGAGAACGGATGGAGATGGCTTAGAAAGTGGGAGTCTAGTCAGAGCTCATAGAGCCTGATCAAGATGGCTTGCAAGGGATCATTGTCCAACCATAGACAATGGTGGTCGAACTTGACCAAAGTTTAGTTAGTTAAAACTGATGACTATAACTTCTAGTCCGCTCTAAGATCTAGTCCGTCGAGAACAGATGAAGATGGCTTAGAAAGTCGGAGTCTAGTAAAAGCTTATGGAGCCTGATAAAGATGTCTTGCCGGGGATCATTGTCCGATCATAGAGAATGGTGGTCGAACTTGACCAAAGTTTAGTCAGTTGAGATAGATGACGATAACTTCTGGTCCCCTCTAAGACCTAGTCCGTCGACAACGAATGAAGATGGCCTAGAAAGTGGGAGTCTAGTCAGAGCTCACGAAGCCTTGTCAAAAATGGCTTGCCAGGGATCATTGTCCAACTGTAAACAATGGTGGCCGAACTTGACCAAAGTTTAGTCAATTAAGACTGATGACAATAATTTCTGGTCCCCTCTAAGACCCAGTCCGCCGAGAACGAATGAAGATGGCTTAGAAAGTGAGAGTCTAGTCAGAGCTCATGAAGCCTAATCAAAATGGCTTGCCAGGGATCAATGTCTGATCATAGACAATGGTGGTCGATCTTGACCAAAGTTTAGTCAGTTAAGACTGATGACGATAACTCCTAGTCCGACCTAAAGCCTAGTCCGCCAAAAGCGGATTAGGATGGTCTAAGAAATCAGAAGTGTGATAACTTCTAGATCTCCTACGAAAATTACATGTCTAAAGACCAACGCAGTGACATGGCAATGCAAGGAAGACTCAACAGCTAAATCCTAGAAACCACAAGATATTACTTAAAGACTTAACAGCTAAATCCTAGAAACCACAAGACATGGCAATGCAAGGAAGACTTAACAAACTTGCTTTCATTCATAACTTAAAGATTACAGTCGTTGGGGAGGATCGGTTTCAGTGGCTGAAAAGCCAATTACTTCCAAAGATATTACAGAGGATGGGTCAGTAGTTTCAGGAGATTGTTCCAGATTACCAGTTGAGGGCGCTTGATCAGAAGCTTCTTCCTCGTCAATCTTCGCATAAGAAATTTTTTGTAGTAAGCGAAGTCAAAGTAAGGGTGTTCGTCTTCAATCAGTTCTAGCAGCTCCAGCCTACCCTTGACAACCTGGGCGAAATCCATAATTGCCTGACCTTCACGCAACTTCTGTTCACGAGCTTTAGAATCCGCCAGACTCTTCTCCGCCTTCTCCACCCTGTCTGCGAGTGCAACTGCCTTACATTGTTCGTCTGCCAGTTGTTGTTTTAGCGAGTTTAGATCATTCAAGGCAGAAGCGGTTTGATCCTCCGCTTCGCGCACATGACGAAGGCCATTTGCAACTTCGATTTCAAGCTTCTGGCGTAAGGCATTATATTCAGACTCATTTTGTTTCTTTCAGCAGCTTGAGCTCGCAGATCAACATATGCCTTATCCGCCACCTCTTGTGCACTCCTCAACTCCTCCTGAGTGCACCCCAGCTCCGCCTTGGCGGATGCCAAGCTAGCCTTGGAAGAGTCTAGCTAAGCTCTTGAGGTTTCTATCTTGGCTTCAAAATTAGCCCACACAGCTCACAAACGGGACTCAGAGTCCGCCTCAGTACCAGACTCTGTCAACTGCTTATTTAAAGACTCAATTTGATAAAGTGCATCAGAGTACGACTTCTGCAAGTTAACAAAAGTCTTCTCCATGGAGTACACTTTATTGCACGCAGCCTCCACTTCGGTTCCAGCCATGGCAGTTTGATTCAACAAAGCCATCCCCAGCATCAAATGCCTTTGGCCCTTATCAGCGCGCTCTTCCATCGTCACCTTTTTAGGCACTGGCTTTTGAGAGTTCATCCACTCAAACCATTTGCAGATTTTTCGCTCTGAAACGACTAGTGCGTCTACTTCCAAGTGTCAGCCTTGCGCATTTGACTCCGGACCTGGAAGACCAATTCGGACAGCAGGATGCAACTCACTTTGATCCAAAACCACGCCCGCTCCGCCTTTGGAAGTAAGCACAGTGCCAGAGGCATTATTCGAGGACTTATGTTTCCTAGTCAAAGCCTTTTTAGCTTGAGGCTCAGCCCGATGCCATGCATCAGGATCTGTGGGCAGGTGAGAGGGAAGATAACCACTCCCTGAAGTGACGACTTCAGCAAAATGAGGAAAAGGAACCCTAGCAACTTCAGTGGCGGGATCGGTATCCGAGGATCGAACAGATTGAGGAGTTTCGATATCTCCAGCGCCCGGTTGACTGATATCACCAGTGGTCGCTGGCTCTGAACAATCCCCCAAGTTAGTGTCAAGGGAAGGAAATTCGGGCAAATCACTGTGTTCTTCTTGAACCATCTCCTTAGATGATTGAGCCTACCACTGCTCCGCAACAATCACTTCTCTCTCCAGCAAACCTGCGGTTGAGAATGAGTGGTCTTAGAACTAGCTCGCTTCCTCTTGGGCCGAGCAATAGGTGGCAGAGTTTCCTCTCACTCAGCCCGCCTAGTCGGATTGGGCATTGTCAATTTTTTCTTTCTTGAAGGACGACCGCTGGCCTCCTTAGTCGACGTTCTAAACAGAGTGGGAACTTCATGAAAATTCTCAAATCTCCCACTTCTCGCGATGTTGCTCGGATGCAAGCTCTTCGATGGGCATAAAAGTCAAATCATTGAACTTTTTCATTATCGATTCCTTTTCAGAGAGGTCTGGATTCGAAAATTTCTTTGCAAAAAAAAAGCAACAATTCAGTGTAACATCCATAGTGATCACACAAGAAAAAAAAGAGGAACATTACGCTTACTGCTATCCAATTTAAAACCTCTGACGAGCAGATGATTTTCCAGCTTAAAATATGGAGAGTCCGAAGAAGCCAGAAAATAATATTTCTGACAGGACTTGAAATTGTCTGACAGTGAACCCAGACAAATGGGCGTGCTAAACAAGCAGGCCTCGTGAGCATTCAAACGAGGGAGAGTCAGTAGATGGATCACCTTCGGAGTCACTGGAAGGTCAACACCCTTCGCCCTGATAAGAATGGCGATCAAGGTTCTAAACCCGTTCAGCACCATCTGAGCTGGCAGAATACGAAGATACGCCAAAAAGCGTCATATATTTGCTGGAACCGTAAAGCGGAGTCCCGATTAAAACATGCCCTTATGTTAGGGATGAATCCTTTCAGAGGCCTCAAGGGGCTTGATCAAAACCCAATGGGGCAAGTCCAGGTCCTCAGGAATATGGTATTGATCCCGGAGGCTAACCAAACCAGGTTCGTCGACCAACTTGTCTCGGAAAAACTCATAGCAAACAAGGGATGGCGCCTGGTCGGGATTAAGTTCACTCCTATCCACCATCGAAGAGAGTACGAACCTTCGATTACACTTGCGAAAATAGAAGCAAGAATGCGGAAGAAGATAGCAAGGAGTTTCAGAAAAGTTGCAGAAGTAAAGAAATTCAGCTCTGCAGAAAAGAAGGCTTAAATAGAAGAGAGGATTCGCGCCCTTTTTGAGCAGTCACATACTCAATTAATGATGTGCGCTGCTCGAGGAAACGTTTCATACTCAATCATCACGACTGTACAGTTCCCTCATGAAATGACTTAGTGGATCAGCAGGCTGGCCTACTAACTTGAGGAAAGCATCTAATGATATACTGAACCATCAAGTAATCCGCACCCTACACGTGTCATGATAATCTCACCAACAGAGTATAGTGGGCCTAGATGAGCGCCCAATCTGGCAAAGCCTAGATTACACAAAGCCCACTAAGGCAAGTTCCAAGAGGTTGGACCCAATCGGCGGTGCCCTATTAAGCCCACAAGTCTTATGGTCAAGCCCAATAGACCTAATAAGGCAAGTATCTAGGAGTTTGACCTAAGACAGACAGACTAGCAACACATTGACTCCTACTAGAAAACAAATACCAGAGTATTAAGTCGTGCATGAAAACTCTTTTGCATGGACGACTCTCAACAAGGAAAGAATTTCTAAGCATATATCTTTCTCTAAACTACGCCACCAAAGTCATAGCCGATTAAGGACTTTCACATGATAAATATGGCACAAGGTTGAAGAAATAAGGTACGCTACATAACTCAATTATAAGCATTACACATTTCTCGAGCCTTGTCTGACTTAAGCATCGGAGTGTCATAAATCGCCACAATGGTGGTCTTTGGCTCAGGTGTATTCCTTGTGCAGGTCAAGGTCAAGGTCAAGGTCAAGAAGAACCGAAACTTACACCACCAACCACAAGAGAGGCTCTAAACAATCTTCTAAGAAGGTTTCTTTGAAGACGTCTATTTTCTTTGATGCCAACTCTCTCTTTAACTTTTGACAATGTTTTGGGGCTTAAAAAAAGTGAGGGAGGGAGAAGGTTTGTTTGGAAGTCCTTAAGAACGGAAGGATTAATCTGGCTGATAACTATTGCAAGGTGAGCAAATGCCAAAGCCAAAACAAACTAGTAGCTTGCAGTATAGAGATGGATTGCAGATTTTCCAAATCTGTGTCTGTTTGAGAATCTATTGCATATGAGCTGGTTGAGAATCTCCCTTTGTTTTGGGCTTCCACATTTCAAACTGATTCATGTGGCAGTTAAATTTTCTAGTAGCCCACTATTTTTGGATCAATCAATTGTTCTTTTAAGCAAGGGTGTCAATGTATCGTATCAGTTATTGGACCCTAGTTGCATTATACTTTCTAGAGTCCCTATTTCAGGAATTTTATTTGTTTGGAACTAATTAATTGTCCTAATTCTAGAGAATAATCTAAAATATTCCCTCCACAGGCAAACAATAATTTGGAGATAAATGCGGAAGCAATAATAAAATAAGAAAACGCAATCAATTTTTTTTCCACGTATCTTTTCACTATATTATTAGAACAAATATTACAATTTCTCGTGAACAACTTTTGAGGCTCCAACTTTTGTTCACTAACAAATATTATAATATTCTCGATTGCAAGTTCTTAACCTCTCAAGAACAAATTCCATTGAGATCCAAATTTCTTACGGCTCTAACCTTTACTATCTTAATAACCAACCAAGATTACAATACTCTCTCGAGAATAAATTCTTCGAGAGACTTTTCCCTCGAGAACAAATTCTTAAGGCTTTCTCTCTCAAAAAGAACTCTTTTGAGAGTTCTGGGAGCTCTAAGTCTACATCTCTGACCTTGTTATTTGATCATTATATCTCCTGTATTTCCTAGATTTTTTGGGATGTCTTAAACCTACACATAAAGATACTATACATAAATCAAATAAGGGTTTTTTTTTTAGTTTGACCCTCGTTAGTTTATATCTAATTAAATTTAGCCCTCATTTTAAATTCTAATTGAGTCTAACCCTCGTTTTGTAACAGACCTATTAGGTCAATGACGTTGACCGTTAAATTTTATTTAATTGACTAAAATATCCCACCATGAATGCACATGCAAAACGTGTGCAAGCTCCACAAAATCTACAAATATACATCAGTATTAATCTCGAGGTAATCAATGGCTAATTTTTTTTAATGCTAAAATTAACAATTTGATTAAAATGAGAATGTCACTATGTAGAGTAACTTACACATTTTAGCCAATGGTGTTATGGTCGAGTGGTTAGGGCTGTGTGGGTTTATCCCCCACGTCCTAGGTTTGAGACCGCTGGCAGCATAGTTACTTTCTTATGGTGTTGACCTGTAGATCGCACCTTGTTGATAGGTTATGGAATCCTGTAAAAACCCGGATCGCTTTCCAAAAAAAAAAAAAAAAACTTACACATTTACTTAGACTATGTCCAAAACCTGGTCCAGAATATCGACAAGGCCAACAAGGACCTTGATCAGCTCACTTCCTTGACTTCTCTTGAACTCTGCAGGATTTTTTAAATCACCTATCATTCAGATTTCCTCCTATTATAGCTTGGATCATAACGATCCACCAGTGTTTCGAACTAGGATCAATCACACCATTGAGTTCTGAATCGCTATCTTTGTCTGTATTAGAACGATCCCCTTGGTAAGATGACAACATCTTCCGAAAATCCAAAGTTGTCAGTGTATACTAACAACAACCCCTTTGCAACACATCTTACTTATTTATAAAACAAAGTTGTGTATAGTATGCTGAAGTAAATATTTTCCTTGGTCATAAAACAAGAAGAGCATCCATCCTTTTCATTTCCTACATAATAATAAATAAATAAATAAAAACACACACACACACACAATATTTCACTCTTCCTTTCTTTCCTTTCTCTCTCTCTCTCTCTCCCTCCTTATTCTAAGCAAACCCCACACCCTCTCTCTCTCTCTCTCTCACCATTATCCTTATTCCCTCCACCTATAAAGTCTTTCTTAGGGATGGCAACGGGGCGGATTGGAGCAAATTCATCCTCGATCCGTCAGGAATAACGGATCCCCAAATTCGCCCCGCCAATCCGTTTACAATTTTAATTAAAAATCATAACCGCCCCGTGCGGATTGGCGGGATATCTGCCCCGCCCCACCAATCCGTTTACGGTTTGCGTTTCTGTTACTGGATTGCCGGATCTCCGCCCTTAATTTAGTTATTCCTCTTTCATCTAACTACAGTAAATTATACTTCATTCATCAGATCAGTAACAAAAAATTACAAAGAATCCATACAAAAAAAAAATCCATCTAAAGAATCTCAGAACTTTGATCTGAGATCTCAGATCTCAAATCTAAGATATCTCAGATCTCATATTTCTTGCAGCTAAGGAAAGGCGGGGAAGGGAGGCGGCTGGGATGGGTGTTGAGTGAGAGCTTCGAGTGTCCATGAGAAGAGAAGGAGACGACCCTTCGAGTGTTTGTGAGAAGGAGAAGAAGGGACGAAGACGATCGGGACGACCCTTTGGGCTTCGACCTTCACTGTGAGAGAGAAGAAGGGGAGAATGTGAGATGAGTCTGCCTCTGCCTTCGCTGTGAGAAAGAAGAAGGGACGACCGGGACGACCCTTCGGGCTTCGGCCTCTGCCTCTGCCTTCGCTGTGAGAGAGAAGAAGAGGAGAATGTGAGAAGGAGACTGGAGACGAGGGGGGAGAATGTGAGATGAGGGGGGGAGAATGATATATTTATCCCTTTATATAGCCTAAGGGTATTTTTGTAATTTCACTAATTAAACGAATATCGGTGGGGCGGATATGGCTAAATTCGTATCCGCCCCGATTAATAAACGGATACAGATTGGAAATCCATATCCGCCCCAAGATCCAGGGACCCTTTACCAAATCCGCCCCAAACGAGGCGAGTCGGGCGGATATCCGTGAAAATCCACCCCACTGCCATCCCTAGTCTTTCTCCTTCTCAACATCATATGAGTTGGGAGAAATAAAAATAAAGAGAGGCAATAAGGAGGAGGCTAGGGGACTAGACAACTTCTTCATCAAAGGGGCTGTTATGCAATTGACTTAAATCTTTCGGCTCCATTTGCAATCCTTTTTCTTCTTTTGTCAGTGTCTGTATACTATGATGTTCCTTGGATTGTAGGGTCGCCTATATTCGATTAAGTGCAAAGCTTCTTAGTTTTTGAATGGTGAATCTTCCCTTTCACTGCAAAACTACAGCTCGGGAGATAAGGTATAGTAGGAGGTCGCCCTGGGGTCTATGACCACAACACAATGTTGATACGATAATTAGGCCTTACTACTGACGTTTGTCTCGACAAGTCATGTTCCTGAAGAGATCGACGATTCAATCGAGAGACTGCATTGCGGATTTGGTCTCAAATTCACCTCAACAAACTGATTGTTAAGAGATGAACGAAGTAGAATGATCTCCTATGAGAAGTTATGAACATAATAATCTGTGCTATGGCTGATAAATTAAACAAAAACATAAACCTAAAATGTACATATCTTCTCCATCTTATTTAATTGACATGGATATAGTAATGGTGGGATATTTTAGTCAATTGCATAATATTGATTGATCAACGTTATTAACTTGACAGATCTGTTACAAAATGAAGGTTAGGCTCAATTAAAATTAAAAACCAAAGTCATACTCAATTAGATACAAACAAGTGGGGATCAAACTAAAAAAAAATCCATCAAATAAATCTAAACCATAGTGATGATACACAAAAACGGTCCCAACTTCGCGCTGTACACGTGTCATGATGATCTCGAGGAATTATTCTCTAAGCCCACATGTCTCACAACTATTCTCAATACTCGTAAGCCCTGCTAAGGCAATTATCTCAATGATCAGCTTCGACGGGCAATTACAGTAGCTCTTTGCTTCCAACTAGGAAGCAGATTCCAGAGTATATATCAGATATGAAGATTTCTACCTACAGACTACTCTCAGAACGGGAATTATCTCCTGCGTATCTAGGAACACAAGGCTAATAGGGAAGCTTTCCTCCATAACACGACTCTCAATTAGAGAATGATCTCCATGAAGATCTTCTTCCCAAAACTACGCCATCGATGGCCTGGTCGAACTGAGACTCCCGCACTATAAATAAGACATGAAGTTAGTAAGCTATGGTACGCTACAAATTCCTTGTTTACAACATTACACCTTCCTCATTTCTCTTTCTGACTTTAGCATCGGAGTGTCATCGGCCACCACAACGGTGGTCTGTGGCTCACGTGAAGATTTCATTCCAAGTTTTTTACATGGTATCAGAGCAATAAATCCTAAGCTCTGAGAAACCCTAGCACTGGCGTGTGGATCGTGGAGCATATGCATTGTTACTTGTGCAGGTCAACTGGTTCCCACGTCAATGTCAAAGCAGGGAACAAAAAAGACTGCATCACAAACAATGAAAACCTACTCTTAATAGGGAAGTGTTTCATGTATCATTTTCCTTATCCCACAAGAAAAAAATTATTGTTTAACCCAAAAAGGAAAATTTACTCATAATAAGAATGCTTTTTCATATTACTTTACTTGTCCCACAAGGATACTTTGATTTTTTTAACCAAAAAATGAAAACCTAATCCTAATAGAAAAATATTTTATGTATCATTTTCCTCGTCCCACAATGAAAAGTTTCCTTGATTATAATTTTCTAATTGATTTATAAAACTTTCATTGTCATAATTGAAAATGAAACTTAATTCAAATAGGAAACTTTCATTGTCCAAAATTAATTAAAAAAATCATATTCTAATTTTCCTTAATTAACCACTAATCTTCTAAAGGAAGATGCTCATGTATCACCCAACAAAAAACAAAGTCATATTTTTTAATCTAAAAGATTTTGAAAACATTAGGAAAATGAGGTCTTATGCAGATTGCAGAAAACGTACCACACAAGTACATGCATATCTATATTACTATCCAATACTCCAGTTACTATAAAAAAAATGATTTATAGGATAAATATGAAATGGGCTAAAAGGGTTCAAAATGTTTTGGGTGCCATTTTAGGACCCTGTTAGTTTTTCATTTGTATAAATGGACCCATTACTCTCTTTCTTTACTTTTTGTGAACCCAAACACTTGGAGTGGTCGAATTTTTGAAGAGAAATTCTAAATGGCGAGGAAACGAGCGAGGGGAGGGAGGTGGCGGGGTGGGGACCGTTCACCTCCCTTGGGATGTGTGTCGTCAATTTTTGTGTGCGCATCCCGAGGGAGGTGAACGGTCCCCACCCCGCCACCTCCCTCCCCTCGCTCGTTTCCTCGCCATGTAGAATGACTCATTTTTTAAGGATCTAATATTGTTGGTGATGATAGCTAGGGTGCAATCAACGAGTGCATACCATAGAGTAAGGTAGGCACTGATTTGAAAGAATCTGAAAATTTCTAGTCTTCAAATCGTTCTTCTTCTCACTCATTGCTTTTTTTTTCCCAATCATTTAGTCATCTATTTTTGGATTATTCGCATTTTACCCCCTATTATAAATGTCTTATTCAGCTTTATCCCCTATTATTAATCAAATTGCATTTACCTCCAAGACTAGCAGTCAACGTGCCTTGACCGTCTGTTTTCAAAACAGATTTTTAAAACACCCTTGAAAAATCAAAGGCTGAGATTGAATCTTTCGTTTCTCAAACATTTCATCTTGAGAAAAATTCTAAGGCCCAACTGAAATCGTAATTGTATCTCGAGAAAAATCTAACTGTTGATTTAAAAAATTGCATCTTAAACAATTCATCTCGAGAAAAATCTAACGATCCAAATTTAATCGTACACACATCTCTAGGTCTAACTGTACAAATTTAATTATGTGCACATCTCAAGGTAAATCTAACGCTTCGGCGCACATCTTGCGGTTTAGATTTATTTATGCACGCATCTTTGAGGAAAATCTGGAGTGACATTGTATTAGCTATTTATTATAGGAGGCATATTGCAAATTACCAAAAAAAATTCACCTCTTCTTCCTCCTCTGTTTCACAGCCCCGCCATCATCAAAATAGGAGGAAGGGAGGTTGTGAAACAGAGGAGGGAAAAGGAGGAATGAAGATGGAAGAAGAGGAATAAGGAAGTGGAGGAATGAAGAAAAGGAGGGAGGATTAAGAGGGAAGTGGTAGGGAGGCTTCAAGACAGAGGAGGAAGAAGGGGAGGAGAAGGAGGAGGATGAAGGGGGAGGCGGTGACGAGGCTGCAAGACAGAGGAGGAAGAAGGGGAGGAGGTAGCGGCGGGGTTGCGAAACAGATGATGAAGTGAAGTTTTTTTTTTTTTTTGTAATTTGAGTATGCTCCCTATAAAAATAGCTAATACAAGGTCACCCCAGATTGTCATCGAGATACGTGTAAAATTGAATCAAAACCATCAAATTATCCTCGAGATCGGTGCACAAATAAATTTGAATAGTCAAAATTTCATTGAGATACGTGTTGGATTGTTAGATTTACCTCGAGATGTGCACATAATTAAATTTGGACCTTTAGATTTAACTAGAGATGAGTTGTTTAAGATGCAATGTTTTTAAAATCAACTGTTGGATTTCCTCGAGATACGATTATGATTTCAGTTGAGCCTTAGGATTTTCCTCGAGATGTTTAATATCAATTTTTGATTTCTCATGGGTATTTTGGTAATCTGCTTTGAAAACAGACGATCAATGCACGTTGACTGCTAGGCTTGGGGGTAAATGCAATTCGATTAATAATTGAGGGTAAAGCTGAATAAAACACTTATAATACCCCCTATTCAATTAATAATATGGGGTAAAACTGAATTAGGCGTTTATAATAAGGCATTTGAAAATGGTGTTATATGAATCCTTTTATAAGTGAAATGCAATCCATTTAACTTTTCAATGCATTCTTACCATTCCAAATGAGAGATTTCAATGCATTGAAGGCATATGAAGGGAAGACAACTCTCACATTTTGAGAAAAAAAAATGCCCAAAATTTATACGTGCATGTTTTCAAAAAACATATGATGCAACATTTAAGTGCATCCGGAAAACATCTTTGATGTTTTAACAAAACGTCCGATTAATTTTTGGATATTTCAATGGGCCGTTTCATTCAAAGCATCCCATCACAAAACCTTGCGTCTAGAGATGGCAGTGGGGCAAATTTTCACGGATATCCGCCCCACTTGCCCCATTTGGGGCGGATTTGGTAAAGGGACCCTGGTTATTGGGGCGGATACGGATTTCCATTCTGCATCCGTTTAATAATCGGGCCCACGGATATTCGTTTAACCTGTGAAATTACAAAAATACCCTTCGAGTATATAAAGGGATTAACCCTTTCACAATTTCACTCACACACACACTCACGGAATCGCTCCCTTCCCCTCCCCCCTCTCACAGAGATATCACCCTCCCTCCCCTCACACCGCCTTCCTCCCTCACACCGCCTCTCTCTCACAGATCTCCCTCCCTCACACCGCCTCTCCCCCTGCCGTCCCTTCTCACAGAGAGAATGAGAGATCTCCCTCCCTCACACCAGAGAGTTTCGCCTCTCACAGAGAGAATGAGGGTCGAAGCCTCTCACAAGTCAGACTCAGTTTTGTTTCTCACGGCCAAGATCAGATTCTCAGTCGATCGAAATCGAAGCTTCCCACCTTCCTCTCCCCATCAGAGATCAGATCTCTGTGATCAAATCTGAACTTGAGTACAAAGATTGATATGAGATCTGATATCTCTGTGATCAGATCTCTGTGATCATTAAAATGTTATTTGATCGAATTTATTTTTTTTTTGTAATTTTTTGTATAATCTGAAATCTGAATTTTTATTATTTTGTTTTGTAATATTTTGTATGTTTAAATCTGAATTTTTTTTTTGTAATTTTTTGTGTGTTTGATCGAAATTGTTTTTGTAATTTTTTGTATATGAGATCTGTTATAATTTATGTGTGATTCTTACCGGTGTATATTTTTGTATGAATGAAGTCATTTTTAGTATTGATATGCTATTAGAGAAATTTTTTTAATAGATATTTGCACGGGGCGGATATCCTCCAATCCGTGCCAATTCGCGCGGGGCGAAGGTGGTTTTTAAGTAAATGTATAAACGAATTGGCGGGGCGGATTTGGGGATCCGTTAATCCTAACGGGACGGGGATGGATTTGTTCAAATCTGCCCCGTTGCCATCCCTACTTGCATCCCACTAAACATGATCGTAATTTTGGCCTGCGATGCCTATTAACAAGTTGATTGCACCCTAAAATTTGATTTTCTGAGGTGCACGCCTTGAATAACATAATGTGGGTGTTTTTATCCTCCACTTTATTTTATTTTTATTTCCTACCTAAGTGTCCTATTAAAAAAATATCTGCAACCAACAAAAATAAGCAAAGTGATATACTATCTCTTTGCCTAAGCCTAGTGGTGTAAACGGATCGGATTATGACCAGATTGTCTGGACCTGAATTCGAATTCGAATCCGAATCCGAAAAGGACAACAGAGTGCAGCGTGTTAAATCCTTTCAAAATGCATACAAGTATTTGATGATGAAAACTCCCCTTGAAGTTATCAAATCTAATGATGAATTCTTCACTTTGCAAAATATGTCTTGAAAGTTGGAGTTGAAACACCTTTTGTAGATAAATCTACTTGATCATCGCATAATTGAATCTTTTGGATGCCAATCTCAAAAAATAACACATGAGAAAAGTGATTCATTTCATTGTCTTTAACAAACCATATAAAAACATTATCTTCTTGGATTACAATAAGTTCATTTGAACTTATAAGATACCCATCATTGTTGCCTCATTAAAACTTTGTTAAAGAAAAATCCAGTGGAAAAACCCAAGTTAATGAAAAAGAGTACAATGTTCTTCATAAACTATATGATAGATGCGCATAATATTGCCTCATTACAACTTTGATTATAAATTTCAATGGGATAAAACCTAATAGAAGGAAAAATAGTACATCGTGCTTAATTTAATATTCACATACTTCAGGATGTTAGATGCTTTAGAATGCTCCCCGTGTTCCTATGAAGAGTTATGGTGCATTCAAATTTAATATTGTATACTTGATGATGCTAACATACTTCTGGATGTCCACTCGTCCATAATGGGTCCAACATTTGATAACACAAGAATTGTACTTTGGGTGTGGTACTTCACAAAGTGTTATCCACCAGGGATGGATCTAGGTGCCCCCATAATTTTGGAAGTTTTTTTAGTTTTGTTTACGTAGGGGCACGTCGACCTCTGCGACACCGACGACTCCGCCTCGCCTTCTATTCTCTGTGATGCTGACAACTTCGCCTCATTCATTTCCTCTTTTTGCTACCTCTCTCTATTTACTGCGAGTTTGACAACAACTCGTCTCCTCTTGTCTTCATTTCCCTCCCTTTTTGCTTGATTTATTTTTCTTTTAAACCATCGCCACCAACAACCACAACCTCTCTTGTCTGCTTTTGTAATATCCGCCAAATCACATACCAATATAATGTTAATATCTTAGTAATTAATAATATTTATTTATTGATAATATTTATTAATTTTTAACATTTACAAATATTTATATATTTTATAATATGAATTTGGGACCTAGGTTTAGGTTGGTGGTGGGTAAAAGAGGAGTGGTTGTTGTGTTTAGCTAAAGCTAATAAAACCCTAATTAAAAACTCATTTAAAAGAAAACCTAGCCTCATTTTCTCTTTGGATACACACAGAAGAAAAGGAAAAACCTACGTAGAAAAAAAAGAAGGAGGCGATAAAGGAAGAATTTTTGCTCAAACTCCTTAGTATTCAAATTGTTTTTGTTATTTTGTATAAAAATATTTAGAAATGCTCTTTTCCATAACTCAAAAAAAAAAGTGAAAAAAAGAGAATTATTTTTGTATACAGACTTGCTTGTATACGTGTGATATAATTTTGGGTATGCAAACTTGTTTGCATATCGGTATGCCGTTCTATGTGAATTCGGTAGTACATGTAGTATTTAGGAAATATTTGTCAGGTATCGAACTTCGGATGAGATGACATAACACTCGATGTGGCACCCCACTTGGGTCATGTACGCTTCGAGTGACTTTGATGGCAAGGGAGGCACACTTGGGTGAGGTGTATTCGGCACAGGAAGATAGTGCGATTGTGTAAAAGAAGCTAAGAATTAGGAAAATAAAGAAAACCTTGAATTTATCATAACATGAAAATGTGCATGGATTATTTTAGCACGTATTTGGTTAGCCTTGAAGGAAGAAACTAACCGCTCATTCGATTCTCGAATGGGAACTACCTGTCTTCCTTAAGGTGAAATGCATTTTTTTAAGGATACTTAATTGTTTAGTTGTGACATAATTTGTAAGTTTGCTCACGCCAGTATTAATATACTGACTCGAATTTTGTATTGTTTTACAAATTTGGGTGCGTTCTTAATGAGCGTAGCCCCAGAGACTTATCAGGGCTAATTGGAGCGCAAGGGTGGTATTAGCTGCGTGGCAATAGCTGAGGATTCGACATGTTTTGTTAGATCTTGAGTTATTGTTTTTCCTAGGCAATCAGATGTAGGGATTAGTTATTAATGCTCGGTTTTTTAAGTCTGAGATTTATTTGGGGATTGATTAATGTAATTTTTATTTATTTATATTGTAGCTTGGGTTTATAATTGTGGACCTCATTTTGAGAGGAATAATTTTGAGGAAGGTTATTATTTTATTTATTGCCTCATTATTGTACCATTTAATTTGTTCCGGTCGTGCCTTGGTTTTTGGACAATCTATTAATTTATGTTGTTTAAAAATCAGAGTGTGACATTTTTTGAGGAAGAATGATTTTTTTAATTATTTTCTCGAGATATATTTCTATCTCGAGATCTAGTTTTGTATTTTATTTATAAGATTTTTCTGGAGATACATAAAAAAATTTTGATCCATTAATTTTTCCTCAAGATACAAGTTTGTATTTCGAAGTTCATATGGAGATTATTGTTTAGAGAGCATTTTGGTAATCAACATGGGCCTTTTGACAGTTAACGTATGTGGACTGCCAAAGATGGATCTAGGTGGGGGCAAATGCCCCCACTGAGTTTTGATTTTTTTTTTTTAGTTTTGTTTACGTAGGGGCACGTCGACCTCTGCGACACTGACGACTCCACCTCACCCTCTATTCTCTGGGATGCCAATGATTCCACTTTGCCCCTTTCCTTTTTTCTACTACATCTATGTTTACTATGACTCTGACAATGCCACGTCTCCTATTTTCTTCCTCTCCCTCCCTTTCTGCTTGATTTTTTTCCTTTCCCACCATCACCACCAGCAATCCCAACCCCTCTTGTCTGTTTGAGAAAGAATAATTTTTTTTATGTATTTTCTCGATACGAATTCACATTTTGAGGTCTAGTTTTGTATTTTATTCATAAGATTTTTCTGGAGATACATTAAAAAAATGGATCCATTAATTTTTTTTTCTTGAAGATACGCGTTTGTATTTCAAAGTTCATCTGTGGATTATTATTTAGAGAACATTTTGGTAATCAACATGAGCCTTTTGATAGCCAACACATGTGGAATGCTAGTCCTAGGAGAGACTTTAATAGTGATTAATGTAACCTCTAATTAGTTATATATTTTTATAGAGGCAAATAACCCAATTAATTAGATGGATCAAGTTTCTTTCCCAATGGATTAGATGAAGTTTTGTTTAGCAATTGGTGTTTTGTATAGTTATTTATGTATTGTTAAAATAAAAATATTATGTTAAAGTAATTAATTATTATATAATTATTAATTAACTATGATTCATAACTCCCCCCCCCCCCCCCCCCCCCCCCCCCCCCCTTTAACAAAAATTCTGGCTTCGTCATTGTTATCCACTAGATATCTCTGTTTTTTTTTCAGTATTTCATAAATTGACATTACTTGAAACAACGCAAAATTTTGAAGGTTGATATAAACAACGCCAAGCTTTATTCCCAATCTGAAATATATAACGATTGTTCTCCAGATGAATAGTGCAGGTTGTCTTCAACCTGATTCTTACATTGCCCTAAAACATTCATCCTGTTTGCAATCAAAATAAGTTGGTTAAAGTAGTAAAAACAAATATTTTGGATGCTAGAAATGAACAAGGGTGTATTTAATTCTTTCATGCCTTATTGGTGAAGCCTACACTACTATAATATCCACTACTACAAGGGGTCATGCGGTACATTACTTTTGGGTCATGTCGCAACTCCAAGGATTTATTTTTATATTTATTTTATTTTGTAATTTTTTGTGTATGTAAAGAAAATTTAACATGGGATAAGATGGGCTTTTGCCTCTGGCCCAATAGAAAAATAAGATTAAGTTTTTTCTCCTATATTATTCAGGAATTTAACTTCCTACATTTATGATATTTTGAAGAAACTTAAAACTTAATATATTGATTTAAACCATTTAATCATAATAATTACATCCAATCAAAGGTTTTAATATTTTTTTTATAATATTGTAAAGAGCATGAGTAGCACACACAAAATTAAATTCAAAATATTTTTGTTAGACCAATAGGCAATATTTAAAATTTAAGTATTAGCATTATTTCATTTTTTGTGTCAATCAACAATTTGCTCGATGCATATAGATTCAATGTGAAATCGTTAAAGCAACGATAAATTTCACATTTACTTAATCGTGAAAATAAATAATTTTAAACAAATAATTATATGCACACACAACAGCGGGCACTCACGACTAGTATATATATACACATCCATTGAACCCACATAAAGAGTCATCATCCCAAGACCCTATCTTGTCGTCTTATAGATATCAAATACATCACTTTATCATACCAATTGTGGATGCTCTTATATAAGGCTAGGTCAACAATCGTAAAAAAAATAAAAATAAATAAATAAATAAAAATTAGAAAACACCGCACTGCACCATACCCAAGGATTGTGATTTCGTTTTTCGAGTTGATTTCGGTCCCCCGATTTTAAGAAATATTTCGTTATGTGTAGAAAAAACGTAAAGAGTTCGATTGTAATTTCCAATTTAAAAATATAAGTTATGTATTTTAAACTATTAAATACTATATAAAAAATCTCACACGACTCGTAGTATCATAAAGGCTACATATTATATAATAATCAATCACGCAACAAATTATTTATACTAAAATAACATTATAGCATGTTAAAATATATAGAAATTAAAATATTTTTTTTCTCCATAAAAGTTTGACATATATCAGATTTCGAAAGAAGTTTTGATAACTTCAAAATAAAAAATATTTTGTGAAATTTCGTAAAATATCGAGAAATCACATTCCTTGACCACACCACAGCACACCAACCTCGTCACTTTAATCACGTGATCTGATTGACTGATTTTTTGGGAAGAAAAGACATGTAAAAAAAGGGACAAAAACAAAACAATCAATTCTTCTATGCAGCGAGGGAAAAGCGTGAGGGAGGAGCGAGGGAGCCTCCCTCGCACGTGTTTTATAAAGAAAAAAGAGAAGTAAAAAAAGAACCTCTCTCTCGGCGTTACTTTCGCTCTTCCCCCAAAAAGAAGAAATAGCAGCAAAAAGGACCTCCCTTTTGGATCGAAAATAAAAAAGCCCTTTCAAAGAAGAAAACCATTGAAGCCCTCGATACACATTTTCTCTCTTTTCATCTCAGTTGAAGAAGAAGTAACGCAACCCATCTCAAATCAAAGAAACCCACCCCATCTCCCGAACCTTTTCGATTTCTCATTTTCAACTCAAATCGAAAGGGGCCTTCTCATCTCAGATCCAAGACGAACACGCCTTATCGATCGAGCATCGAAGCTCCCCTATCATCTCAGATCGAAGACGAAGAAAGGGAGGGCTTCAGGGGAGCATCACCTTTTCGATCTATAGTGGAGCATCACCATTTCATCTCAGTCGAAGAAATGTTTCTTAGATCGAAGCTCCCCTTTCATCTCAGATCGACGACGAAGCAGTGTTTTTAGTCCAAAATTTCATCCCATTTCATCTCAGTCGAAGATCTCACAGCTTCATTTTCCGCTCCAAAATTTCATCCAATTTCATCTCAGTCAAAAGTAACTCAACTGTATCGAAAATCACCTTCTCATCTTCACACAAACACAAAAGTTCCTTCTTTAATTTAATCCGGGGTGTTGATTATGCAGTGTCGATTGATTATGCAATATGAGGTTTGTGTGATATTGTCTTGTATGAGGATTTGGATTGGGTATCTAGGATCTGAATGCAGTATCTTTAATTTACTCCCAAATAATGGGGTTTGTGTGAAATTGTCCTTAATTAATGAAGGGTTTGGATTGGGTTATTCTGGTCAGTCATTATGTGTTATTTTGTTCTTTCAATTTGATTGTTGTCTTGCTATGCATTGGTGCATTTAAGGGAAAGGAGATTTAGTCACTTGATTTTGGTTTGAAGTGTGATGTGGGTGGGTATTCTCTGATGATGAATGCTAACCTTAAACAAGGAGAACAATCAAAACTAGAAAAGGAACTATGTATTTTCTTTACCTCATCTTTCAAATGGTAAATGAGTTTATATGAAATTATTCAATCTCATGTTTTTTTTTTTGTCAACGCAATAATGGCATACAAAGCCTATGTTGTCTATCGTGGCCGTGTACCTGGAGTATATATGACTTGGCCAGGTTGTCTATTACAAGTAGACGAATACAAGGGGAGCATGTACAAGAGTTTCTCATCAGCTGAAAAAGCTTATGAAAATTACAGCCTATGGGTGCAATCAGAAGAAGTGAGAATAGAGCACCAGTCAAGAAGAAACGACAATGAAGATGTGAAACCCAACCAACCAAACAATGCTCCGAGGGTCGTGGCGATGAAACTCATCATCAAAGAGATGAAACCCAAGTCAACAATCCGTGGGCTTTTACAAGGGACTTGATCAACAGTATGTTAGTGGTAATTATATTGATTTTTGTACTTATCTTTTTTAAGCTTTTGAGTGATATGTGAGATTTAATTTTGTTTTATAATGTACTTGTGAAGAAATTTAAGGAAATTAATTATGTTCAGAGATGTGTATTGGTAATGATGTTATGGTTATTGTGTATTGCAATCCTTACTGTCAAACTTTTGTTCTGTTATTATGTATCTGAATGCACTAGCAACCATCAAAGACCAATGAGGATTGTCCTCCTTAAACATACCTTAAACAGTTGATAAAGGACCATTATTCTCCCTTGCTTCATAATTGCTTTTCATGGCAGGTGCTCATAATGCAATTAAGGTTTACATCAATAAAGTGTGTAAATTAAGGCTTACATCAATATGAAGTGCGTAAATAAAGTTTATAATGCTTTTTAATGAAAGATAAATTTGTTTTTCATTTAAGTCTCCCTGTTTTTGTTATGCAACCAAACAAGGCCTATTGACAGTTTTAACCAAGAAAATAAAACTGATTTAATGTACAGTACTGATAAGGCTGTATGCAGCACCTGCAACAAAATCTGCTCAGCTTTCTACGCGTTCAACAGTAAACTAAGCGATAGACAAGTTGTCGCTGTTAGACAAGCATATACCAATACTTCGTTATGTGAATCATCATGTTAAATTACATAGAAAAACATGGGAAATCCAGAAGCATTTGAAACTCGCCGAGAGATTTCCAAAACTGTTCAATAACCAACATGTTAATATTAAGTAGCACAGCTACTCATCTTCTCCCTCTCACCAAAACTGTTCAATAACCAGCATGTTAATATTAAGTAGCACAGCTACTCATCTTCTCCCTCTCAGTTGCCAAAATGTGATCCACATACCTGCCACATAGAACATTCATTACCATTTCGAACAAGTAAAAGCTATCTATATATCAGGTGCCTAGTGCATAAGACCACTTACATCCAAGTTCAAAATTCAATAAAAAAAAACTCACTATAAACCCTACACATTGAACATGGGTGTGATAATAGCACAAACACATTGAACATCACTCTTATCCTCTCACAACATTGTGGGGAAGGCAGCTTCCCATACAAAACAGGTTTGCATGCATTGATGCCTAATCTCCTCTCCTCCTTACACTGCCTTGCACTCAAAGATGCACCCGCCATTCTCATTTGCCACATTATTCCCACAAGAAGCACCAAAACTACTGAACCAACTGATCCTTTCATATTACCTCCTCCCTTAGTAGAAAGCCTGATTGCTTGCCTGTTACTTTAGAACCACACCCAGTGCCCATTTTTATAAACAATAGGATGAAGAGAAAGAGATGATGAGGTCTTAAATGGTCGACACTAAATGGCATCTGGATTACTTTTGAGTTGTACGAGTGCTATATATATATGAGTGGTCTCCAAGTTGATTAGGTGAAGTTGAGAAAGAAATCTAATATCTGTAAGAAATCATGGTATACAAGATGCAAGAAATCTAATATCTGTAAGAAATCATGGTATACAAGATGCCCCAAGTACAATGATTGAACCCATTTAACACATAGCAACAAAAATATTCATCACTCATATACAAATGCATGTAAGCAAATGCATGCAAACAAATATGGAAGCTCCATATGCACTGACTACTCTCACACTTTGTACTATATCAAGTACAACTACAACATATATAAGCTCCTAGGCATTTCTCATACATGTATGAGTCCATGCCAAACGGAAACTACAAATTACAACAGTGACACTTGGATCACATTGGGCATTTAAGTAGTCCAACTAACAATTTAATTTACTAACATTAATACTACTAACACATAGATGTCACTATTAACATTAATATTTCAAATACAAATAAGAGTGAATGACAATTTGAATTAGATGTTACCTTTGAAGCCTCTCGAATTTTATGAATCTACTCGTGCATATATTGTGCTTCTCTACAAAGAACACAGTGATGTCAGATACATGCATTAAGGTATGTTTAACATACCTTCATAAACTAATTCAAAATTCAATTCACAATTACCAAATTAACCAACCTGATTATAACATGTAGTTTGTATAGTCCATTTCGTTGCTTGAACTTGGCAGCTGCAAAAATAAATAATAAAGATTAAAAAATAAATAATATGAGGCATACAAAACATATAACAAACAAACAAACCCTACAAAAGACAAACTTTTCCAAAATACATGCTTAACAGTCTGACTATTGAATATGTACCTTTGTGAGTAGCGAGTAGAAATGATCAATTCTTTCAGGTTGTAAATAGTGTGACTCCGTATTATCATCCTTAACGACAACAAATATACAAATCATAAGTGGACAAGCATACTTAGTGATTCATACCTTGTAAATATAACAAACAAACATGTGTATTACTTTTAGGAGGCATCACATTGTTTTCACGAGGCATAACATAAGGCATCACATTGTTTTCACGAGGCATAACATAAGGCATACACTGTAAACCCTACAAATGACATTTGTAAATAAAACTCACTATTCTTGACTTAAGAAAATATACCTTCATAAAACGCATTGCAAAACATACCAAATTAGTCTCAGTGGCCTGATTATTTTGTGTGTCTTTTTTTTTTCATTTGTATCCTTTTACATATCTTCTCGACGGTGGATTTCATCATTGAATTAGACCGTCGTCTTTTACTACGAACCGCTAATGGACTAAGAACTTGGATACCAGAACTAGAAGTAGTGCTGCCACTTCCAAATACCCATGTAAATCAATACACTCATCACCATCAACAATTTTATGTTGCTCCATCTTCAAAGTGATCCATTCTTGAACTTGACCGCATGTCTTCTTTTCATCCTCAACGGCAAAGTCAGCCATTTCATAGAAGGCATTGCACATCTTTTCAAATCACTCATTTTTAGGCTTCATTCCCCAATCTGAATAAACAATCTTAACATTTGTATGAGCCATCTTAACATCTTTCCTCCACCTCCGAAGAACTTGGAAGAACATATTTATCAGGTATAACATGAATCCTTATTTCAAGCAAGACTTTCAATACATGTTTGCATAAGATCTCACCCAAACTCAAACAATTGATAATTACACTTGATGGCGAAGTCGGCAACATTAAAAGAGACTATAAAATTGATCGATCGTTGCCTAACATTTATAACCAAGTCTTGTCTAACAGTCTACAACTCAAAGCCACTTCCGTCCATAACTTCACCTACAATTCTACAACATAGATTCTCTGTTATCTCTTCTTGAAACTCCCTAAATTTATTTGTAGTGTAGGCATCTCAAAATTTTATCTCTATCGCATAAGGAGTAATGCAAGGAATCCTTCGGTTATAAGATTTAAAGTCCTCTTCAGCTTCCTTTTGGACATTACTTCAGAGTGCATTTTCATATTGTTCTACGAATTGCTTCAAAGTGGTCTTTTAATTCACATAACCATAAAAAAAAAAAAAAAAAAAAAAAATTCATGCTTTCACTCCTTTGAGTTGAAGACATCCCTGCCCAAAAAATATTTTTTTGAAATGTTGGCACCCAACGCATCCTTCCAAGGTATAATCCACTCAACCAATCATTTTCATGCAGATTATATTTATCAATAAAACTATGCCAATTTTCTTCAAACTCTTCACAAGACAAATAATCATATACTGCTCTTTGTATTGCAAACTTGATCGCCTCATATTCATTGCAATCGGACAGCTTTTCGGGCAACTTCTTCATAATATGCCACAAGCACTATCTGTGTCGTGTGTTGGGAAATACAATTTCAATGCCCTTCTTCATTGCCCTATCTTGATCAGTGATTATAGCAGACGAAAAATTGTCATTCATACACATGAGCCAAGTTTGGAAAAGCCAAACAAATTCTTCAACGGTCTCACCACATATCAATCCACATTCCAAAAGAATTGACTGGTCGTGATGATTCACCTCAACAAAAGGAGCAAATGACATCTCATACTTATTTGTTAAGTATGTGGTGTCAAAAGTAACAACATCCTCAAACTCCTTGTAAGTTGCTCTACTCCATGCGTCAGCCCAAAAAACATTTATCAACCTACCTTCATCATCCAAATCCATCATATAAAAGAAATCAACATTATTAGCTTGCATTTTTTGGAAGTAGTTATGAAGTGCCATCGCATCTCCCTCACCAAGTCTCAACTTTCTCATTTTGTCCAAATAATTGTAACAATCTTTTTGGAAAAATGGCAAAATATCATGCCCATTAGCTTCAACTAAACATGCCGAAAAACTATTATTTGGTCTAATATCTACCCTATCATTAAAAACAAGTTTCTTCTTGACATACGAGCTCATAGTTCTATTCTTTGGATAAAATCTCGATTTACCAGGGCTCAACTCATGATTGTGATCAATTGTAACTCTTGTCACTAAAACTGTTCCATCAGGCCGTATATGATCTTTAATCTTAGCCAGGCAACCACATTTGCTTGACCCACGCAATCCCAAGACATTTTTTGCTCTACTTTTTTGCTTCCCAGACCAACCACATGAAAGCTGAATGAATTTAGGTTTTCTATCAGCATCTTTTTCAGTAGTCATTACTTTAACTAGAAATCCTTTTTTATTACCATAATCATGATAATAACGTTGGAACTCATCAAGGTTGATGAATTTCATCCCATTTGTAGGTTCCCTTATCCCTTCTAAGTTTTCTTCCATCAACATACATTCATTATCTTCTACACTATCCATTCCTGAAATATGTGTTATAATATACAACAACGGTTAAAACAGAGCATAGACAAAAACCCTAATACAATAACCATGTATAGTCTATTTTGGAGAACAATGCTGCAACTAAGGATCCACCAGAGTTGTTATACAGGCAGTTTCGGCCAAATAGATTATACAATATAAGTAAAAAAAAAAAGTGATGTACTTCTACTAAAGGACCTCGCTCCCTAGAATAGTCACTACATTTAACGTCATCAACTCCAAGGTTTAGAGATGAAAAAAGGAGACTAGATGGTATTATATTTGCACAATATATCATATCAAGACCAACAATACAAGACAAGGGCATGAAATAAACTTCATACTTAGAATAGAGAAATGCAACACAACCAAGTATAGTAACAATATCATTGGAAGGGGAAAAAATACATTGAACTTAATTTTTAAGTTAGTAAGCATCACATTTTCTTGTTCTCTAAAATGAAGAAGATAAATATAACCTTGTCAACGGAATCAAAGTGTAAAAGGTATTCACTGCTTTCATCATCTCAAAGTTTTTCCGGTTTTGATTGTCCTCCTTGTTTAAGGTTAGCATTCATCATCAGAAAATACTCACCCACATCACACTTCAAACCAAAATCAAGTAACTAAATCTCCCTTCCCTTAAATGCACCAATGCATAGCAAGACAACAATCAAATTAAAAGAACAAAATAACACATAATGACTGGACCAAAATAACCCAATCCAAACCTTTCATTAATTAAGGACACTTTCACACAAACCACATTATTTGGGAGTAAATTAAAGATATTGCATTCAGATCGTAGATACCCAATCCAAATCCTCATACAAAAACAATATCACACAAACCTCATACTGCATAATCAACACCTCGGATTAAATTAAAGAAAAAAAATGTGTGTGTGTGAAGATGAGAATGGGATTTTCGATACAGTTGAGTTACTTTTGGCTGAGATGAAATGGGATGAAATTTTGGACTAAAAACACTGCTACGTCTTCGATCTGAGATGAAAGGGGAGCTTCGATCTGAGATGAAATGGTGATGTTCCACTATAGATCGAAAAGGTGATGCTCCCCTGAAGCCCTCCCTTTCTTCGTCTTCGATCTAAGATGAAAGGGGAGCTTCGATGCTCGATCGATAAGGCGTGTTCGTCTTGGATCTGAGATGAAAAAGCCCCTTTCGATCTGATTTGAAAATGAGAGATCGAAAAGGTTCGGGAGATGGGGTGGGTTTCTTCATCTTCGATCTGAGATGGGTTGGGTTTCTTCTTCTTCGACTGAGATGAAAAGGGAGAAAATATGTATCGAGGGCTTCGATGGTTTTCTTCTTTGAGAGGGTTTTTTTCTTTTCGATCCGAGCCTCCCTTTTGCTGCTTTTTCTTTTTTTGGGGGGAAGAGCAAAAGTGACGCCTAGAAGAGAGAGGGATTTTTTTTTGGGCTTGTCTTATTAGCGAGGAAACGGGTGAGGGAGGGGGGTGCAACCCTCCATCTCCCTCGAGATGCGCACACCCCCTCCCTCGCCAATTAGAATTCCCCTATTTTTTTACTTGTCTTTTTTCTCTATAAAACACGTTTTCCCTCGCGCTTTTCCCTCCCTGCATAGAAGATGCGGGCCAATCCATTTTTCAGTCCTTAAACAAAAAACAGTGGCCTGTCCACTCGTCAACAAAGGATCAACAGATATTGAATCACCCCTAATTACTAAAATAATTACAACTTACTTGTCTCTAATCATCTTTATGTGGGAATTAAGTAAGAATTCAGATAATCTTGAAAATTTTGTATAAGTTAATTTAACACACAAGTGGCAAAGTGGATAACCATATCCACTCCATTGGTCTTCCCTTTCACATCATTATCCATCTAGCTTGCTTTTGGGCATGCTGAAACTGACCATTCCCAAACCATATCCTCTTCTTCTTCTTCTTCTTTCATCATTAAATTAAGTCTTTTCAGCTCATGTCTCTTTCAGGGAAAATTCTAGGGGTCGAGGGAGGGAACGAGGGAGGGAGCGAGCGAGGGATGGGTGAAAGCCACTCATTCGCCTTGAGATGAGCGTCATCGTATATTTCAAATTTAATGTGCTCATCTCGAGGCGGATGGATGGTTACCACTCATCCCTCGCCCCCTTTCCCTCGCTCCCTCCCTCGCTCTGTAGCAAAGCTCCTCTTTCAGATGCTAGTTTTGGAGTACAAAACCGGGATTTCGAATCACTTTCATACTCCATCCCGAAATTCATCATCTTATTACTCTTACCTCCACTTGTGCACGTTAATATGTTATCACTACTAGGTTCAGGATATGCTCGTGGCGTGCGTGTATATTTAATATTTTTTTATTTTATTTTAGTTTAAAATTTTAATAATATATATAAACTAAAATTTTAGAGAATTTATCTAAATTTTTTTAAGCAATAACCATATAAGTTATTTATACTTCTAATTTTATTAATTAAAAAGTTTTAAAAAATATGATGGAGTAAAATATTAAATTTTAAACAACTCTAACATCTCATTAGTGGAGGGGTTGTTTTCAACCTGAATTTTTTTCTCTATTTTGCCCTCCCACCCTAATTTCATATACACTTAAAACTAGCAATTCCCAAAACATTATATAGTTAAAATGTCCTCCCAATATGTCATATTTACAAGAAAAACCAACAAAATCGGATTTTAAAAATTCAAATCATCCAAAACCAGCTCATTTGTATTATACAATTGCTTAACCCATTATTTGATCTATGTTTTATCCAATATATAGTCCATATTCAATCCAATTACTCACCATAACAATCATATGTAATTTATATTTTTCAATATCTAGAATGACCATGTTCAGTTGGGTTATTTAAACTTGATAAATTGCCTTCAATTTTTTAAATTATGTTATTATAACATGATGTGAGAAGGGTGAAGTGAATAGGTGAAACTAACATGTGTCCTGCACGTGATATTTAAGTGAAGGGTAATTGTGGAATTGAATATAATTTAAATGGTCAAGGATAATCAATGTATTTTATTTCTATTGACCCTAACAATCAATGTTAATTGGAGGGTTAAACTCAATTAATTTTTAAAATGGGTATTAGACTCAAATACATATAAATCAATGGGAATTGAAATAAAAGAAAAACCCTTGATTGAAAGTCTGAAGTTCAAAGGGTAAAATAGGAAAACCAAATAACCATAGATTACAATTACTATTGTAAGAGCTTATTTTATAGTTTATAGATAATTAGAGGGTCTTCAAATAAATTATGTTGAGATTACAATTTCTCTATCTCCTAAGTATTTCCTATGTAAGAACAAAAGAAAAATAGAAAAAACAAAATATGAGGATTGAAGGGTATTAAACCTCTCCGGGATTTCATTTTCTTCAAAAATCGGGGCGTGACATGACCCAGGTCGGGCTCTTAAGAATTGTTCATCTTTAAAACAAGAGTTTGTCTAGGCAGTCAGTCATTAAAACCATTTTTTAGTCAGATTTGATTTTTTACACTTTTACCTTCTCTCTTTAAAATATAACCACAAAGGTCATTATTTTTATAAAAAGTAAAAATTATTTATAGAAAAAGTAACAAGTGAAAAATTAAAACCTAACAAAAAAAAAAAAATAGCTATAAGGCCCTGACTGCCAAAAATTGGGGTTAAAACAAACAATGAATAATTGCCAAAGTTAAACTACACTATAATAACAAAGTTAAACTACAGAAACACAATATTAGAATGGAACAAAATTCATGAAACCAACAGAGTTTATCATACAAAATTCCAAAATGCAGCTTCGGCATAGTCTCTATACAAAAAATCAATCTTCAATTTCCTCCTCCCCTTCATCCAATAACACCAAATTAAATTTTCGACTATTTACATTTCTTCGTATATTTACAAACAAACAGAAAGAAACTTAGATCTCCAAGAGAGAAGAGAAGGAAAAACCAAAAGCCCACAACATTACACATCACATCAGATCCCGGGATCGGAATCGACCGAGTCAACTCGTCCCAACGAGTTCTCCTTTCTGAGTTTCTCAAATATCTTGGCACGCAGGCTTCTCCCAGACTCCACTCTCTCCATCACCGGCGGTTCCTCTTCTTCCTCTCCATTACACAAGTAGTTAACTTTCCACGGAACCGGTCTGGATTGACCGAGTTCCAGATTCCTCATGGAGAACATCATGTTGTTCATCGAACTCGGAGACACAGGTGGTGAATCGGACGGAGACGAGAAATGCTGTGAGGACATCAGGGTCGATGTCGGCGAACACAGCATAAGTGATCCTCCTTTAGAGAAGAAGGAGGAGGAGGATGCGTCGTACTGACTAGTGTGGTGCTGAGTGGTGAGTAGTCGGAGCTGGTGAGGCGTGTGAGCGAAGAAACAGATGCGGCGGAGACAGGCGGTGCCGTCCTTGCAGGGCTGCGTACGATAGCGAGCAGGGTGGAGCCAGCACTCGAATACGCCGTGTGCGTACTCGCAAGAGTCGCCTCGCTTGCAGTTGCCCTTTCGGAAGTCGGGGCAAGGTGTGCCCGAGTAGTGAAACTTGCGGGGGTCTCTTCGGCGCGCCTTCTCGCCTGGATGAGCGTACGGGCACTCGGTCCAGTCGTGCGAGCGTGCACGTGCGCACCGTCGCACTTTGAACTCGTAGATGCGGAACTCATCACTTGAATACGTCTCATTTATCTTTGCTTCTTCGGTGTTTGAAGGAAGGTAACGGCGCAGCGCTGTTAAGGCCTCCAATGACGAGTGCCTGTACTGGGGGTGCTGGTGATTCAAAGACTGGTAGTGGTGGTGTAAGAACATCTCGTCCGTTGGATCGTTATTGATGAGTGACCATGGAGGGACCTGCACCGTCGGATTGGGTACGTTTGCCATTTGTTTTCCTACTACTTTGTTTCTCTTCTCTGCTCTGCCTGCTGGTTTTATATGGTGAAGTGGTAGCAGGTAGGTAACGTACATATGGAGGTGAGGTGGGTTGGAAGGGAACCTGACTGACTACGATTATCAAGTATGGAGACCGGCTGAGCCGGTTAAGTGAACTAAATGGATAAGTTTTGGAGATATTTCCGACAACCGGTACGACATCTTGTCCCACCCAGGCCTCCCCACTCTCTTCTTTTTCTTTTTTATTTTTCATAATTCTAGGCAGCAGGCTAGGGCAGCTTTTTTTTTTTTAAGTTTATCTCTTTTATTTCAAACACAATCATAAACATTATTGAATAAAATTGTAAAAAAAATCCAACTCTAACAAAAAAAAAAATGATTGCCCAGCCTAGAATTTGTTACCTTTTTATTTATTTATTTTTATATAAAGTATATCTTCTTTCTCTTTGCTTTGCCATTAATTTTGGCTAATTATTATTTATGATTAGTACCTTATTATATTATTTGTTTCTTAATTGGTTAATGAGGTAGTGGGAGATGTGGTGCATTTTTAGTGGACAATGTTTTCTGGTGGGCCCACAACCAGAGTTCAGTTTTCATTGGCCAGTTAGCTCGGGTTATTGACAGGGGGAGGCAATCCAATGGATTTTAGTGGGTGTTTTCATCGACAGTTCAGATTTCAAACCTAATATAAACAGGTGTAAAGCTCGTTCGAAGAAAAAATGCTATTCCCATTGGAGGCAAGGATTGTGATTTCGTTTTTCGGGGTAATTTCGACGAGTTTTGATTTTAAGAAATATATCCTTGTATATAAAAAAAAATGTGAAAATTTTGAGTATAATTTTGAATTTTAAACTCTTAAATACTACATAAAGAGTATTACAAGACTCATAATGTCATACAAACAATATATTGCATACGAATCACTTATGCAACAAAATTTTAATATTAAATTAAAGTTAAAATGTAGAAAAATTAAGATTGGTCAAATGAAAGAAATTAATATTTCAAATTTTGAAAGAAATTTCAGTAACTCAAAAAAGAGAAATATTAAGTGAAATTTTGATATTTTTTGAGAAATCACATTCCTTAATTGGAGGCACCCAAGGACAAGGTCAATTCATCGACACTTTTTCTAAATGATCCCTTTTAATATTTTTTAGTTTGGCTTCAATATTTTGTGAAGTTCCGATCAATATGTATTTTTTGTTGGTTCATCATGTGTTTTGAATCCATGTAGGTTTTCATAAATGGGTTTGTCTAAACAGCTAGGGAAGGGGCGAGGAAATCAGCGAGGGAGGGGGTGAAGCCGTTCATCCGCCTCGAGATGCATGAAAACGTCTCAAGATATGCATTTTCACGCATCTCGAGGGGGATGAACGGCTTCACCCCCCTCCCTCGCCATTTAGAATTTCCCTTCATAAATATTCCACCTGTACATGCTGCTGGAATGTAGTTTATTATAAAAACAATTTAGTTTTATTTCAACTTTTAAGGGTATTAAAGACTCTTTCAAATTTATTTAACTTTTTTATTTGTAAATGTTGAATATTTAAATTCAATTACTACCAAAGATTGTGACTTCGTTTTTCGAATTAATTTCGCTCTCTTGATTTTAAGAATTATTTTCTTGTGTAATAAAAAATGTAAAAAATTTGAGGATACATAAAATATATATAATGAATTTCAAGAATATATGAAATATGTGAAAAAAAATTATAAGCAATTAAATAAATCTATTAAACACATTAAATGAAACATAAATACCAAGAAATGAAAGAAACATGAAATGTACATATAATTAGAAAATCAGGGGTAGTATCAATATACAATTAGAAAAATCAGAGGGTGGTTTAAAAAATTAATAAATATTTAGAAGAAATGATAATTAGAAAAAAAAAATCACGAAATTTGCAAAGAAATTCGAAAATTTTGAAAAACTCGAAATTTTGCAAAAAACTCGAAAAAATGTAGTTTTTAGTTGTTGGTTTTTATATATTTAATTCACTAAATTTACAAAAAAACCTCGAAATTTCAAAAAATGAAAATCTCAAAATTTTTCGAAAAAATATAAAATTACATTTCACCATTTTTCATTTGGAATTAAAAAAACTAAATTTCGCAAAATCTCATTCCTTGATTACTACCCACCATTCAAACCCTCTATCAAAACAAGAATTATGTCATTTTAATTAAATTTAAGTTTATTTATTTTCTCAAATCTTCATCATTGATTTATGAAACTAAAAAATGTCTAGGTTGTTTGGGCGTGTATATATATAGAGAGATATTGTAACTAAAGATTACACTCTCAATATTTTAAGAGCCATTTATAGTTTATAGATAATTGACACCTTCAAATAAACTAGGGTCACAACAACAAAAGTAGTCTTTTAATACATTACAAGAATGCTATTACAGAGGTACCAAAGCATTTAGTGCAAGCCCATGTTATGTTTTTGATATAGCTAATATAAACATGTTATCCCAACATAACATTTGTGAATGTCATGGTTGTATTATCCACATGTACATAAATGTTATCTAATGAGACATTAATTATTCATACAATCAGAGTCATACACGTGACATGGGCTAACCCTAACACTTAAAAATCTTGAACGCAGTCCCAAGCGGACTATGCGCAAACTGTTGTTCAGCTCGTAAGTCAGGTGCCCATGCTCAAGACATGCTGACCCAAGAGGCACAAATCTTAGTGCTTGGGTCAGAACAATAAGGCTCAGACACGAATCTCAGAGCTGTCATAGGCCCGAGATCTACTCGCATGAAATTAACTCTTAGCCCAATCAAACATTGAGTCCTAAATAGAGTCAAGTACTTAAGAGACCCGATCATGCACATGTGAGATCTTATGCGAGATCTCCTCCCTCCACACCCTTGATCGCAGAAACAGTTGGGGAGTGAACACTTTCTATAAGAGATGGTGAAAGAGGAAGAACAATATGCATACACATTGCAATTTACATACAATTTTCATTTCTCCTTGCATCGATATCTGACTTAAGCATCGTAGTGTCTTTGGCCACCACAATTATGTTCCCTGGTTTAACCACTGTTCATATTTGCAAGTCAGAGATTGTCAAGATCAACGAGGACATGTCTGAACACATCAGTTTGGCATCATTTATGGGGAATAACAATGTTTTCCCTGAAACGAACACACAAAGTTCTTTCTAGCTAAGCAAAGCATTGAGAAATGGTCACCAACACAAGATCTCGAACACTCAACAATGCCGAACTAGACAACCCTCCGGTCAGGGAAGCCTCCCCACAAAGTCAAACCGATCCTACTGAGTGGGCAAAGTAGTCGCACGACCCAGCTGTTGAAGCAGCCGTGGCTGAACCCTGCATAAACCAGATAACCAGATCTTGCTTCATATGGATCATCTAGCACGAGTGGTGGAGATACTTGCTCAGGATCAATAACGGCCATACGAAAGTGGCCGAGATCCTAGGGAGGTCCTAGGGAGATCCCACACCAAATATGACGCCCGAGAGTACATCCAGGAAAGTGAAAACCTCCCCAGGGAGGATCAAAGAGCTGGCCGGCAGGAAAGCTTAAGGGACAACATGGATCACGCCCCGAAAACAAACTGTGGGAACCTGCTCCGACTAGGGGCAACCAATTTGGACGGCCTGTACAACCTCACCATCCCTCTAAAGAAGTTTGTTCCGCTAAAGCTCGAATTCTATGACGGAACATCATATTCATCGGACCATTTGCGCCATTACCACCACGTAATGGTGTTAAAAGAAAGTTCAGAAGTCATCTTGTGCAGAACTTTCCCTACCATCCTGAAGAAGGCGACACTGACCTAGTTTCACAATCTCTAGCCAAGATCTATAGACTCGTTTAGGTCTTGGTGAAGGCGTTTATCACTAGATTCGTAGGAAGCCTACGAATCAGAAAAAAATGTCTCACTACCTACTAAGTCTCAAGCAAAAGCAGAGCGAGACCCTCAGAGAGTATGCCACTCATTTCAATGATGAACTGATTATAATCGACAGTTGCAGCGAATACACGTCATTGGTCGCCTTCACTTCTGGCCTCCGAGAAGGCCAGTTCTACAACTTCTTCATCCTAGAACCCTCGAGGGATATGGCGAACTTGCTGAAAAATGGGCAAAAAATTATCACTCTTGAGGGGATGCTGGCCACCAAGAAAGAAAGCGAAATGAAGCAAAATAGCCCCTAGGGTCCGGGACTAGGGAGAAGAAAAAATACGTGAAGAGGACTGGTTAATGAGGAGGAAAAACAACAACAAAACTGGGTTTGACAAGGTCAAAGCCACCAACAACGTTGGCACAAGGTTCACTGAGTTCACTTCCTTCAACTCTAACTTGGCGAAAGTCCTCTCCGCCATGAAAATCTAAGATGACATCAAGTGTCCTCCCAAGATAATAAACAATCCTTCAAAGCGTGATAAGAGCAAGTATTGTACCTATCACAAGGACCACAGTCACATCACCCAGGGCTGTCAAAGTCTCAAGAACGAGATAGAATGCGTAAATTCTGACGAGAAACAACCCCAAGAGAAAAAATAAACGACCCCAGAGGCCGAAGAAAAGATTGCAGACGTTATCTACGCCTTGCATAGTGTGCACAACGGAAAAATCTAACCGGTCAAGGAAGCGAGCAATCCAAGATCTGCGAACATGTCCATATTGCGGACACCGCCCAATCCAACATACCCGGGTATAACACCCAACTTCGAACCTGGCGTTCACTGAGCAGGACATGCAAGGGGTCTACTTCCCGCATAATGACGCTATGGTTATCACGATTGCAATATCGAAATGGGGCGACAAAAGGCATCTGGAGGACACGGAGAGCTCAACTAACATCCTGTTTCTGGAAGCACTCGGCACGATGCGGCTAAGAAAAGATGAGCTGAAATCGAACAACCAGGTGATCATTGGCTTTAGTGGTGCCTAAAGTTACTCAGTCGGGAGCATCAGCCTACTCGTATGAGCAGGGGAACCAGTAAAACTCATAACGGAGTTCATTGTGGTAGACGCCCCCTCCGTGTACAACAAGCCATCAGTGGTCTCCACAAGTCACTAGTGCCTCAAGTACCCTGTCAACGAAGAAACGTGAACTATTAAGGAAGATCAATATTTCGCCAGGGAATGCCATTACTTGACGATGAAGCTATAAGGTAAGTAACAATGATGGTTCAAGTCCTTCTGAAGTGAGATGAACCAATAAGCCAAGGGCTTACTGATAAGGAGCAGAGAGGGTAGCATGTCACACTTTTGAAGCAGATCAATAAAGGTAATATCTTTAAAAACAACTTTATTTAATGTTCAACACCTTCTACAGGGGAAGTCTCAATCCTAATACGGGGGCCAAAATGACGCACAAGTGGCCGAGCCTAGCCCCACTGAAGCCAACGATGACTCGTAGCATAAGTTGACTGCAAGCGGATCAGACCCAGTCCATGGATAGTTCACCACAAGCGGATGAGTGTAGTCCACGGACAACTCACCACTCCTAAGATTGCCTGTCTGACCACAAGACCGTGATGACACACATGCGGATCGTACCCAGTCCATTGCAAGTGGGCGAACCCAATTCACGGACAATTCTCTGCAAGTGGCCGTGTCCAGTTCTTGAACGACTCATCGCTCTTAGGATAACCCGGTCTGACTACGGGGACCAAAATAGCGCACAAGCGGCTGAGCCTAGCCCCACTGAAAGTGATGATGGCTCACCGCATAAGTGACCTAATCTGCCAAGGAGCCAAGTCACAACGCATCGGATTGAGCCCAATCCAGAGATAGCTCACCGCTCAAATGAAGTCTAGCCTAGATAAGCGAGGAAGGCTTCTGCCCAATGCAAGTCTTCTAAAAAACTGAGCCAGGGGACTACAAAGACCTAACTCATTCGAGCGAAAATGGCTCCTCAGTAACTGATGTTCACATAATTATTACATAATATACCTCCTAATTTATATTTGTTAGTGTTTTGAATAGTGTATTTTAGTTTAATTATTTTATTTTTGTATTTTTGTAGGATTTGGAGTTTAAATGACAAAAGTGCATTAGCATGGCGGATTTGGAAACTTATAGACAAATTGACAAAGTGGAGCGGGAGACACTCGAGCTAAAGATTAAGAAAACCAAAGGAAAAAAAATAAATGAAATTAGTTTTGAATTTTAGTGGTACAAAGAAGTGATATGGATGAACATAGCCAAGCCCATTTTTCCTTTTATTAAAAAAGAATCCAAACAAAAGGGCGCACCCCTTTTGTTTTTGTTTCCAATTGGATTTGGCTTAGGAGATCCACCAACATAGGATTATTTTAAGGAAAAACAAGGAATTGTTTTTGGGGTTTCCAATTGGGCCCAATAGGAGTGTTTCTCTTCACCATAAACACAACCACAAAGAGAGTTTTTGGGAGTTTCTTGACAAGAGAAGGACGGCAGCAAGAGGACATCAGAGTGCGTGACGCTGTCCAGGTATGCAACAGCAGATAGCGCATGCAACAACAGGAAACGCAACAGCAGAAGACGCTGCCTAGCAGCGGCCACGACGCAGCAACGCTGTCCAGAGCAGCAGCAGCGACGTTGTCTAGCAGGGAGTAGAAACACTGTCCAGAACAGCAGTGAAGACGTCGTCCAGCAGGGTGTGCATTGTTGATCCACCATGCGCCGCCATGCTGATGAAGCTCCATACCGCAGTTCCTGTCATCACCTTCGCCATGTGTCACTAAACTCCACGCAAGGTGAAGAGACGAACTCCTAGATGTAACGCACTTAATTAGTATTTGATTCGTTTTATGCTTTCACGATGAATAATGGTGTTTATGATTATCACTTTTATTTAATATATGAATTTATGTTATTTTAGTGACAAAGATTTCATCAATTTCTTCGTAGATTATTATTCCGGTGGTTGTCTTTTTCTTCTCCATATAAGCTTAGTCACGCTTTTCTTATGTGTGAAATTTTTAAGAATCAATTGATTCCGGTAGGTTAGTTATATGCGATCGTCTTTTATTATGTTATTGTCTCCGGATATATCGTAAATTTAAGATATCACATATGACAAACCTTTGTGCTTTCTGGAAAAAGTGAAATCTAAAATTCATTTACATTTGGATATATTAATGCATTAAAGACTATTTTTTCGATTATGTTGTTTGGGATGTGAAACACGTAATCGAGTCATCATAGCGAATCAATACTAGTTGGCGCGTGAAATCTAGGAGGGATTCTTGGAACCTTGTGACTTCTCTAAATTTGATTTTTTATTAAATTAAATTAAATTTTTTATTTTAAATTTGTTAGAATTTCTTATATTTAGTTTCACGTAGTTTTTCTTCTTTGACCTTGTTTTGTAGATCGCTTTTCCTCGTGGGATCGACACCCCAATCTTTACTGCAATTGACCGCGTGTACTGTTTGGGAGTAATCAAATTTTGGGCGTGGCAGATTTGATGGTGAATCCTGATAGGAAGGATTGGTCCTTACGCCTTCTTGATGCACTTTGGGCTTACCGTACCGCTTATAAGACAATTCTCAGGATGTCTCCGTATTGGCTTATATATGGAACAACCTGTCATTTACCTGTTGAGTTAGAACATCGCGCTTATTGGGCTATTAAAAGCACTAACTTTGATCTCAATGATGCAGGTATTCAGCGGAATCTTTACTTAGGTGAAATTGAGGAGTTGCGGAATGATGCCTATGACAATTCCCGAATATACAAGGCGAAGATGAAAGCAGCTCATGATGAGCAAATTCTGAGGTAACATTTCGAGCCCAACCAACGAGTCTATCTCTATGACTCACGACTTCATTTTCATTATGGCAAGCTAAGATCGAGATGGACGAGCCCATTCATGGTAAAACAAGTCTTTCCCAATGGTTCCATAGAAATTGAAGATCCAAAAGATGTGAGAGTATTTAGAGTAAATGGGCAACGTTTGAAGCACTATGTGGAGCGGGTAGAGGTGACAGAGGAGATCTCTTTGGTTGCCCCTGTCTACTTGATTTGATGTTCTCCACCCTATTTTTAGTTTAGGTTTTTATTTTTTATTTTATTTTTTCATTTATTATTTATTATTTATTATTTTATTTTAGTTTAGGTTTTTGCTTTTATGTTTTTCTTTTAGTGTTTCAAGTTATTTTAAGTGTTGCTACTGGAGTCACTCGGAGACCCTCATCCCATATGTTCATTTCTCTCGTTTGTATGATTTTCTTATATTTTGGTGACTGTGAGGACATTGTCTATTTGAAATTGGTAAAGTTTCACCATGGTAATATCACTCTAGTCCTCCTATTTTCTTTTTCCTTCATTTGTCATGATTATTATTTTATACATTGAGGACAATGTTTGGTTTAGATTTTGGGGTGATGATAGTTTATTAGATTTTTTGTGCAATTTTCAAAATTCTTTGAACTTAAAACGTATTTTACAATTAAATCGAGTCATTTTTTGTGTTCTACTCAATCTCCATTGAATACTTAGATGATTACGGTAATTGTGCAAAATCTTTACGAAAATGCATTTGAAATCTGAACTCTTGGTGAATTAAAAAAAAAAAAAAGGTTTTGAGTCTTTTTAATTTTAGAGAATATTTTTGTTGTCTTTAATTTTGAGAAAACACATACTAACACGTGTCACATAGATATATTAGTAGAAAACATGTTATTTGATATTATCCTTATGTTAGATGTATTTCGTGAGACTTTTCAACTCGACTATTCGTGCACTATAAGCCAAGTCAACATGATTTGAAGTTGATTAGTGAGATATTGAACTAGAAAACCTTAGAATAATAGTTGAGACTTAACCTTTGTGAGTTTTGAGTCATTTTTTATTTCTTGAGGGTTATTAAATACACTCTGATTTTTCTTGAGTCCGCATTATTTCGTTGATGATCTCATTATTCTTGATTTTCTTATTGATTGCTTTAAGAATGACATAAAAATTGAATTTTTATACTAGAACTTCTTGCTTTATTTAGTTGAGATTTCCTAGTACGAACTAGAACTTATGAAGTGATATAGACATTTATTTCTTTAAACCATTTTTTTTTATCTTTTTAGCCTACCCAATAATAAATATCCATTTGCACCCCTTTGAGCCTTTAAATAGTTCTCTTTGTTATCCCCATTCCCAATACCTACTCCAATCAAGGAGTAATACCTATATTATTTTATCCTTACCCAATTTTCTGAGAATGTATACGGTGAGATATATTTATGGAATCGGCAAATAGAAAGAGTTGAAAATAGATATTTCATGCGCCCTCAAAGTAAAAATGTTTGATTGTATAAACGGAAAAAAAAAAAAAAACATGTAAAAAAAAAAAATGGTTGAAGAAGAAAATAATGAAGAAAAAGTTAATAGTGTACACCATTGATTTGTTCTTTAATGGCCTATGTGTTTATTCAATGGTGTAACCATTCTCAAGTGAAAGTTGGTTTAATAGATGTGGAGATTGAATAGGCAAGAACTATGGTGTTTGATTCAACATTCTCAAAAGTAATCAATATTCATGTCCATGAGATCATATTCATTTCACTCTTTGAAAATTTTTGTTTTTCATGATAATTATATGTGAGACGTTTGCATTTTCCATAGTATATTTTTTTCCTCACATATAAACCGAGTGCCCAATCTCTGAGTGTTTTATTTCTGAGTGACATGAGAGAATTGTAGTCGAAGCGTCCTTTCTAAAGGTTATCTCGTCACAGTTTTACTATGAGATGAATAGTTATGTTGATAAGGCTCCTTACACACACACTTCGAGTTGAGAATGATTATGAAATTTATTTAACCTTTAGATACTATTAAATTATTGTACTCTATTGATATACTATTGTAACATTTTTAGTTTGTTGTTTTTCTTGAATTTTAAGCAATTAGAAAATTACTTTGTGGAAAATAAAAGAGAATGCTCAAGTTTTTCCATTATGTTTTTAGGAAATATATTTTGTTTTATTGAGTCAGTAATGTTTGGGAGTAACATTTCTGGAAACCCTCACAAGACTATAACTCGTCCTCTAGAGGTTTAAAGCATTGTTGCACATTAATGTAAGTGCAACCGTGATTCCTACGAAAGTGAGTTAGGATTTTATTCTTAAATTTTGTTTTGCTCGAGGACTAGCAAAATATAGGTATGGGGTATTTGATGTTCATATAATTATTACATAATATACCTCATAATTTATATTTGTTAGTGTTTCGAATAGTGTATTTTAGTTTAATTATTTTATTTTTGTATTTTTGTAGGATTTGGAGTTTAAATGACAAAAGTACGTTAGCGTGGCGGATTTGGAAATTTATAGACAAATTGACGAAGTGGAGCGGGAGACACTCGAGCCAAAGATTAAGAAAACCAAAGAAAAAAATAATAAAGAAAATTAGTTTTTAATTTTGGTGGTACAAAAAAGTGATATGGATGGACATCCAAGCCCATTTTTCTTTTTATTAAAACAGAATCCTTCCTTTTGTTTTTGTTTCCAATTGGATTTGGCTTAGGAGATCCACCAACATAGGATTATTTTAAGGAAAAACAAGTAATTGTTTTTGGGGTTTCCAATTGGGCCAATAGGAGTGTTTTTCTTCACCATAAACACAACCACATTAGAGTTTTTGGGAGCTTCTTGACAAGAGAAGGACGACAGCAAGAGGATAGATGAGAAAGAGGACAGTAGAGTGCGTGATGTTGTCCAGGTATGCAACAGCAGATAGTGCATGCAACAGCAGGAAACGCAACAGCAGAAGGCGCTGCCTAGCAGCGGCCACGATGCAGCAGCAGCGACGTTGTCCAGCATGGAGTAGAAACACTGTCCAGAACAGCAGTGAAGACGTCGTCCAGCAGGGTGTGCATCGCTGATCCACCACGCGCCGCCATGCCGATGAAGCTCCACACCGCAGTTGCTGTCATCACCTTCGCCATGTGTCAATAAACTCCACGCAAGGTGAAGAGACGAACTCCTAAATGTAACGCACTTGATTAGTATTTGATTAGTTTTATCCTTTCACGGTGAATAATGATGTTTATGATTCTCACTTTTATTTAATACAGGAATTTATGTTATTTTAGTGACAAAGATTTCATCAATTTCTTCGTAGATTCCGGTGGTTGTCTTTTTCTTCTCCATATAAGCTTAGTCACGCTTTTCTTATGTGTGAAATTTTTAAGAATCAATTGATTCCGGTAGGTTAGTTATATGTGATCGTCTTTTATTATGTTATTGTCGCCGGATATATCGTAAATTTAGGATATCACATATGACCAACCTTTGTGCTTTTTGGAAAAAATGAAATCTAAAATCCATTGACATTAGGATATATTAATGCATTAAAGACTATTTTTCTGATTATGTTGTTTGGGATGTGAAACACGTAATCGAGTCATCATAGCGAATCAATACTAGTTGGCGCGTGAAATCTAGGAGGGATACTTGGAACCTTGTGACTTCTCTAAACTTGATTTTTTATTAAATTAAAATCAATTTCTTATTTTAAATTTGTTAGAATTTCTTACATTTAGTTTCGCGTAGTTTTTCTTCTTTGACCTTGTTTTGTAGATCGTTTTTCCCTCGTGAGATCGACACCCCAATCTTTACTGCAATTGACCGCGTGTACTGTTTGGGTGTAATTAGTAACCCAACTCCCATTTAGGATTGTGGTATATTATGAAGTCTATCCTAGACATGCACGAAAGACTTCTTTCCAGCGTAAGTCCTCTCAAGGACTGAGCCAAAGGACTAAAGGGACCTAGCCCGTTTGGGCAAATATGGTTCCTCAACAATCCATCTCCTATTCATAATTGGGGTATATTATAATGTTTTGCCTAAACAGGCACGTACAACTTCTTCCCAGCGCAATTCATTTCAAGGAGTTAGCTAGAGAACTACAAGGACCTAGCTCGTTCGGGCAAAAATGCGTCTTCAGCAACCCAACTCCTGTTCAGGATAAGGGTATAATATAAAGTCCAACCTAAACAGACATGAAAGACTTCTTCCCAACTCAGATCCTCCCAAGGACTGAGCCTAAATGGTACAAGAGCCTATCTTGTTCTGGCATAGATGGTTCATCAACAACTCAACTCCTGTTTAGGATTGATGTATATTGTAAAGTTTAGCCTAGAAAGACATGGTGGACTTCCTCCCAGCTCAAGTCCTCTCAAGGACTGAACCTGAAAAGTAGAAGAGCCTAGCCTGTTCAGGCAAAGATGGTTATTTAACAACTCAACTCTTATTAAGGATTGATGTATATTATAAATGTCGCCTATATAGGCATGGAAGACTTCCTCTCAGCTCAGGTTCTCTTGAAGACTTAGCCAGAGAAGTACATGAACCTAGCATGTTCGGGTAAAGATGATTTCTCAGCAACCCAACTCATGCTCAGAATTGAGGCATATTATGAAATCTATTCCAGATGGATGAAATATGACCTCTCTTCAGCTCAAATACTCTCAAGGATTGAACAATATATGCACAGGAACCGAGCCCTTTCAGACAAATAAAGTCCATCAGCAATGCAACTCCTATCCAGGATTGGGTCAAAATAGAAAGCCTAGCCTAAACGGGCGGATACTACTTATTCTCAGCTCAAGACCTCTCCAGATTGAACTAGATAAATGCAAAGAGTCTAGTCCATTCTAGCGAAGAAGACTCCTCAACAATCTAACTCTTGTCCAGGAGTAGGGCGTATTATGGGAACTCAGACCAGAAAAGCAGAGGCAACCCCACTTCAAAAGTCCTCAGGACTGACAAGACTGTAGGTATATAGCAGTGTTCTAAAAAGCGGCCTGGGCGGCCACCTAGGCGCTAGTAGGTAGAGAAACGCCTCGACTAATTGCTGGGCGGAGGAAAAAATCGGACAGGGCGCCTAGGCGGGTCTGGGCGGACCTAGGCGGATCTGGGCGGACCTAGGCGGGCTGGGCTTTTTTTTTTTTTTTTTTTTTTTTGCTGGTTGCAAATAACTAATAAAATAACCAAAACCAAATTCAATCGACCATTACGAAATTTTAGGTTTTGCTTTTGCAAACAAAACAGATAGAAGAAAAGGGGAAGAAGCAGAAGAAGAAGAAGAAGGAGAAGAAGAAGAAGGGGAAGAAGGGGAAGACGAAGAAGAGGAAGACGAAGAAGAGGAAGTGAACCAATCGACCTTTTTGCTTCTCTGCTGCTGCGCTGCAAGCCTGCAAGCGAAGCTTTCGTTGATTCGCTGCATTTTTTTGCTTCTCTGCTGCAAGCCTGCAAGGTAATATCAAGATTCAATATAACTTCTCATCTTCTTTCTTACCTTCACATTTACGGTGGATGCTCACTGAGTCACTGTACAGCTGCCGAGTTTATTTCATGAGGTTTATTTCAGTTATTATAGATAAATCAGTCACCACCTTGGTATATATTCTAAAATAATGAAGAAATTTGTCTTCTTCAGACAAACTAATTTTCGTCAAATTCTAAACAAAAAGATTTGTAAAATGAGTTTTAAGAGTATAAAGCAGAGGAAGCTAATTTGGTCGTCTTCATAAAGGACTTATAAGTATTGTTAGGATGTAATGCTTGTAGGCTTTGTAGCTGTTTCAAATCTTTTTCTTTTTTAGTTGAAAGTACTTTTGAGTTTTGAAGATATTTGAGAAATCTATCAGGTGTTTTTATTTTGAATCCATTCATTATCTTATTAATACTTGTTAGAAGATAGAATATGAAATTTCCGCCATATTTGTAACTTGTAAGTAAACATGATTGTTGCCCTCAGCATTAACTAACCAACATTTCATGTGCCCCTTTCTCTTGTATCTTGTGGGCTTGTGTATCAGGGGACGAATGTATTGGATTTCTCACTATGATTCTTATGAAAAACGAGCCTATGTTAATTTTCAAATGGATATTGAATCTCACACACTGATTTTTTGGCCCAAATAAGAAACAAGTCAATGCTGTTCCATGATTATAGATTCAATGGCAGCTTATTCTAAACAATTGGTGGTACCTCTGAGGACAGTGTTTTTTCACCCATCATTGAAGAATATGTGGAATTTGCTGCTGCTTATGTACTCCTATACAGGATAATGGTAAAGCTTGAAGATTCTGCATTCAATAGAGTGCATCAAAAGGCCAGCAGGAAATTCAGGAGCACTTTCAAGTTTCAACTTGTTTGGAGACATTGAGAACAATGGTGGCAGTAGAAGTCTTCTTTACTATTTATCTTAAACAAACTTTCAATTAGGTATATCTGACCATTATAATTCAGAGTTGCTTCATTGCACCAATGCCCATCTTCTTTCTCTCTTCAGATATGGTCCTTTGATCAGTTCATTTTGTCTGATGATGCAGCTATTTGCAGGATTTGTGCTAACTGTGCATTTGGAGTATTGTCCATGGATCCCAGGCGCAAACTAATGTCAAAAGTTGTGAGTACACTACTATCCCTGACCTTTCTTAATATGTGTTTGTCATTCACATTACGCATTCATGTTTGACTATGAGTTGTGGAATGTTGTAAGGGAATTAATTGATTGAGTCTCTTGGGCTTCATCATAGAAGGATAAGATTTGTGAACCATCAAGAAGATTGTTATGCATTTTCTCCCTTTGGACAACTTGTTGAAGGTAGCAGAACTAGGTTTTGTCTATTTCTACTTTCACTGACATTTCTGTTTATCACATAATTATTTTTTGCATATTGTTTTGCAGCGAAAGTTGTAGTTGATAGAGCAATTGCCATGGTAAAATGCCAAGAGACTGTTTCTTTCTCAAGTAGCTCCTATTTCAGGCCGCTTTTTAGAACACAGGTTGGTACCATCAACTCATCAAGTATGTAATTCTTTTTTCTCTCTAATCTCTATGAAACTCTATGTTATGCAACTTATGCTATTATAAATTTTAATGTAAGCTTAATTTTTCATGTTTATAAATTTTTCATATGTATTCTGGCATTAAATTGGAAGTAATTGATAAAATATTAATGTATTATGCTAAATTTTTGTAAATTATGAAAATTATAATATAAAATCTAAAACCGCCTAGGCGCCCGCCTAGGCCCCTAGGCGCTAGGCACCTGCTGACCGCCCGCCCACCGCCTAGCGATTTTTAGAACATTGGTATATAGTACCAAATTTCTGTTTGACAAGAAATAATTTACCAGACAACCTAATTTCTACAAAGGTCAGAAACCAAGGAGGAGATGCAGTTTTTAGCATGAAGACAATTCCTATGCAAGTTCAACTACTAAGGGAGACATTAATTACGTCACTAAGGGAACATGATCCGAATGAACAAAGGTGACTATCCTACAACTTAACTCTCAAAGAAGATTAAGTTATTACTGATGATACATCAAAATAGACCGCCATCATAGCCACACACGTGGCAGGTAGCGTCCACCACAAGGATCTGGTATCCCATCTACTGGGCCAGCTCGTAAAATCCAAGAAGGTTAAAATCGATCATAAAGGCCCAAACATGGCCCATTCATGGAAGATGTAATCGAAGCCCATATCCAGGCTCGCACGAACCAAATCCCGAATCCAGGCTTGATACGAGTTCTCTCATAAAGAAGATGAACGTTGCACAAAAAAGAGTCGTGAAGAGAGTTACGCCTCCATGAACGCATCTCCATAAATGAGAAGACTGTTACGAGAAACATCTCCTTCCATTGCGCCTCACATGTTTAAGTCACGCAGAGAATTAACAGCGATCATTATAAAATGTAAAGGAAACATTCGACAAAAGTATGCAGTTTTAACTGAGTTTTTTTCCAAATTTTCTTCCTTTTTCGAACATCGTTGCTGACTTGAGCATTGGATTGCCTTCGACCACCAAAAAGGTGGTCTTTGGCAGTCTAACATTTGTTTTGCATGTCAAACTTACATGACGACGAGATTTGGACGCATCAATTTTGACATGTTCGTGGGGAACCACAAGTTTCCTTTCGGAAGAGAAGATTCACAGTGATAAAGCTCACCAAAATCTGATCAACGACCGACAAGCTGTCAGAACATATGACACACTCTACAAATCCTCAACCCAGCGACAATCGCAACAACCCTCCTATTGGAAACACTGTATGGCAAGCAGCTCGCGATCAATACGTAGCTCAGACTATCGAGCCAATTGCACTCGGCAATCAAGATCCACAACATGCAATAGCTAAGACAACCCAGACATCTGGCGACACCGCCACAGATCCTCGGGTAGACCGGTCCAGATGAATCACATGACAAAGATGCTGGAAAAACTCACCCAGAAGCATTCAGTCAGCTAATCCTATCCAAGTGCCGCCCCAGCAAAACTCCACCAACCGAACTCGAGAAAGCAATAAAGTTCCAGCGGAACGTCAACAAGGAAACCTCGAGAGCAATGAACTTTCCTAGGGTAAGACTCCACAGAGCGACGTAGCTCCTGCTGACATCCCATTCAAAATCGAAGTCACGGATCCCAATGTATTGTACAAACTAGCCAAGCCGCTATTCTCCAACGCATGATAACTCTCATGCCAAAAAAGTTCACTCCACCAAAGTTCGAAGTATATGATGGCACCACTGACCCAAAAAATCACTTGAGACACTTCCACCACATGATGGCGTTGAAGTGGGCTACGGATTCAATCTTGTGCAGAACATTTTCGACTAGTCTTACCTAAACAACAATGAATTGGTTCATCAGCCTACCACCGAGGTCAATAAACTCCTTTCAAGCATTAGCCACCACCTTTATCACAAGATTCATCGAAAGTCAGCAGATGAGGAAATAACCACGCTACCTCCTCCATATTAAACAAAAGCTCGAGGAGACGATAAGGGAATATGTTACTCGTTTAACTAATGAGCTGACGATGATTGATGGATGCAATGATGACACACCACCAATACTTTCACCGTCGGGCTGAAAAGATGCCCCTTTTTTATGCTCTCAACTTGGAATCCCCAAAAAGCATGGCTATTCTGTTGAAAACAACCCAAAAGCACATTTCTCTTGAGGAGATGAAAGTTGTCAGGAGAAAAAATGACCAAGAAAGGGATAATCACTCAAGGAAACGGGAAAGAAGGGAGGAAAAAAAGACGTGATAATGGACCCTGGGAGGACAACATTCATTCAAAGAGGCATCAATAGCGGAAGAAACGAATCCAACTAGCAAGAATCTGGGAAACTGCAGTCAACACGACTCTGACATAAGCGGGTAACAAGTGTGATGAAGAAGACATACAAACCGAAGGAAGAGAAAATACCTAGAAGGAAGAGATAAAATCAAATATTGTTCCTTCCATAAGAATCATGGGCACGGTACCGAAGACTGCTACAATCTAAAAGATGAAATTGAACATTGGGTTCAGAAAGGACGACTCGACGAATTTATCGTAATGCCAGATAAACAACTCAATGGAAAGGAAAAAACAGATACCACTATGGGATCAAAAGAACAACCCAGAGAACTAATATACGCCCTTCACTGCATGGCCAGAGGAAAAAAATGATCAACCTAACAGAAGAAACAACTAGAAATACCTCCCACTCGAGCTGATTTGTATCGAAGTAGGAGTACTAACGCCAAACAAAACTAGATGAACTATTTTACCAATACACAGAACATGTAGAAGTTTGCATATATCAACTAACATAATTCAAGGACCCTGCCGACGGATGCAAGCCCAACCCGAATTACCAACGACGAAAGCAACAACAACAGACTCAATTAAAACTCGCGGTTGGACCCGGTGCTGACGTGAGCATGATTGGATAATTTGGCGCTATGTGAGCATGATCAGACAAATCAATACTGCCCAGCTACCGGATCAGAAAGTACCCTGAGTCCATCAACTACAATAGCATATCCAACGAAAAATGAAACATAATCAACAACAAATCCGGCGACTGGAGACAGACTATACACAATAAAGCAACAAAGACATAAATCTCTAACACAGGGATCAACATCAACCAAGCAAAGATCAGAAAAACAAAGCAAATCACTCTTTCAATCTAGGGTAACTGCTCAATAACCGTTAGGGTTGATCAGAATATCTAGAAGAAAATATCAATAAAATTACAGATTCGGAATCCCCATCTTACGTGTGGACAAAAGGATAAATGCATCACAACTCAGCCATACAGAGCAATCGGCATATCAAGGCAAAAGAAATCAGGACACGAGTCGGATATATATGATAAACTTCTGGTTTGATCAACCATGAAGTAAAAGTTGGACAAACAAGTCAACTTAATTAAAAGGCAATTTCAGGTTGACTAGTACGACAGACCAATGAAGTTAGAGTTGGACAAATGACTCAACTTAATTGAGAGAGTTTCAGGTCGACCAATATGTCGAACCAAAAAAGTAAAAGTTGGACAAACAAGTCAACTTAATTAAAAGGAAACTTTGGGTTGACTAGTACCTCAAACCAATGAAGTTAGAGTTGGACGAACGAGTCAACTTAATTAAGGAAGCTTCAAGTCGACCAGCATGTCGAACCAAAGAAGTAAAAGTCAGACAAACAAGTTAACATAATTAAAAGGCAACTTTGGGTTGAGTACTACGTCAAACTAACGAAGTTAGAGTTGGACAAACGAGTCAACTTAATTGAGAAAGATTTAGGTTGACCAACACATCGAACCAAAAAAAGTAAAAGTTGGACAAACAAGTCAACTTAATTACAAGGCAACTTCGGGTTGACTAGTATGTCAAACCAACAAAGTTAGAGTTGGACGAACGAGTCTAGTTAATTGAGAAAACTTCAAGCCGACCAACATGTCGAACTAAATAAGTAAAAGTTGGACAAACAAGTCAACTTAATTACAAAACAACTTCAGGTTGACTAGTATGTCAAACCAACGAAGTTAGAGCTGGGCAAACGAGTCAAGTTAATTGAGAAAACTTCAGGTCAACTAGTACGTTGAACCAAAGAAGTAAAAGTTGGACAAACAAGTCAACTTAAAAGGCAACTTCGAGTTGACTAATACGTCAAACCAATGAAGTAAGAGTTGGAGGAACAAGCCAACTTAATTCAAAGAGCTACGGGTCGACCGATACATCAAAACAACAAAGTAAAAGTCGAGATGGGAAAATGAACTTGCCTAAGTAAGCTCCAACACATCAAGAAAAAAGGAAAAAAGTTAGGCCATTTCAAAACAACTGATGCTTCAAAGCATGAAAACATCCATGAAGGAATTCGAGTCAAGAAAGTCTGATATGCAACTCACGCGACTACGACTGAACTAAAAAGGAACAAGCAACACAAAAAGAGTCGATGGAATAAATTACGAAAACATGCAAAGAAGAATACCAAAAAGGGAAGCTCTTTTCATTAATAACACTATTTTGTTACATCCGAAGAAGAAGATGAAGGAGTAGAAGAGGAAATAGAGGCAACCACAACATCGTGTACCGGAGAAGGTGGAGTTCTCACTTTGGAAAGAGAAGGAAATATGGCTTTTCAACTACTGGAGCACTCGAAGGGTCTGGGGCACCTTCTTCACCATCATCGTCTTCAGAAGCTTGATCAACCAAGTGGCGGTACTTGGACAAATCCACACCGAGCCCTTCGATATAATCAATAAGCTCAACCCGTACATCAACAACTTGCTTCCATTATGCGACATCCAAAATGTGAAGCTTGCCCTTGGCAGTAGCGAGTTCGCTTTTGGCTGTGGAAAACCGTCCCTCAGTGGTAGTAAGCATAACGGAAGTATCTACCTTGACCTCATCGAGCGCATGTGTCAACTATTCCACTCGCTTCTCAGCAATATCACGGTTGACAGATTGTTCAATCGCAGCATGTGAAACCTCATCATAAGTTGCCTTATCGATGGATAACTTCTTATCCACCTCACGTAAACGGGTACAGACCTCATCCAACTTGGCCCTCAAAGACTTGAGCTCAGCGGCAGACTTATCCCGCACACTCTTCGCTTCAATCAGCGAAGTTCGAGCGGACTTGGCATTTTTTTCCGACTCTGCCCATTGTGTTTCCAATATGTCAAATTGGGAAAGGACGTGAGAAAATATCAGCAACAATACTGCCAACTTCTCTCCAAAAAAACCATTTGATCACGACCAGCTCGATCATCATCCCTGCATGCGTGAGATGATTCATCCCGTCCATTATCTGCTCAAGACCATAATAAAGGTGATCGCTTGGATCCCATATGGGCATCGTAGGTCTTTTCACTGACCGCTTGTGCCATTCATTTATCAACTTGCGTGCACCATCTTGCACGTCAAGCTGAGTAAACAAACAAAACTTGTCGTCTGACTTGATACCGATATCCTTTGAGCTAGGCTCAGTCCAGCTAATTCATGAATGAAGAACACCGGGATCCGAAAGCACGGAGGAACCACCCCCAACAGCCGGAAGGGCAAGTGGAACAACAACGACAACGAAAAAACCATTCTTGCCTCTTGGAGCGGAGCAAGACTAGTAGTGGCAGCAGGAACAGGAAAGTTCAAACAAGTAGGAGAAGAAACTACGAATCCGGTCGCATCACTAATGTTAATAGAAGGAAAATGATGAACTTCGAAACTCTGACCACTACCAACAACCTTTTTAGATTGCTCCACCGCCAACTGAAGCATCTTATCATCAATAGCCCGATGATGATCGTCAGACCATTCAGTAACATTCAAGACACCATAGGCAGAGATAAACTTCCTCTCCAGCACCATCCTCATCTCTTCAGCTTCCTCGAGGGATGCGATCCTCTTTCATAGCATTTTCACAGGAAAGACTCGGATGAAATGTAGCTTCCGTAACATCCTTACTAAGACTCAGATGAGATGCAGTCCGAGTAGCTTCACGAGTAGAGTCATTTTTCTTCAGAACCTGGTCAATATCTACCAACAATCGCCTCGATGGACTAACATGTCTCGCAAGCTTCCTCTTTCTGAAGGTCGGGCCTACGACATTGACAGGAGCATCTAGATCCGTAACGCGCCTGTCCGAACTCACTTCCCAATCAATACTAGCACCACTAATGCCAGTACAAGTAGCGCAAACAGCGATATCCTCAGCACGAAATTCAGTTAGCAAGGCCCGCTCCTCTTCATTCATAGTATACAAACCACTATGATCCAATATGTCATAAGAGAGAAATGCCTCCATAAGGAATTGGGGAAGCTTATAGAATTGGTCACCGATCCTCCGTAGTCAATTGTAGATCTTTCTGTTTGAACTCAAAATGATCGCAAAATTAGACGACCTCACAATTGGAAGTAGCCAGAGTTAACAGAAGCATAAAACCATGACCTCGACCAATCGCGAATGTCATCATTATGCTTCGCGAAGCAGGCGGGAGAACGGAGGAAGCAGATATCCTTGGTCACCATTAGACCAACCACCGAATGCAGAACCCTCATAGTCAAAGGAATGCCAGATAGAATAGCCCTTGCAAATAAGAAACCATGACCCTCCAACCATTAGGACCCATTTGAGTAGGAGGAATGCCCAAAAAATTCAGATACTCTCAAAATAGCTATGGAACTGGGAATCAAAGGCCAGAGGAAAACATGCACGGATACAACACAACGTACCTGGACCTTGAACGACGAGGATTGTTGTTCTGTCCAAGCAAAATAATCTCAAGGTCGGGTGGCAAGTTATGGTCAGAATGAAGGGTGTCCAACATTGCTTGAGAAGTTTTCTTGGGAGAAAATAAAGCTTCACAAGTAGTTAGCGGCTCACCGCTTAATTTATCGCCAACAAACATCGTTATAGAATAATAAAAAAAATGAAGGAGACGAAGGAAAAAAAAAACCCTAATTCCAGTGATAGCATAAAGAGGAAAAACAAACCCATCACGACCCCTTTTATAGAGCCAATCAACGAAGGGAACGCTCATGGGATAGCGTGTGAGATATGATGGCTACGTGAAATCCCAAAAATGTGAGCAAAAATGAAAGCGTAAGCAGGAAATCGAGACACCAACCCGCCAAAAGTTGCTAGCAACATTAAATACAAGGCCGCCACGTCAGCATACTCACTAACTAAGGGGGAAGTAGCTGATGATACATCAAAATAGACCTCCATCACAGCCACACACGTGGCAGAAAGTCTCCATCACAAGGATCTGGCATCCCATCTACTAGGCAGACCCAAACATGGACCGTTGAAGGAAGATGTAATCGAAGCCCATATTCAGGCTTGCACGAATCAAAGTTTGAATCCAGACCCGATACGAGTTCTCTCATAAAGAAGATGAACGTTGCACAAAAAAGAGTCGTGGAGGGAGTTAAGCCTCCACGGACGCATCTCTACAAAAAAGAAGATTGTTACAAAAAACATCTCCTTCCATTGAGCCTCATAAGCTTAAGTCACGCAGAGAATTAACGGCGACCATTATAAAAGGTAAAGGGAACATTCGACAAAGGTATGCAACTTTAAGTGAGTTTTTTTTTCAGATTTACTTCCTTCTTCGAACATAGTTGCTGACTTAAGCAACGGAGTGCCTTCGACCATCAAAAAGTGATATTTGGTAGTCTAACATCTGTTTTGCAGGTCAAACTCACAGAAGGACGAGATTTGTTCGCATCAATTACTGTTGACAAAATTTGATCACCGACAAGCAAAGAAAGGGCTTAAGTCCAGACTAAATCCCTAGTACAAGTGGGATAGATACACCTTCCTGCTCAACCTAATATGAGTAAGAATTGGAAATGACAAAGTACATGCAACGACAAAAAGAAACAACAAGGGAAATTTTCACATTAATAATTTTTTCCCTTCAATATAAAAATTGCTCATTCGTCGGGAATAGAATCAGAAACAACTTCATGGATAACATAGTTTGAAGGAGGCTCTGGGACATCAAGATGAGAAGTCATCTCCTCAATGCTGAATTGGCTTCAGAGCCATCTTGTGGACCAGATGAAGAATCATCCGCCTATTTGAATAAGCTAGAAGCTCGTAAGCGGAAAAATCCCAATCCCTATGGCGTTGTTGAATATAATCTATAAGATCCAGCTTCCCATCAACAACATCACATGCCTGAGCTTCATCTGTAGCTGTGCGATCTCCTTCTCCCTAGCATCCCATTGTGCCTTAGAGATATTCAGCTCCCCCAACTGCCTTGGCCAGGCGTGCAGACCCACTAACTAGTGGGAGTAGTTGATGAGATATCAATCAGTCATACGATCACAACCGCACATGTGGCATGGGCTAATCCTAGCATGTAAAAGCTTCGACACAGTCCCAAGCAGATCCATGTGCAAACTATTGTTTACCCCGTAAGTCAGGTGCCTAGGCTCAAGACACAACAGCCCAAGATGATTGGATCTTTGGGCTTGGCCCAGGACAATAAGGCACAAACACAAATCTCAGAGCTGTTACAGGCCCGAGATCCATTTGCACGAAATCAGCTCTTACCCCAATTAAGCATTGGGTCCTAAACAGAGCCAAGTGTTGAAGAGACTCAGTTATGCACATGTGAGATCTTATGCGAGATCTCCTCCCTCCATCATGCCCTCGATCCCAGGAATAGTTGGGGAGGGAATGCTCACTATAAGCTATGGTGAATGGAGGAAGAAAGGTATGCATACCCATATCAATTTACATACAGTCTTCACTCTTCCTTGCATCGATATATGATTTAAGCATCGGAGTGCCTTCGGCCACCACAACGGTGGTTCCTAGCTTAACCACTGCTCATTTTACAGGTTAGAGATCGTCGAGATCAATGATGATAGATCTGAACACATTATAAATTGTTTGTTAGCATTTGTGAAATATGATGGTTGTATTATCTATCACATGTACATAAACATTATCAATTGTTTGTTAGCATTTGTGAATGTCATGGTTGCATTATCCATCACATGTACATAAATGCTATCAATTGTTTAGTAGCATTTGTGAATGTCATGGTTGTATTATCCATCACATGTACATAAATGCTATCAATTGTTTGTTTTAACATACCTGCTATCTTGAATGACCTTTTTAAAATGCTATCATAAGATAGTTATCTAATGGATTACCACTTCCCGACAATATGTATAGGCATCGATGTATCACATTGTTGTGCTTTGCTTTGATTTGATTTTGATCACATGACCTATCATAAACTAATTTGCAACAACTTCTAATCTTATAATATTCAGACCTTGAAATAGAATAAATATCATTCATACTTCTTTGACAAGCTAACCCAATTGTGGTGTGGTTCCCCAATTTCATCATCATCTAGAAGATGTCTATTTGGTTCATGGTTTCCCATGGTAATATCGACAATCTGAGGAGGTAATAATTAAGTTTAACATAAGAAAAAAATGGCCCAGTTAAAAAAACCACATCAATATTAAAAGCGCTCACCTCATCAAAATCATCAAAGACGCGTGAAAACTCTGACAAAACCACACCTGCAAAGACAAAACACCATCTATTAGGTGTGAGAAATCATTCATAAATGGAGCTTTGCTAGGACCCGGGGGGGCTCCTGCGCACAAAGTGCAGGACCTCCTCATGTGCATCAAGGGTAACCGTTAGATTAAAGTAGAAGTTCATGTGTACCAATCTGGGCCATTAATCTTATTGGACGGCTCAGATTCACGGATTTGAATTTTTTTTTTCATCTCTGTCTTTCTCAATTTCTCTCTCCCTCTCTTTCTCTCTCATTTTCACTCTTGAAGCAATGCAGCAGCAAAGCTTCTTCACTCTCTGTCTCTCATTTTCACTTTGTCAACCAATTAAAACAGCCATCACTAGACCTGATAAAACCTCATTCAACAACACCACGAAAGCACAAAGAACCATAAAACACAAAACCAATTGATAAATTGATGGAAAAAAAGGATTAAGTGTGTGTAACAATCAAATCATTGACAATAGATTGCCTCACTGAAATTCGCTAAGATAATTGGTGGTCAAGAGGACGATGAGAGTGGCGAGGAAGAGAAGACTGAACATGGCAGAGACGAAGATTTTGTAGGAGAAGAAGTTGCCAAGGCCTCCTCTACCGGCTGATCCGGTGAGACAACCACCGCGCGGCATTGGAAAAGAGATTTATGAGATGAATGACTGGAGGCGTGACTAATTCTTTCTCGCCTCGAATTCTCTGGCTAAATCGCAGGTGATTGTTGAGGTTGCTCTGTTTGTGACTTCTGTTGGTTTTCTTCTGTCGGACTGTCGCAACCCTCTCTCGCCCCACTGTTGGTTTTCTTCTGTTGTTGTGGTTGGTGAAGGAGCCTTGGAGGTTGAAGTGAAGAAGAAAGCTCGTGTGCGATTTCTCTTTGCTCTGTCAGAGATCCGAGGGAGATATGGGTATAAACTCTTATTTGAATGTTTATGATTACTCGTTGAAGATCACTGGGAGATATGGGTATAAACTCTGAAAGTTGGGGAGAAATTTGGGTATAAACTAGTTGCAAAGACTGGTTGAGATGTAACTGGATCCAATGAGGTTAGTACTGAAATCAAAAGCATCTTCAGACTCAAACACAACTGCAAGAGACCTACACAATCACAAACAAAGAAGTGAACCAGTGAGAGCTTAGCAGAAAAAGTAAGGTGAAATTACTATAGTAAGGAATGAGGATACACAAGATAAGGTAGATGGAGGGGTAGAAACAAAGAAACTGAAGGTAGAGAAAAAAAGATAGAGAGTTGGTTGATGTAAAGTGGTTTAGAGAATTGCTGAAAAAATCAACTGTGGATGACAAGAAGGTTGAAAGATGGAAGCACAAGGAGGAGGATGAAAGGGGTACAAGATAAGGATGATCGAATGTAGATGAAGTAGTTGAGATGCTAAAGAAAAGTTGGAGTTTGAGTTTACTATGCAATTGAAACTCAAAAGCTCTCTTTTTTTCATCATGTTTTTTCTTGAATCCTCTGCCTTCAGTTATTTAAGCATATACACTTTCTCCGTTTTGTGTGTTGTCTTGTCCTCTTCTCTCTCGAGCAACTTGAACACTGTATTGCATTTCGTTACTTTGAGTGAAGGTGGAGAGGAGTTGGTGCGCTGATCTCTGCGTGGAGTCGCTCGATTTGTGAAGATGCCTGGCTGATGTACCAAAGTTTTTGTTCTTCAAAATTTTAATAGAACCTTTGGCAGCTTTGCATGTATACATGTTTATCCCTTTCATCTACTCTGTTTATCACTTGCCATTGAATCAAGGGTTTCGGAAGGGAGCGATTGGTGTTTGGAATTGAAGAAGCTCTGCTGCTGCATTGCCTCAAGAGTGAAAATGAGAGAGAGAGAAATTGAGAAAGACAGAGATAAAAAAAAAAAAAAATTTCAAATCCGTGAATCTGAGCCGTCCAATAAATCTAACGGCCCAGATTGGTACACATGAACTTCTACTTTAATCTAACGGTTACCCTTGATGCACATGAGGAGGTCCTGCGCTTTGTGCGCAGGAGCCCCCTCGGGTCCGCTTTGCTAGGGGTCGAGGGATGGGTGGTAACCACCCATCCGCCTCGAGATGAGCGCATAGTCTTCGAGACGTGCAATGTCACTCATCTCGAGGCGGATGGGTGGCTTCCACCCATCCCTCGCCCCTTTCCCTCGTTCCCTCCCTCGACCCCTAGAATTTTCGTTCATAAATGAGAGTGCAGTTTATATGCTCAGAAATTTCCTTTTGCAAAATCTTATTGTAGCATTTACAAAAAATATTATACTAAGAGAATATCACCATTGCAGATATGCATTGCAAACTTGATGCTCTGAAACAAACGCTTGTTATGTTCTTTCCCTGTCCTACCTTCACGAGCCAGTATACATATATTGTGGACTAAACTTTCTATGTTGTGTGCATAGCTTCCATCTGCCTGTTCACAAGTCATAAAAATAGGGTAAAACTATAGAAATTGTATAAAAAAAATGTAACAGAAACACAACATTACAAACATGATCAACAAATAAAAGGTCTAGTAACTATAAAAATGAAGAAATAACATTTGCCATCAAGATATTCATGTGAAGCATGATCACTCAAGCATGCAACAAAACTCATTACAAGCATAGCACATAATCCGTTTAAGTTCAGATATGAAATATTGCTATTAACTTAAACAGACTAAGGCATGTAAATTTAGAAATCGACTTTGTGAACGGAATGAAGCTCAATGGAAATTTTCAAAACTGAACTTACTTCCCAAACTTTTAACAGCTTTTTAAGAAGTTCAAAAGCAATTATAAAAATGAAGTATATTAACTTTGGAGAGTAACAACTTTTTAAGAACTTTAAAAGCAATTATTAAAGTGAACTACATTAACTTTGGAAATTAGCACGCCAAGGTTTAGGCACTATATGATAGACTCTGGATCTTGCATGAATATCCCACAAAGATGGCTTTATTTTTATTTTTAATGTTTCTTTGCATGTTTAATTTTTTTTCTTTAATATATTTTAATATACAATGCCCTCTACCTAATGTATGGAGTAAAACACAACCCTTTTATTCAAATCCACCGACCCTACAGTTGCATTTCTAAGAATTAAACAACTCAAATATTTGTATCTTAACATTGACTTCGAACTATTAGAAGTCATATTATACCTGATTTTAGTAAAATTATGTCATAGATTGATAAGATAAACCTAAATATATAAAAACCAATTGAACTTCTAGTAGATTTGAGGACATTAGTTAAATAAAGCTCCAACTTTTAATATAAGAATGGTTGAAAACTGAAGATTGTCTCAGAATTTATCAAAGCTAAATAGCTCAAGAAGAAACCGTGTTGAACAACTCCTATATAATTGTTAAATTGAAAAAACTGATGAAAAGTTGTCCCATATAAAAGAGGGGGCAAAAAAAATAAAAATACCGATAAATTAACATTACTTTCTATTGGAAATATAATTGTTGCAAATTAAAACATGAACGAAGTTATCGAATTTTCTTGGGTTGAGTCGCAAACTAGGTCGCTCTCTTTAAGACGTTTCGCGGCTCTACCCAAGATTGTGCAAGCAGTCTGATAGCCCCGACGTCTCCAGAATTCTGATGAAGAACGGAAATCTATTCACTCTATATGTTTTGCTCGGAATCACGAAAACAATGAGTAAATTCGAAAATACAAAACAACTGGAACGCTAATAATAGACTGTTTACAAAACTAAGGCTCTCTGAGAAATGAAGATGAAAATAAATGCTTTCGAAAGATATTTTAACTGAGAGAGAGCAAGTGTTTATAGGCTCGTAGAAAATCTTTTTAGAGAGAAAACGTGCCTTAAAAGGCGGCGGAAATCACGGAGAAAACGTGGGGAGAAGAGAAAAGACTGGGTCTCCTCTGACTCAGTCTTGTTCTCTGAAGCAAATAAAGAAAAGATATTTTATTTTTCAAATAAAATTTCAGCAAAAATAGAGGTTTCATCACAATCGATCCGACCCGACTCGACTCGGCCGGCCGGTCGGACGGACGGCGGCGACACGTGCATGTGGAGTGGACCAATATTGGTCTATCTCTTCCCTCCTTCGCTAAAGTGGGTACCCCTTGGGGTCCAAGCCTAAGTCCAAACACTATCCTTATTAACTCTTCCAAATTAAGTTACATAGAGGATATGAGACTAAACAATATAGAGAGATTCAAAGTTAAGAAATCATTTTGTTTTAAAATTCAAACTGATGTTTCAACAATCCCCCATTAGAATTTTAAAAAAAAAACATTTCTTCATCGAGCAATCTATAAATATAAGATTGTGCATAAACAAAAATGTCTTTCAAGTTGAACTCTTGCGTAGTGTTTATGATTTAGATTATACTAGAGTAACTTGTAGTTTTGAACTCTATCTCTAACAACATTACACGCACAACCTTACCAGGGTGAAGTCTAAAAAGCCCGTGCTTTAAGGCCATGCACGTATATCCCAGTATAATGAAGGCTCTAGGAATTTTGCCCACAAATTCCATAGGAAGCGGCCATATACTTCCACAATCACTTAGGTGAGTCTATTAAGAGTACTCCTGTAGCTAGGTACTCCACTCCACATAGAGTATAGATCTCATTAAGAGTATTTAACTCATTCTACTATCGCTTCAGGAACTCATGCTTCAATCTAGGAATGAAATTACTATAAGGTCAGCATGATTCACTTCATATCATTCACGACTTGCAAGGATGCACGGATACGGATACAGATACGGATACGTGCGTCGTGTCGGACATGGACACGACACGCCGACTCGACAATTTTCCAAAAACTAGGACTCAGGGACACGTCGATACATCATACTATTTTTTAATAAGTCATATAAATATAAATATAAATAATAATCTAATAAAGTGTCTTGAAGAAGATGACAGTGTTGCAATAAAAAATTAAAGTAGAGAAAAAATATAGTAAAGGAGAAAGGAAGCAAATGAGAGAAAAATAAGAAGCAAAGATTAAGAAGAAACATAAACTACCTCTATGCTTTAGTGGTTTTTTGCTATATTTATCTTAAATCTTAATTGAAATAGTCATTCACTTCAGACAGATCAACAACCATTATATTACGTGGTTATTTGCAAAGATCTAAAAGTAAAAAATAAAACAAAGTTGGTTTCCGAGTCTTGACTGTGTCCTGACCAAGTTCTAGGTTTATCGGACGCGTGTCGGACACATTGACCATGTGTCTGACACCTGCCGACACGTTGACCAAGTGTCTGATGCGTGTCGGAGGCGTGTCGAGTAAGTGTCGTGTGTCGGATACGTGTCAGACACGGATACGGCAAGTTTTCGAAGAGTCTGTGCTTCCTTGACGACTTGTTATTACCCATTGAACCTATTTCTTGGGATCTCCAGTCTATAGGTCGGGTTACCATCATGAATAACTCATCAATCTAAGGGCATAAGTCCCATTCCTTTCGAGGTTTTGAAAACATTCTCTCTAGCTAATCCTTTCGTCAAAGGATCAGCCAAGTTCTTATCAGTTCGTACATGATCCACTCTAACAACTTCAGTAGATAGAAACTCTCTAACCGTACTGTGCTTACGACGTATTTGTCGTCTCTTGCCGTTATAATAACGGTTTTGTATATTTGCAATAGCCACGACACTATCGCAATGGATCAAGACAGATGGTATCGGTATTTCCCATAGAGGGATCTCTACTAGCAGGTTTCTTAACCAACCTGCTTCCTCACTAGCCATGGCTAGTGCTATCATCTCTGACTCCATCGTGGACTGTGCCAGAATAGTCTGTTTCTTTGATTTCCAAGAAACAACTCCATCAGCTATAATGAAAATATAGCTACTGGTGGCTTTGTAGTCATCTAAGAGGGTGTTCCAATAGCATCGCTATATCCTTCAAGGACAGGGGGAGACTTCTGATAGTGTAATCCAAGGTTCTTAGTCCTCTTTAGGTACCTCATGACCCTTCAATAGCATGCCAATGTGTTATACTAGGTCTACTTGTAAATTTGCATAGTAATCCCACAGCATAAGCTATGTCGAGTCTAGTGCAATCGGTAGCATATCGTAGGCTACTAATGATGCTCGCATACTCAAATTGTCTAACACCATTATCGGTGTTCTTGAACAACTTTACACTAGGATCATTAGGAGTACATGCAGGTTTACAGTCAGTAATTATATTTCTTTAGGATCTTCTCAATATAGTGTGATTGATAAAAAAAAAAATCCCTTTTCAGACCTAGTAATCTTAATACCAAGGATTACACTCGCCTCTCAAAGGTTTTTCATATCAAAGTTCGCACGCAATAAATATTTCACTTTATTCACGACATGAATATTAGAACCAAAGATAAGCAAATCATCCACATATAGACATATAATAGTGCAAATGCCATTTTCAGATTTATAATAAATGCATTTGTCACTTTCGTTCACTTTAATGTCATGTGAGATGATAAGATTATCAAATTTTTCATGCCATTGTTTTGAAGCTTGTTTCAAACCGTAAAGAGATTTATCTAGTTTGCAAACTTTATTTTCTTGCCCTGGAATTACAAAACCTTCAAGTTGGTCCATGTAAATTTCTTCTTCTAAATCACCATTAAGAAAAACAGTCTTAACATCCATTTGGTGCAATATTAGATCGTGTATTGCAGCAAGAGAAATTAGCACTCGAATAGATGTAATTCTAGTAACAGGAGAATATGTGTCAAAAAAGTTAACATTTTCTCTTTGTCTAAACCCTTTGGCTACAAGACGAGCCTTAAATTTTTCAACATTTCCATCGGGTTTCAATTTCTTCTTAAATTCCCACTTACAACCTATTGTCTTGCAACCTGGTGGCAAGTCAACTAAATGCCAGGTTCTATTAGACTCAAGAGAGTCCATTTCATCATCAATAACCTCTTCTCAAAAGTTTTCTTGAAAGTTAAGGGGATCCTCCTCTACTGTAAAGGCATAGAAATCGGGGCCATAGTTTTTAGAAGTTCGGTTCTGTTTACTTCTCCTAGGTTCAGATTCGGTTGCTTTATCGTTTCATTCATCCTGATCATAGGCACGTTATTAGAGGATGTACCCCCACTATTTCTCGAAATAAAAGGAAATTTATGTTCATATATAGAAATCAACATTGTTCGATTCTATGATAACGTGATTACTTAGGTTATAGAATCTATAGGCTTTGCTATTAAGGGCATAGCCTATGAATACACACTCATATGCCCTACTGGCAAACTTGTTCCTTTTAGGATCAGGAATTCTAACATAAGCTAAACAACCCCAAGTTTTGAAGTATGACAAGTTTGGTTGTCTATTTTTCAAAATCTCATAAGGACAAGTTTTACTTTTCGATTTAGGGACTCTATTTAGCACATAACAAACTGTCAAAATAATCTCTCCCCACCAGTGTGATGAGTACCGGAGTTAAGTAGAATGACAACTAGTGACTCAATAAGAGTTCTATTTTTTCTTTCAGCTTTGCCATTCATCTCAGGAGAATACGGTGGAAATTTTTCATGAATAATTCCATGAGAATTATAAAACTCTATGAAATTACTATTGTCATATGCAGTGCCTCTATCAATTCCAAATCTTTTTATCTTTCTATTAAACTGATTTTCAACTTCCGTTAAAAATATTTCGAATATGTCAAATGCTTCACTTTTGTTTTTCATTAGATAGACAAAGGTATAATCGAAGGAATCATCAATGAACGTAATAAAGTAACGTTTTCCATTTCTAGTCAAAATACCAAGTTCACATATATCTGAATGTATTAAATCTAAGGGTTCAGATTCTCTAACAACGGATTTATGTGGTGTTTTGGTTATTTTAGCTTGGCTACAATAGTTGCATTTTTCAAAGTCGTTTAAGGACAATTTTGGAATTAGTCCTAAGTTACTCATGTTTTTAATTATTCGCTTATTAACATGACAAAGTCTCGCATGTCAAGTATTAAAAGAACACAACATGTAAGCAGAACTAGAAATTTTATTAGCATCAACATTCAATTTAAACATACCATCAGTGGCATACCCTTTTCCCACAAATACATTGTTCTTAGTGATGGTATACAAATCAGCCCCTATTATTTGAGTAAACCCAGCCTTGTTCAGAAGGTAACCAGAAACTAAGTTCTTCCTCATCTCCAGAGTATGCAGGACATCCTTCAAGATGACGGTCTTTCCAGAGGAAAACTTCAACTCTACTTCGCCGATTCCAACAACGATAGTGGAGTGAGAATCACCCAACAACACTTTCTTGTCCTCAGCTTCAGAATAGGACTTGAACATTTCTCGATCATAGCAGATATGTCAAGAAGCACCAGTGTCTACCCACCATCCCTCGGATCCACCAACAAAGTTGATCTCAGAGACCATGGAAATAAGTTGGTCTTCGATTAGGTTCGCCTGCGGAGCAAGACGAGACCCATTCCGGCAGTTCCTGGCCATATGCCTTGACCTGTTATAGGTATAACATAGGAACTGTGCTGATTCATTTCTTGAGGGTGTTTTTTGTCCATTCTGATTTCGCAGAGGATTATGATTCTGTTGGTTGCGGTTCTGGTTGTTCCGGTTCTGATAGTTCCGATTCTGATTGTTTCGATTTTTATTGTGACTGATTTTTCATAGTCTTTCCACTGGGTTTCAGAGCCACGGGTGGATTTCTTAGGGTTAGAAATAATCTTAATTTCATCTTTCTGATCTTGTTTCCGAGCTTCCTCTTCAATCCGAAGTCGGGTAATCAAACTTTCTAGAGAGAACCGTTTGGTTTTATGCCTAAGTGCAATCTTAAAGTCTTTCCAGCTAGGGGGTAATTTATCTATCACAACAACTACTTGAAATTGCTCATCTAAAGTCATGCCTTCAGATATGATTTCATGAGCAATTTTTTGTAGCTCGTGAGATTGGGTTTTCACAGATTTTTCATCAGTCATTTGGTATTTCAAATAACGACTGACGACATATTTCTTTGTGCCAGTCTCCTCAATGTCATATTTTTTCCTAAGGGCTTCCCAAATATCCTTAGCAGTTTTTTCAGAACAATAATAATCAAACAATTCATCAGACAGACCATTCAGAATAAAATTCTTACACAATGAGTCATTTTCAATCCAGCAATCTAGTTCCTTAGTGCGGGTTTCATCAGGTTCAGCAGGCAATTCGGATTTTTCGACATTACAGATATAAGCAACTTTTTGCGTAGTTAAGAAAAACAACATTTTTGTCTCCATTTTTTAAAGTATTGACCCTCAAAACGAAAGGGCATGTTTAGGTCCTTAGCAGCAAGTTTAGTAGTAGCAGACATGGCAGATATGTTCGTCTTAAAATTATTGGAAATATAATTGCTACAAATTAAAACAGGAACGAAGTTACCGAATTTTCTTGGGTTGAGTCACGGACTAGGTCGCTCTCTTTAAGACGTTTCGCGGCTCTGCCCAAGATTGTGCAAGCAGTCTGATAGCCCCGTCGTCCCCAGGATAAGACAGTTAATAATTTTGTATCTGTCTCGTTCAATCACATGTACTGATGAAGAACGAAAATCTATTCACCCTATATGTTTTGCTTTAAATCACGAAAACAATGAGTAAATTCGAAAATACAAAACAACTGGAACGCTGATAATAGACTGTTTACAAAACTAAAGCTCTCTGAAAGATGAAGATGAAAATAAATGCTTTCAATATATATTTTAACTGAGAGAGAAAAAGTATTTATAGGCTCGTAGAAAATCTTTTTCGAGAGAAAACGTGCCTTAAAAGGCGGCGGAAATCACGGAGAAAACGTGGGGAGAAGAGAAAAGACTGGGTCTCCTCTGACTTAGTCTTGTGCTTCAGACCCAGTCTTGTTCTTTAAAGCAAATAAAGAAAAGATATTTTATTTTTCAAATAAAACTTCAGCAAAAAGAAAGGTTTCATCTCAATCCGATCCGACCTGGCTCGGCCGGTCAGACGACGGCGCGCGTGTGGAGTGTACCAACATTGGTCTATCTCTTCCCTCATTCACTAAAGTGGGTACCCCTTGGGGTCCAAGCCCAAGTCCAAACACTATCCTTATTAACTCCTCCAAAGTGAGTTACATGAAGAATATAGGACTAAACAATACAGAGAGATTCAAAGTTAAGAAACCATTTTGTTTTAAAATTCAAACTAATGTTTCAACTGTTTCTTTCAACGTAAAAAATAAAAATAAAATAAATCATACAAAATCGAAACTATCACCTGACTGTAAGTAAATCTGGTCAAGGTTTGGCATCCCAGAAGTTGCAAATTGTCTTGTTTTCCATTGTCCAAAACTCAGCAACAATGTTTAGTAGACTCGCAACAAAATATGCCCTTTAAAACAACATAAAAGAAACATAGTTAAGATAACATATAACCTATTTGGAAGATATGAAAGTAGTTACCATCTAATGAAAGCGCTACCATCTCTGGCTCACTTTAGCGAAGTTGTCTCTACTTTTCCAACACGACTCTCTGTTGAATAAAAAATCAGAACAACAACATAGTATTGATCTTAAAAAAAAAAAACTGCAAATCTTGCTAAATAGAAGAGTAATCCAACACTAGTGGCAATTAGACTACCATTGAAGAAGCATAAGCATTTAGTGGCAATTCTTATTCACTTGGCCTGGGAAGTAGGTTTGTTAAGTCAGCTTGAAGGGATTACATCATTAATGAAGGCTTGAAGGGATTACATCATTAATGAAGCTTGCGACAAATTTGCATCTTTTGATAATCCTCAAGTGTATGAGAAGCAAACTGATTTGCTAAGAGTTTCTGATAAAAACCACTTCACCATTGGCTGAGGATTTCATTGTATACCTGCATGACATAAAAGAGAAGGTTTGACAAAATATCTCAATGGTTTACTTGGAATGTGTTAAGATTGAAAGGTTTAACAACAAGCTGTATATGGAAGTCAATTGATGTAGCATCTAACAGACAAGGTTTTACCACAATTTTCTTATAGAGTGGTATTGAAAACTACAACATCGAGAGATACATGGGCCATGGGTCACCACTCTGTTTCTTATGAATACAAACTAACTTGGATGTGAATTGACACTTTTCCAATTTATACTATTACTCTCACCTTTGCATTTTCGATATTGTAAACAGGGCAGTGGGAGAATGAAGACCTGAAAATACCAGTCCACGATGGAAATAAACATAAGTTTCATTAATTTTATATAGGGAAAAGAATCATGCATCTCTCTAGTCTCTAGGGAGACCAACCATACAAAGGGTTCCATAACATTTGCATACAAAAACAATTCATCCACTTCTCTTTTTACTTTTTATGTTAAATAGATAAACAAGAGCAATCATAAATAAAAGAAACACATAAGGAACCGTAAACACAAAGTCCTGAAGAAAAAATAAACAAAACAGAGAGGAAGATAGAAATGGAGAGAGGGAAGATACCAAGAAGTTGTAGTAGTAGCTGGTGTGGTGTGGTGTGTTGTGTTGTGTGAGGATTGGGTTCTTCACTTCCTCCTTCCTCTCTAGTCCCTACCTATAGAGCTCAAGAGAGAGAGAAAAAACAATTTTTTTGAACAATTGCATTGAAAAAATGAACTGAAGAGAGAGTTTTTTTGTTGCAAACCTTCAATTCTCTGAAGCTCAATGCAAATGCAGAGTGACTTCTGCCAAAATGAACTTGTAGTCTCAAAATTTGAAAGCAAAACCTTCGAATTCCCGTTTCAAAAGAGGAAATTAGAAGCCAGATAACAATAAACACTTTAGAATGTCTGTAGTTGCACATGAGGAGCGAATATGAAAATTCTTCAAAGCACTTTCAACACATACTCAATAGACCTTAATGATATATGACAATGGCTATGTAAAACAAGAACAAGAGCAAATCATTATAGAAATAGATGCCAAGTTTATATACTAATCAGGCATGAACTTTGATGCTTTTACTATGTATGCAACGCTGCACTAGAATAGCTAGATCTCAAAAGTTTTAATAAAGAACAGAGAAGCAAATTCTTGGAATCCAAATCAGAAAAATTATTAATTGGGGAAACCTAGAAGCGAAGGTTTTTCCAACTAATTAGAGCTAAACCTTCTCCGGATGAGCTTCAGTGGGAAGTGGAGAAGGAAAAACCTTAGAATCTAAATTCAAAGAGATACTTGAGGAGTTTTGCACGTATTATAGCCTGCATAACATTACCATAATCCTTTGTATATGCAAGTAGTACCTATATGGTTAGCATAATCCAAATTTCCGTATCCGAAGTGTTGTAGGTTGTTTTAAGCGTATAATGTGGAAAATCAGCAGTGAGCAAATCTTATAAAATTCGAAATGGAAATGACATGACTTTGAGATCATGGTGGCCTAAATTAATAAGACCCTTAGCTTGATTACTATCCAATCACCACTGCTTTTGCGTCAGAGATATAAATCATCAGAAAATATGCAAAACAAATAATCAAATTCAGATCAACATTGAGATTTAAAGAGGCACAAAAAAAAATTATATCATACTGATTGCTTTGTTGCCAAGCTAAATCTGCAACAATGTATTAATTCCCCAAACAACTAAAATTATAGACTCACTTTGTTATTATGCATGCACAAATTAGAAAAGATAACCATCAATGACACACAAACTCACTCTTATCATTGGTTTTCAGGTTATCTTCCATAATTCATGGTGTACTAATTTATTCAAACAATTTTAGTTACTAATTTCAGGATGACGAATACTAAGAAATCTCAATCTTACAATACTTCACTACATATTCTATGCAACTAAGAGCAACTCACATAATAACCTTCCAAGTTTTAATCCATAATATTGTTCTACAAATTAGTCGATATAACAGAGTTCCAGTTAAACTCTCAAGCAAGTTGATTGCTTGCTACCAGCTACCATCTCCAACAAATCACAGAGAAAAAAAAAACCCAACTGAATGTGATCAATAGATCTCCAATGAAAGTCTAGGCCACAAAATTAAGTGTTTGTTAGTCTCTTCACGGATTTAGCAAAACAACTTTGATCTATTTCCATTCTCTGTCCATTTGAGTACTATACCATCTCTAGCTCTCCATTTTCTAATCACCTGAAATTGAAATCCTAGAACTTTAGAACAATAGTATCATCACCTCCTTTCATTCATAGATGAACAATAGTATCATTATCTCCTATTGTCAACGATCTTTGATTAATAATAGCCCAACAAGTATTCTCAACGTCTCTTTTTGTCACCAACCAATCTGACATTCCATTGAATCTTGCACTTCCCTTTACATTCTAAGACCAATCTCCAAAGTAGTATGACATTTTAGGCGTGTTGGAGCCTTTTACTCCATCAAGCCATATCTCTTGAAACACAGAGACAATGCTCAATGAACTATAAATGACCAGTAGAGAGCTCCAACTATAGATTAAAAAATAGAACCTTAGTCCCTAAATCACATATTGACCTCTCGAAATCGATTTTGCAACAACCTTTAGAGCCAGGGGCGGATCCAGGATTTTAGTCGAGGGGGGCGAAATGAAAAATACTTATTAATTGATAATAGTAGTTATCATTGGTAAAGCCAAAAAAAAAAAATTCTACCTGAGCTAGGAACTAATAAAAAATAAATACAACTATCAAAAATACATTCCATATACCAAATTGGATTCAGTGTAATCCAATTTTAAGCCAAAATAAGGTCATTATCGATAACCTTAGCAAGGAGCAAACGAGCATAATAACTAGAATATATAACATCACAAAATAATTAGGATATGTATCTAGATGAAGCTAATTTTTTTTTGAAATTTGCAAACCTAATATGATCATAATACAATTTCATAGAAAAAATAATTTATATGAGGTTCAAATTTTGTACGAGTTAGCTAATGATATATATTTTCATTGAATTCTATAGTTTTTATTTTAGATATTAATTTTAAATAATTTTTGTTGGAGGTTTTATACCACTTGTGAAAAACAATTCATTTCTTTAATGTTAATAAGTCTTTATTAAACTAAACATTTTTTAATGTTTGCAATCAAATAAAAATGATCTCGAAGAGTATTGAACTCAAGTCTTTTACCTGAAATGATCAACCTCCAACCACTACACCAACAAAGACAATTTCAAATATTTGTATAAACAATATTTATATTGTATTTTACATTATATAATCGACTTTTTTTAAAACTAACGTATATATATTAAAAATATTTTAAAAGTTGAGGGGGGGGGGGGGGGGGGGGGGGGGTGAGGGCAGTTGCCCCCCTTCGCCCCTTAGTAGGTCCGCCCATGTTTAGAGCTCCAACGAGAAATAAAAATAAAAAACACAGTTTTCGTCCATAGAGCACATTCTGCCTCTCCAAATTAATAAAAAGAGTAGAACAAAAAGTAGAGCTCCAACTACTAATCAAACACACTACCCAGTCCCTAAATCAATTTTCACACACAAAACAATCAATCAAAACAACGAGAAGAGAAAAGAATCAAGTATCCTTACAGTCGACATTGTTGTTCGTGATGAAGTCGAAGTTGAACCGTGAGTGACTTGACGAAGCTGAAGAAGCTCCAATCTTCAGCTCTGATAGTTCTCCTATGATCCTTTCCATGCCTTGTAGAAACGAAAGGCCAAACCATCGTGAATCAGGGAGAAATTAATGGAGATGAGATCGAATCTGTAATTTTTTTCTTAAACCTCTGGCATGGAGGGTCACCTATGGATGCCAGCCCTTAATTACTTGTCAATAAAATTGATGCACATACTAATCGGGGTAACACGCATAAAAAAACACTTAAACAAATAAGGAAACTACCTAGTACCTAAGAGCATCTCCAATCATCCCCCTAAAGAGATGATTGAAAAAAATAGCCCTCCAACCATCTCTTTAACTACCCTCTATAATAGCTTTTGGCTTAATTTCCCCTCCCCTAAAATCAATTTAATAATAAAATAAACCCTCAATTACTTTTCCCCTTCTTTAATTTGAAATTAATAATATTATATTTAATAATATTTAAGTTAATATTTAATAATACTTTGCCCTCTTATATATTTAATAATATTATAATAATATAATTGAAACTAATTAATATAATTATATTTAATTGAAATTAATAATAGTATAATTGAAAGTAAATTGGTATAAAAAAGTTGAAGATATATTAAAATAATAATAAAAAAGTTAAAATAGGGGATGTGGTTGGAGTGGAGGGACCCCTAAATTTAGCTTTTGGTTAAAATAGGAGATGATTCATCCCCCATTTTAACTTTTACCATTGGAGATGCTCTAAGCGGAAAATAACTCCAAACAGCAGCAGACAATACTACTTTTCCATCCAAGACGGAACCAAATGAACCGCGGTCATAATCAACTTTCAACCACACCCTCTCACAGCGGAAAGCTTGCGACCACCAAACATTCCACTATGTTTTGCAAATCTCTACTCTGAACAGAAGCAACTTGCTCCCCTGATTCAATACAACACCAAACAATCAGATAAAACCTCTGAAAATATGCCCAACTTGCTCCAATCTGAACTACAACATCGTGTTCCCCTCTATACAGCAATGTCCAACCCTGTTTCATAACTCCAGCAGAATAAATGTGTGCTCTGTTTTCTATTGGCTCAAACTCCTTCCTCACAAACTTCATCTTCTCTTGTGAACGTTCCCCCTTGGTTATCTAACATATGTTGTTTGACTCTGGTCTAACCTTGCTAAAGCCTTGGCTTTATTGGGCAAAGACTCATTGCCATAAACTCTCCTCACCTGATCTCTTTGTGCCAAACTTGCTAATTTGTCCGCAATCGCATTCACCTCACTATAAACAGTTCTATAAACACTGTTGCCTAACTATATATTATTTAGTTGTATTTTATATGTAATTTAGGGTGTGAAAATAAATTTGGTATAAAAGGGGTTTCTTAGTAGTAGAAATGTACAATAAAATATAAGACCCACATACTATAATGAGGTACTAAAAAGGATAAACATAATCATGAGAAGTTTAAGGGGCTAACCATGATTTTTAAAATTCAGGTAGCAAATAAAAGTATAAAACTCATGGGATTATAATAGTTATCTCATAAACTAGTTGGAATTACTTAAAGTTGAGGGGGCAGAAAATCATTTGGAAGAGTTGAGGGGCAAAGAAGCAAATGAGGGGGGAATCTAAGAAATGGTGAAGTTTGGGACCCACTTTCACTACAAACATATATGGATTTTCAAACTTTAGGGGGGCAATTGCCCCTCTTAGGCTGCATGTGGCTCCGCCCCTATCTATAAACATGGATCACGTCCATTGAAACCGTTTAATAATTACTTTAAATCTGATTCCAAATAAATTTCAATGACCAGGGGACTTTAACAACTTTATACAACCACTCCTTAACAAGAATTGAATCCATTTGTATCACCAAATGTTGCCTGCCAGCATCCCCGCACATCATAAACTTTCTAATAGAGCTATTGATTCAACTCAATTATTAGTACCATGACCAATGAAAAATTACTTTGTCATCACACAGATTCCATCTGAGTCTCCATTTACTGCTCCTTTTGCCAACCAACCATCTCTTGTCGAACCATCAGTTTTTAAAGCATACCAAGTAACTGGCGGAGCTTGCCAGTAAATAACGATTGGCTGAGGTCATTGAACTAAATTTGATTTTAGACTCAAAGTCAGAATTATTCCATTAGGATCTACAGGATGAGTTTTAGGAGTAAACACTTGGGAGACTAACTTCAGCCAATAGCAAACCCGGAATATTACATAGAACGCATCCCTATCTTTTCTTGTGAAAAGAACATTATTGCGCTGTAACCATAGCTCCCATAACACAAATAGCAGAGTAACATTATAAAACACCCCCAGTTGCGAATCCGAGTTAGCATGCTGAAACCATACCTGCAAAAGTGTACAGATCTCCCCGGGGCAGTGGAAATGAACCCCAAATATAGGTTTAAGGTGTTGCCAGACTCTGAATGCAATTTCACTCGCAGAAAAGAAATGTTTTGAAGATTAAAAGGTTGGCCAATCACAAAAATGCACTTAGAAACAAGATTAAAACCAATCCTCACAACATTACCATCTATTGGTGTCACAGCATTACCAATCCCGTGACACCAATTCTGGTAAAACTCCTGCCAGATGATTACAAATTTGTTTACTAAAAATATTATACACCACGCTACAGAGACTGATAGGACAAAAATCCCCAAAGTGATCGAGAGATTCCACTTTTGGAATGAGAACAATAAAATTTGATGTAAACGTACCCCTGGCAATGACTTTTCCGACATAAAACTTTTCCCTGCTGCCTAGATATCCATTTTCACAATATTCCAACACATCTGGAAAAAAAAATGGCAGTAAACCCATCCGGCCTAGGGTCACTATCATGTGGGAATACTAAAAAATGCTTATTTTACACCACTCATAAGCGCATACTCACCAACTCTTCATTTTTTTTCCTTCCTAGATACATTTAGAAATACAATCTAAAAATTCCGCTTCTCGCCTGACCCCTTGAGTGGAAATCATACTATGAAAAAACTGATTCACTTCCTCTAAAATTATTTTTATCAGAAACTATAATTCCACCAGCTAGAGTTACTTGTGATATCACCCTTCTTTTCTGTTTAATCTTGACTGAAGCGAAGAAATACTTATTACAAGCAGGGGCGGACCCAGGATTTTAGTTGAGGGGGGGCGAAATGGAAAATATTTATTAGTTGATAATAGTAGTTATCAATGGTAAAGCCAATTTTTTTTTTACCGAAGTTAGTAACTAATAAAAAAATTCAACTATAAAAAATTCAATGCATATATCAAATTGGATCCAAGTGTAGTCAATTTTAAGCCAAAATAAGGTCACTATTGATAACCTTAGCAAAGAGTAAACAAGCATAATAACTAAAATATATAATTAATATCACAAAAGAGTTTGTCTAGGCAGCCAGACTTTAAAGCCATTTTTTTGCCAGGCTAGAGCATTTTTACACCTTTACCTATTCTCTTTAAAATACAATCACAATATAGAAATGTAAAAAACTTAAAACCTAACCAAAAAGTGGCTATAAAGCCTGGTTGTCTAGAATTGAGAATCACAAAATAATTAGGATAAGTTCTAGGTGAAGCTAAAACAAATTTGAAATTTGCGAATCTAATATGATCATAATACAATTTCAAAGAAAAAATAATTTATATGAGGCTCAAATTTTATACGAATTGATTAATGGTATATATTTTCATTGAATTCTATCGTTATTATTTTAGATATTAATTTTAAATATTTTTTTGTTAGGGGTTTAATATCACTTGTGAAAAACAATTTATTTATTTAATGTTAATAAATTTTTATTAAACTAAACATTTTTAATGTTTGCAATTACTAATAAAATTGCATTGAAAATAAAATAAAAAATGCACTCGAAGAGTATCGAACTCAGGTCCTTTTACTAAAATTGATAAACCTCCAACCACTACACCAACCAAAACATGTTTAAATATTTTCATAAACAATTAACATATTCTATGCTACATTATATAATCGACTTTTTAAGACTAAAATATATATACTAAAAATACTTTAAAAGTTGAGGGGGGGGCAGCTGCCCCCCTCGCCCCTTAGTAGGTCCGCCCATGATTACAAGCCTTACCTTCTTTTATTTCATTTTCTCTAGATTTCTGCATCTGAAAACCTCTTTCTGCAACATAGTTTTTTGTATTCCGCTTCACATTTGATGAAACTTACCATCGTCTGAATGTCTCTAGGGTCAGGTGACAAAATTTACCACATTCTCATTTCCTCCTTAATTCTTCTAACGTTCGTAAAAACATTACCAAACACCTATTTGTTTTATTTTTTTTGACCCAGCTCGTAGCCTTTTAATTTTGAATGACAGACTGTCCAAAGCATCCCTACCATAAACTTTTGCATTCCAAGAATTGGCAATAAATCCTGCAAAATCACCATGAAGAGTCCACATTCTCTGAAATCTAAATGGGGACGTAGCTGATTTAGGAGACAAATGCAACATGACCACTAGAGGAGCATGATCCAAATAAATACGAAGCAAATGATCCACTTGAACCAATGGGAAAGATATTGCCCAATAGGAGTTCATCAACACCCTTCCTAGATGAGCCCGTACTCGCTCCACATGACTCGTGTTATTTCACCATGTGAACTTTGGACCCTTAAATCCACAATCCATCAGTTCACATTTTGAAATACATAAGCCAAACTCTGCTATCGCATTCAAATCCAGGGTATTTCCCCTCATTTTTCATCTACAGAAACAATGACGTTAAAGTCTCCATACACCATCCAAGGCAGAGTATAAGTTTCCACAATTTCTTCCATATCTTTCCATAAAGTTCTGCACTCTACCAAGGAACATTTCACATAAACAACCATGATCCCATACCTCCAATAATTTTCCGAGTTTCTCACAATACAATGCAATAACTTATCAGTAACTTTTTAAGACATCTAGTTCCAAATCATGTCCCCACAACATCCAAAGTTTGCCCCCAATGACTCATTTGACGCAAAATTTTAAAATGAATTTTTCTAGTGATCTCAACATGTCTGGATGCATCAATCATTGGCTTAGCTAGCGTCAACAAACGTATACTGTTTTCTGCCACTAAATTTTTTATCTGACTTACTGTAGCTCTGTTACCAACCCCTCTCGCATTCCAAAAAACACTATTGTTCGGTCTCATTGGTACCTTGGTTGTCAAATTTATGGTCTGAGGACATTATCTTAGTGGCACTACTTCATTCTTCTTTTTCTTATTTCCCCTAGGTATTTTCGACTCATCTGACACTGCCCTTGCTTATACATTTAACCTCAGATCGTAGTGTTCACCATCTGATAGAGCTTGAAGACGATGCTCACTGATGATACACCAAAACGGTCCCAACTCTGCACCATACATGTGTCATGATGATCTCGAGGAATAACAGGTCCTAGCTTCAGCTCAACACTGATCCGACTCAAGCGGTTCTAAGCCCCCCAATGCAATCCGCCAGACGAATTCAGATTCTTACAGCCTGCTAAGCCCACGTGTCTCACATCTATCCTCAATACCCGTAAGCCCTGCTAAGGCAAGTATCTCGAGGATTAGCTTCGAACGGGCAATTACAACAGCTTTTTGCTTCCAACTAGGAAGCAAATTCCAGAGTATATATCACATATGGAAATTTCTACCTATAGATACTCTCAGAATGAGAACTATCTCCCGCATATCTAGGAGCACAAGGCTAAAAGGGAAACTTCCCTCCATAGCACGACTCCTAATTAGAGAAGGATCTCCACGAAGATCTTCTTCCTAAACTATACCATCGATGGCTTGGTCGAACCAGGACTCCAACAATATAAATAAGACATGAGGTTGGTAAGCTAAGATACACTACATATTCCCTGTTTACAACATTACACCTTCCTCAGATCTCTATCTCACTTTAGCATCGTAGTGCCTTCGACCACCAAAAAGGTGGTCCGTGGCTCACGTGCGTTCTTTGTGCAGGTCATCAGGTTTGCAGGTCAAGGTCAAAGAAGGGAGGAAAAAATGACTACATTAGTTTGGCGTCGTCCGTGGCGATGACAAAGTTCCTAACTTTTCACTAGCATCATCTCTCTTCAGGATACAAAGAGATGGTGACTACCAGATCACGCAACAATGGAGAACAAGGGGACACGTCAAATGCCAAGACTGGCGCTATACCACCGCTCCCAGCTGTGCCGGTGGCACACGGGCAACAAACTCACGCCCCCATGCCATCCACAACAATGACGGACCCCAAGATAGATTTACTGTCGTCTCAAATACAGCAAATCGCCAAAGCAGTGAAAGTTTTCATACAACAAAACCCTCCACCCGCTAATGGAGATCAGGAGCAACACATGCCTCCATCTCCAGAAGACAACAGAGAGCAAACACAATAGAGTCAAGCCCCTACTAGTTCTCATTGGACTAGGGGAAGAGGCACAGCTAACGGGGAACCGACTCTCAAGTCAGAGAGGCTCGACCCTCAGAACCCCCTCCGCAGTGGGGCGCACAACCCAGACATGCTGTACCGTCTTTCTATTCCACCGTTCGTGGACTATATCATGAACAAGGCTCTTCCAAATAAGTTCACGCCTCCAAAGCTCAACTTCCACGACGGGACCACTGACCCATTCGACCTCTTGCGCCATTACCAACATGTAATGGCACTCAAAGAAGGATTCGAGTTGGTGATGTGTAGAACTTTTCCTACCAGCCTGAAGAAGTCAACACTAACATGGTTCCACAACCTCCCTCCTAGATCGATTAACTCATTAAATACGCTGGCAAAGGAGTTCTTGATGCATTTCGTCGGAAGTCAGCGCTTCTGGAAAGGCCCTCACTACATATTCTGTCTGAAATATAGACCCAATGAGACACTCAGAGAGTATGTCACCGTTTCAATGACGAGCTGACACTCATTTACGGTTGCAGCGACGACACAACTGTGACGAATTTTACAGTGGGTCTAAAGGAGGGAAAACTTTATGAATGCCTCTCATTGGAACCCCCTTTGGATATGAAGAAACTCCTTATGAGCGCCCAGAGGTACATTACCTTGGAAGAGTTGAGAACTGTGAAGAGGGAAATAGAAGCTGAGGAGAAACCCTCCTCTCCTAAGCATTGGAAGGAGGGAAGGAGGTGAGAGGACGAATAAAGAAGCAAGTGAAAGCGCAATGACAACAAATCAGACCATGTTTGGGCCAGGCCAGAGAAAGATTCCAATTACATTGGATCCATATCCATGACCCCCCACAATTTTAGCCCATCGAATGTCCTGAATTCCATGAAAAACTGGGAAGATCTTAAGTGGCCCTCGAAGCAACGCGGAGACCCCTCCAAACGTGACAACAGCAAGTACTGCTCGTACTACAATGAGGCTGGCCATGATACCAACGACTGCAAAAGTCAAATGTACGAGATCGAGTATTAGATCCGCAAAGGCAAGCTTAAGGATTCCTGGGCTATGAGAAGCGACCAGAACGACCCAGGGACTGGGGGGAGTCACTCAAGGAAATTGAGAAATAGACTCCGGGCATAATCTATGTTCTTCACGGAGTCGGACCGGATCAAGACCAGTCAAACATGTCCCGCAAGTGGACTCTACCATAGATGCAGACACAGCCCGCAGATGAGGATAGACACATTTATAACTCGAGGGTACAAAACCCCATTCCCACCTTAACCTTCACAGACAAGGACCTCGAAGGAGTTCGAGCACCACACAATGACGCTCTTGTCATATTGGTCTCCATTGCAAGGTGGGAGGTGAAGAGAGCCCTGGTAGATATAGGAAGCTCACTCAACGTCTTGTTCTACAACGCGTTCCACAGTATGGACCTTGAGGAGGAAAACTTGACGTATTCAGATTACCCGCTGATTGGATTTAGCGAAGAGAAATGCTTCCCAATCGGGAATATAATGTTAGCAGTGGTGGCAGGAGAGCTACAACTGAGAAATGTCATATTCCTTGACTTCATGGTAGTAGACGCATCGTCTACCTACAACCTTATCTTGGGAATACCATGGCTCCACCAGGTGGAAGCAGTAGTCTCCACCCTTCACCAGTGTGTTAAGTACACTGCTAACCACTCTGAAGGAACGATATGTGGGGACCAGCCTACGACACGAGGCTGCCATTATGCTGCACTAAAGCAAATAAAATGTTCTTAGATCCAACTGGATTCCACAACACAATCTGAACTAGCGCCAAACCCAGTGACTGTGGACGCATCACTCTACTCGCATGAGATCCCAACAGCGGTGGCTCGTTTAAAAATAGGGGACAATCAAGCGGTACAAGAGCAATCCGCTCTCCAACCCGGCATGGCAGAAAGGTCAATGCAGACAGGAGTACAACCCAACGACAATCCGTCGGCATGAAAATTAACTCCCACGCAAGGTTTACTCTTCAATAAGCTTAGAGACATCAGCAAAGTTTAGCAGTTCGCTGAAAGTATCAGCGATCCAACAAGGGCCAAGCGAATTCACATCAGGGCCGGGTCGACTTCTCTCCACCAACAGTTAGTCTATTTCAGTTGTTTATTTTCTTTTCCATAGTCAATGTAGAGTTTTAATTCTTAGTAGTTTTTGTAATCATTTAAGAAATAAAAAAGAATTACGCAAACATGCTCTATTGATTATTGGAAAGATGTAACAACGAGCGCCTTGAGGCGGATACAAAAGACTACATACTGTGAGCATCTGAATCCGATGCGACATAAAATAAATACTTGCTTAAACAGCCTGACTACATAAGAAGACTCGGAAGCGACAACAAAGGTACCCCAAGTAAACTTCGCTCATCGACTTCTCTGAGAAACATGTCCCAAGATCATGGATAAATGTGCGAAAAGGGGCTAAAAGTACAGAGCAACTGGTTGCTCCGCCAAATCACCCCAAGAAAGTGGCCGGACAATGGCAATCCAGACCTTGCAACGAGTTTCAGGCTTCCTCAAATGGCTTTCGGCCTCTTGAAGTAGGTAGAAGAGGACAGACAAAGATGGTTGCAAGTGACGAAGCAATCAAGGTCTCACAGTGCTGTCAAGCGAGGACACTTTTTCCATGCGCAATACTCGGGGTGAGTTAGATACCACGCTCAGAAGAAACGACGCATCTGCCAACACTTCGATCAACCATAAGCTAGCCGCAGGAACCGTCTATCGGCGGACAGAGCGGCACAAGGTAACACCATAGTGCTGGCGAATAAACGACAGACTCATCCGTTGGGAAGAAGTTTGTACTTCTTCTTCGAAATATGAGAATAAATTACGAGATCTCAGCGAACCAATTAGGTGTTCAACCAGAGCAGAATGTCAGAACAACAAAGCCTCAACGCAGCTCATGGGCGCAAATGTCACAACATTCGAAGACTCCAACGATGGAGATCTCCCTTCAGCCTTTGGAAAACACAAAATATTTTCTTTAAGTAAGAGCATTACAGGAGATACGCTCTGCAGAAGATAATGCCTAAAACGATGATGAAACACCATTATATAGACATAATACTTCACCAAACAGGCGCTTCAGCATTAAACATTGAATAGCATATGGAAAACGATGAGACAACGATTCCCAAGGATACCGCACAAGACCACGTTTGTCCAATCAACGAGGTTGCACACAACCCCATTAATTGGGGGAGTGATCGGTACTCAACCACATTAGGATCTATGTCATACACTTGTTACATGCAATCTATGTTGTACACATAGCATATTTCATACAAGAAATTCTAGCTCTCACTTTATGGGCCCATGGGCTCGTCCTACTAATCAAACAATATTCTACCCACATGCCTGACACGAGCATTAGAAACCCTAGTCATTCCTGACATACAAATCACACCTACATATCACCAATTGATTCAAGGTGCTCTTGTCTCTTCATAACTCGTCCGCACAACATACTCTGCTGGCGAATATTGGCTTGCATGCCCTAGTTGGCGGAGCCCCCACCTAGCCGAGCAAGCTTGGTCAGCTTTGGCTGACGACGACGACTTTCAGTTCACCTCAATACCTAGTCCGCCCAGTGTGAATTTAGATGGTTTAGGAAGTGGGAGTCTAATCAGCGCTATCACGCTTGGTGACGACGACTCGCTAATGACCGTTGCCTCCTTCGCAGACAACGGTCGCCGAACCCAATCAGGTAAGCCTAGCTGGTGACGACTAGCAATGACAACTTATGATCAAAGCCCAGACCTGTAGCCCCCAATGCGTGGGTGTAGATGGTTTGGAAGGTGAGAGCCTAGTCAGTTTCGCTTAATTCTGAGGGTTTGCTAGGGGTGGGCATCCCATCCCGCGATCCCGTTCCCGTCCCGATCCCGTCCCGTCCCATTCCGATTTTTCCGGGTCTTAATGGGATTGAATAATTTCATCCTGATCCCGTCCCGTCCCGATCTAGAATGGGATGGGATGGGATGAAGATTTTCAATCCCGCCAATCCCGTCCCGTCCCGAACTAATTTATTAATATTAATTATTAGTATTTTTATTTAATTATTTCATGGTGTATGTTGTTACAGATTGTTATGGTGTATGTTGTTACTTCTGTTCATGGTGTGCACACTGGGGCCATTATTCACCCTGTCCATTATTCACATTATATATTTACATGGATGGTGCATCAATGAACAACTTTGAACTGAATTTTCTTACGAAGATGCATGCTGGATAGTGTGCAAAACGTATAGAAAATAGCGAGAAAACTGCCTCAAATTCGTGAGTTTAGCATTGTATAGCATGAAAGATAACCCACATTTCCTGATACAAGTTGGGCCAATTTGTTTGGGTGTTGGAGTATGCTCTAAACCCACCTAGTTCAATGACAGTTTCGCTCTATTGATTGCCTGCCCAATTCAGTCAAGTTAATCAATTGATTTTGTTTTGAATTTTTTCAATGAACACTGTTTGATTCGAATGCATGATTGCAACAACACAATTATGTGACTATTACACATAAAACTAGAATATTTTATTCCTTAATCATTTTATAAATCAATCAACTGTACTTTAAGCATTTTCAATAAAGATGCCGCATAAAATAAGAATGAAAAAACTTTGTAGCAATTTGATGTTCAGATTGAACCTAATTGCTTAACTATCAATTTGATTATACAATTCTCCAGATTAGCACGCTGATCCCGTCCCGTCCCGATCCCGTATGAACGGGATGGGATAGGGATGGGTATATCTCGTCCCATCCCGTCCCGTGCCCACCCCTATGATCAAAGCCCAGACCTGTAGCCCCCAATGTGTGGGTGTAGATGGTTTGGAAGGTGAGAGCCTAGTCAGTTTCGCTTAATTCTGAGGGTTTGCCACAAGACCACTGCTTTTCTACAGACCATGGTCTCCGAAAACTCCCAGACTTGTAGCCTCTACTGCGCGGGTGTAGATGGTTTGGAAGGTGGGAGCGACGGCTTGACACAAGACCATTGCTCTTCTACAGACCATGGTCGCCGAAAACACCCAGACTTGTAGCCCCTACTGCGCGGGTGTAGATGGTTTGGAAGGTGGGAGTCTAGTCAGTTCCAAACTGATTCCAACAGCTTGCCACAGGGCCAGTGCTCTTCTACAAACCATGGTCATTGAAAACTCCCAGACTTGCAACCCCCCACTACGCGGGTGTAAACGGTTTGGAAGGTAGGAGCCTAGTCAGTCTCGAACTGATTTCGACGGCTTGCCACGGGACCAATGCTCTTATACAGACCATGGTCGCCAAAACCCCCAAATTTGTAGCTCGATGCGCACATGTGTAGATGATTTGGAAGGTGTTAGCCTAGTCAGTCCCGAACTGATTCCAACGGCTTGCCACAGGACCATTCCCCATGATGTCAGAAATGTCTAAACTATTACCCGCTAGAGTTTTCTTCTAGTAGGTACGGTCGTTTTGATGGTTGTCTTTGGGTATTGGGCAGCATGTCTTCAGGTTGAAGATTTGTGGAGTATTCCATTGATCTTCTGTTCGGGTTGGGCGAGCTTTGTTACTGTGAATCTTATTTTTTTGAAAGGAAGACTTGTCGTCCCCACAGTCGTCGCTAAACTGATGCGTCCAAAAATCGTCATTTTGTGAGTTTGACCTACAAAACAAATGTTAGACTGCCAAGGACCACCGTTTTGGTGGCTGAAGGCACTCCGATGCATAAGTCAATAACTCTATTGGAAGAAGGATGTAAATCTGGACAAAACTCGGTTAAAGTTGCATACCTTTGTCGAATGTTTCCTTTACCTTTTATAATGGTCGTGGTTAACTCTCTGCGTGACTTAAGCATGTGAGGCGCAACGGAAGGAGATGTTTCTGTAACAGACTCCTCCTTAATGAATATGCATTCGTGGAGGTGTAAGTCCTTCCACGGCCTTTTCTTGGTGCAACGTTCTTCTTCTTTATGAGAGAATGCGTACCGAGCCTAGACTTGGGCTTTGATTCGTCTAGGCCTGGAGGATCTTGTTTACGTCTCCTTAGTGGTGGGCCTAGTTTGGGCCTCTATAATTGGCCTCATTATTTATGGGCTTTGTGAGTTGGCCCAATGGATTGGGCATGGTATTCTTGTGATGGGTCTTTATGCCATGTGTACGACCGTGATGATCGGTCAATTTTGATGTATTATCAAATATGACAGACTTGCTCGTAGATGCTCAGAGATACATCACTCTAGACGAAATGCTGGCGGCCAAAAAAGAGGCGGAGTCAGAGAAGAAACCCTTTGTTATGAAGGACAAGAAAAAGGGAAAGAAGAAAGAGGACGATGACAGTAATAAGAGGAAGCACACAAACAACAAACCGACTCGGATTGCCCCAGGGAGGACATGACCTCGAATTACGTCAGGTCTAGGTCTGTCACCCCTCTCAATACCAGTTTGTTCGACATCCTAGATTCTATCAAGGATTGGGAAGAACTAAAGTGGTCGCCTAAGCAGCAAGGAGACCTTGCTCGGCGTGACAATAGTAATTATTGTGCCTATCATAAGGAAGACGGACATGATACTGAGGATTGCAGAAACCTCATAGGAGAAGTTGAGTACTGGATCTGGAAAGGCAAGCTAAAGGAGTTTTTAGGCTTGGACAGGAGGCAGGGCCGAGTAAAGGAAAGAGCAGACGTTGTCAATGAGACTGAAAAGGAAGATCCTGACGTCATTTACATCCTCCCCGGGGTCGGTACCGAAGGAGAATAATCAAACAGGTCTCGCAAGAGGACACTGACCGAGATGCGGACACCATATAAAAATGAGGACCAACAAGTGCAGCACGCACGAGTTCACAGCCTGATCCCATCGCTGTCGTTTACGGAGAGGGATCTCCAGGGGTACATTCTTCTTACAATGACGCCCTGGTCATCTTCGTACTTATCGCTAAGTGGGACTTAAAGAGAGCCTTGGTGGACATTGGAAGCTTACTAAATGTCTTGTTCCACAGTGCATTCCGAAACAGGCAATTACAAGAGAAAGATATAACGCCTACCAACCACCCTATGGTCTAATTCAGTAGAGAAAAATGCTTCCCCATTGGGAAAATCAATCTAATGGTGGTGGCAAGAGAGCCACAACTACAAAAGTACCTTGTCCAAGAGTTCATGGTAATTGACGCCCCATCCACCTACAACATCATTTTGGCAGGTCATTGCTTCATCATATGGAAGTAGTGGTATCCACCCTGCACAAATGCATAAAATATACAGTCAACCATGCTCAAGGGACTATCCGAGGAGATCAGCCAGCAACAAGAGACTGCCATTATGCAGCCCCAAAACAACTGAATTGTTGCTAGTTACAGCTCGGACCCACGTAACCAACAAGTCAGGCATTAGGCCTAGACAAAAGAGGAAAATCACTCTATGAGGGCGGAAGAGCCCGGATAACCAAGGCATAGCTATGCGGAGATCCAGAAGTCAAACCTAGCAACGCAACCCAGACTAATAAAGAGCTATGTAACGATACTTCAGCAAACATGCACCAACTCCAAGAGCTATTAATCAGCAAGGAATTGCCTGCCAGCACGAAGTCCACTATTCAATAACTTCGTTGGCTTATTAAAAAATAAAAATAAAAACTTCGCTAGAGGGACAATGCAATTCGAGCCAGGTCCATTTGCTCACCCTTTAGGGCCGAATTAGCTCAGTCTTCAATCAGAGTGAAATTTGTTACTTTGCTTTCGTTTTTTGTTTTTTGTTTTTCATTTCAGTTTAGAAGAATTGTTTGTACAAGACACATTTTAGAAATAAAACAAATTTTATTGATTGCAATGAGAGTTATTATAAAGCTTGCCGACCAACTAATACATTAGTTTATATACTACAAGTATCTAAGTCTGATACAAGTAAAGATGATTCAGATGTGGCAAGCAAGGTACATGAATAAGGCTGCGAATATTCCCTCAATTCTTTGCCCTGCTAGTCTACGCCATGAAGAGGAATAAAAATAAGCGACTGAAAACTGACGAGAACGTCCCGGAGCAACGGAATCGTCGAGGTTTTACAATGCTGTCATATGGAGACATCTTTCAAGCGTGTAATGCCTGGGGTGACGTATAGATACCACCCCGATAATGAGTGTCACGACCTCCAACACTCACATCAACCATAAGCTACCTGCGAGGACCAACCCTCGATAGTAGTACATGGATGGGAGAGTGCTTGAGCATCGGAGGATGGAAGACATACCTGACCCCCGAGAGGTAGTCCGTAAATCTTCTTCACAATATAAGAAGATATTACAAGATCTCATGAGATTAACCAGATGCCCACCCAGATCAGGTGGCACCGCCTAATGGCAAGTCTTATCAAGACTCATCCTTCAGCCTTTGGAAAACCCAAAGCAAACTCTCTGGTAAGATGCATTTGATTAACATGCTCTATTATTCTCATTGCAGTGCTTGAACGAGAACGACCAGCCAATATATAGGAGAAATAGTTCATGAAGAGGCGTCAACAAGCAGTTACTTCAACATTCAATGCCATACGGGAAATCGGGAAAACGACGGTTCCTATTGCAACTGCACAAGTCCACATCCTTTGAATTAATGACCCTGCAAGCAGTCCCATTAATGCATAAGGGACTATCTGAGGAGATCAGCCAGCAACAAGAGACTTCCATTATGCAGCCCAAAAGCAACTGAATTGTTGCCAATTACAACTCGGACCCACATAACAAACAAGTCAGGCATCAGGCCTAGACAAAAGAAAAGAATTAATCTATGAGGGCGGAAAAGCCCGGAAAACCAAGTCATATCTACGTGGAGATCCAAAATTCAAACCTAGCAACGCGACCCAGACTAATAAAGAGCTAAGTTACGATACTTCAGCAAACATGCAGCAACTCCAAGAGATATTAATCAGCAAGGAACTGCCCGCCAATACGAAGTCCACTATTCAGTAACTTCGTTGGCTTTTAAAAATATAAAAATAAAAACTTCACTAGAGGGACAATGCAATTTGAGCCAATACCATTTGCTCCTCCTTCAGGGCCGGATTAGCTTAATATCTGATCGGAGTGAAATTATTTGTTACTTTGCTTTTGTTTCTTGTTTTCTATTTTTCATTTCAGTTTAGAAGAGTTGTTCGTACAAGACACATTCAAAAAATATAACAGATGTTATTGATTGCAATGAGAGTTATTATAAAACTTGCCGACCAATTAGTACATCGGTTTATATACTACAAGTATCTAAGTCCGATGCAAGCATCCATCCGCTGAAATAAGGGTAGAAACTCCGATCTACTAATCCGCTTACAAGAGATGTGGTTAAAGTAAAGCGTTCGCTAGTGGGGACTAAAGATCGCGCTCAATTAATTGCTCTATCGAATAACCCAGAAAGAAAATTCAGATGTGACAAGCAAGGTACATGAAGAAGGCTACGAATACTCCTTCAATTCTTTGGCCCGCCAGTCTACCTCATGAAAAGGAATAGAAGTAAGCGACATAAAACAGATGAGACCGTCCCGGAACAACGGAATCGTCGAGGTTTTACAATGTTGCCAAATGGAGTCATCTTTCAAGCGTGTAATGCCTGAGGTGGTGCAGAGATACCACCCTGAGAATGAGAGTCACGACCTCCAACACTCCCTTCTACCATAAGCTAGCTACGAGGACCAACCCTCGATAGTAGTACATGGATGGGAGAGTGCTTGAGCACCAGAGGATGGAAGACAGACTTGACCTCCAAGAGGTAGTCCGTAAATCTTCTTCGCAATATAAAAAGATATTACAAGATCTCATGAGATTAACCAGATGCCCACCCAGATCAAGCGGCACCGCATAATGGCAAGTCTTATCAAGACTCATTGGCGTAAATGTCAGAACATTCGAAGACTCTAGTGAGGGAGATCATCCTTCAGCTTTTGGAAAACCCAAAGCAAACTCTCTAGTAAGAAGCATTTGATTAACATGCACTATTATTCTCATTGCAGTGCTTGAACGAGAACAACCAGCCAATAAATAGGCAAAATAGTTAACAAAGAGGTATCAACAAGAAGTTACTTCAACATTAAATGCCATACGGGAAGTCCGCAAAATGACGGTTCCTATTGCAACTGCACAAGTTCACATCCTTTGAATTAATGACCCTGCAAGGAGTACCATTAATGCATAAGGGGACTATCTGAGGAGATCAGCCAGCAACAAGAGACTGCCATTATGCAGCCCTAAAGCAACTGAACTGTTGCCAGTTATAGCTCGAACCCACATAACCAACAAGTCAGGCATCATGCCTAAACAAAAGAGGAGAATCACTCTATGAGGGGGGAAGAGCCCGGATAACCAAGGAATAACTATGCGGAGATCCAGAAGTCAAACTTAGAAACGCAAACGAGAGTAATAAAGAGCTAAGTAACAATACTTCAGCAAACAGGCACCAACTCTAAGAGCTATTAATCAGCAAGGAATTACCCGCTAGCACGAAGTCTACTATTCAGTAACTTCGTTGGCTTTTAAAAAAATTAAAATAAAAACTTCACTTGAGGGACAATGCAATTTGAGCTAGGACCATCTGTTCCTCTTTCAGGGCCGGATTAGCTCAATTTCCGACCGGAGTGAAATTATTTGTTACTTTGCTTTCATTTCAGTTTAGAAGAGTTGTTCGTACGGGAAACATTCTAGAAATAAAACAGAGATTATTGATTGCAATGAGAGTTATTATAAAGCTTGTCGACCAACTAGTACATTAGTTTATATACTACAAGTATCTAAGTCTGATGCAAGCATCTATCCGCTGAAATAAGGGTAGAGACTATGATATGCTAATTCGCCTACGAGAGAGGTGGCTAAAGTAAAGCGTTCGCGATTGGAGACTAAAGAGCGCTCTCAATTAATTGCTCCATGGAATAACCCAGAAATACGATTCGGATGTGGCAAGCAAGGTACATGAAGAAGGCTGGGAATACTCCCTCAATTCTTTGCCCTGCCAGTCTAACTCATGAAAAGGAATAGAAATAAGAAACAAAAAACTGACGAGAACGTCCTGGAGCAACGGAATCATCAAGGTTTTCCAATGATGCCAAATGGAGACGCCTTTCAAGCGTGTAATGCCTGGGTGACGCAGAGAAACCACACCGAGAATGGGAGTCACGACCTCCAACACTCCCATCAACCATAAGCCAACTGCGAGGACCAACCCTCGATAGTAGTATATGGATGGGAGAGTGCTTGAGCGCCGGAGGATAGAAGACAGACCTGACCCCCGAGAGGTAGTCCGTAAATATTATTCTCAATACAAGAAGATATTACATGATCTCATGAGATTAACCAGATTCCCACCCAGATCAAACGACCCCACATAATGGCTAGTCTTATCAAGACTCATCGACGTAAATGTCAGAACATTCGAAGACTCCAGTGTGGAAGATCACCTTTCAGCCTTTGAAAAACCCAAAACAAACTCTCTGGTAAGATGCATTTGATTAACATGTTCTACTATTCTCATTGCAGTGCTTGAACGAGAACAACCAGCCAATATGTAGGCGAAATAGTTCATGAAGAGGCGTTAACAAGCAGTTACTTCATCATTAAAGGCCATATGAGAATTCGGGAAAACCACGGTTTCTATTGCAACTGCACAAGTCCACGTCATTTGAATTAATGACCTTGCAAGCAAACCCATTAACTAGTAGAAGTAATCGATACTGATCCGTCTCACAGAATGCGTCGTACCCCTAGCACACTGATTCATAAAGATTTTTTCTAATTGGGCCCCTCAACTAATGGGCCCAAGTTTATGCCCTGCCAGATTTGGCCCAGTACACACAAAGGAACAAACAGCAAAGGCCTCGAGCGCTCACAGAATAATGAGCACACCTACAGAGTGTTATCATTAAACCCAAAGCATCAACTCCACTATTATTCCGTTATTGTCATTAAAGTCAGTCAATCTATTATTAGTCTGATCAATCGATCTGATGCTAGAATCAAACTACCAGGTGAGTTAAGTAAGTCAAGACACCCAAATCAGACTTACACGCCCATGATCTTACATGCGAGCTAAGTAAGTTAGGACACCCATCTCAGACTTAGGCGCCCAAAATTCTATATGCGAGGTAAGTAAGCTAGGAAGTCAAACTTACATACCCAAAATCTTATTCTGACCAAATCTTAGTTAGCTCCGACAAATTACAATTGCTTCTAGTCACTCAAACACCTAGCCCGCCAAAAGCAGACGACGATGGGTTAGAAAGTGGGAGCTTAATCAGTGTTTGTAATACCTGACAACAATGGTTTGCCAGGGACCATTATCCAACTATAGACAATGGTCGCGGAACCTAACTGAAGCTTAATCAGTTTTGACCTATGATAATAGCTTCTGGTACAATCTAACGCCCAGTCCGTTAAATTAAAGGGGTGTCAATGGTTTAGAAAATGGCAGCTTAGTCAGCGATCTGATGTCTTATCGAGACGGCTTGCCAAGGATCATTGTCCTAACATGGGAAATAGATACCAAACCTAACCAAAGCTTAGTCGGTGATGATCGACGATGATAGCTTCTGGTTTGTTCGAAGCCTAGTCGGCAAATAATGGATTGTAACGGCCTAGAAAGTTGGAGTCTAGTCACCGCACTTGACACCTGAATAAAATGGATTGCCAGGGGTTATTACTCGTACGCAGATAGTGATTGTTGAACCCCGACCAAAGCTTAGTCAGTGGTCACTAATGACGATGGTTTTGTAATGCTTGAATCCTAGTTCGCTGCTCGCAGATTCTGATGTCCTAAAGTGGGAGTTTAGTCAGTGCTCATGTAGCTTGGTGAAAATGGCTTGCCAGGGATCATTGGCCAACTACAGAAATGATCGCCAAACCCTCGCCAAAAGTTTAATCAGAGTGACTGTCGATGATAATTGTTGGCTCGCTCCAATTCCTAGTCCGCCACGAACAAATCAAGATGGGTTGGAAAGTGGGAGTCTAGTCAGTGCCCTTGTCGCCTGATCAAGATGGCTTGCTTGGGACCACCATGGTCTCCGAAACCTGACCCCAGCTTAGTCAGTCATAACTGGCGACAACAACCCCCATTCCAATTAAGCCTATTCTACGAATAGCAAACAAAGACGATTAAAATGTACGCCCAGAGTTCTGAAAACTCTGCCCAGACGACTTGCAAGGACTACTGTCCAATCATCTCCAAGGGTGCAAGATGTTTCTACCGTTTATCTAAATGCCCTCCGAGCGTTTCTCCCACTGCTCCGGAGCGCAGTTCGCTAGCTAGTCATGCCACTTGTTGATATGCTTCCTCGCAGCGTAAGAGATGTCAACCTTCTGATGCCAAGCTTGGTTGCTCATCCTTATTACATCTGGAGCAAATAGACTGATCCGAGCATCCGGATGGAAATCATTTGAAACTGGAATCACCCCAGCACCGCCCTTAGCCATCTTCACTGCATCAGGGCCTTAATAAACAACTTTCCCATTGCCTGCAACAACCGGCTCTCTTTCACGTGACAATCCAGCATTAATTGACGGAGAAGAGAGAAGCGAGTTATTCCTTGGATCCATCGTTAGTTGAATATGAGAACGTGAATGAGATGGAGCATAGTACGAGTGACAAGGAGAACCTTCACCATGAAGCTGACGATTAGACGACTCTTCAACAGGTTCATGATCCAAAGAGAGACGGAGATCAAAGTCCTTTATTGAAAAAGGATGACCATTCGAAGCTTCCATACCCGCCTGCAGCAACATCTTATTCATAAACTCTTCTTGTTTGGTGTTCAATTTGGTAATATCCTCTACGCCCACCATTTGCAAATACTCCCTCTCCAAATCAGGTAGGGAGACAGGGGCCACGGCCTGAGCGTCGCGCCCCTTAGAAACAACAATATCATCAGGCAATTTGCCAAAACAGTCTGGTGACGTCAGCACACACAACGTGCTTGTTTATCCGAGGAGAAGTAAGCAATTGCATCGCCCTCAAAGACACTCAGACACCATCAAAGTACCCATTCGGCACAAGCTGAGTGGGTGAAATGCCGAGGTACGCAAGGAACTCCCAGATCTCCTTGATAACAAGAAAGCGGACATCCAATTGAAACATACATTGGTGAAGACAGATACCCATCAGGAGGGTACAATGGCATAAGATCAACGCCTAAAATGTAGAACACTAGATCATCAGGAACCAAGTACGTCTTACAGAGGACATCAAGATCAGATTCAGAGAGAAACCTGTCCTAAAAAAAATTATGGTTATTGGCGAATAGTTCATCGAAAAGCTGATCCCAGCCCGCCATGATAGAAAGTGCAAACTTTCAAATACGAAGGTTAAGCAAAGTCAAAAGCACAATAGACAACACGGCAAAACAAAATCTCTGAGATCAAAAGAGTATAGGAACTATATTCCACAGGCAGGAGATCTATATAGAAAATTGAACTCCCACCTTTTTTGCTTTCAAGCTGGCACATGCTCAATTAATGCGATTCACCGCTTGAGAAAATCACTCAGACTCAATCATCATGAATGCATAGTTGTTTCATGAAATAACCTAATGGACTGATTAGACAGCCCACTAACTCAGGGGGAGTAGCTAATGATACATCAAACTGTCTTCTGATCAGCATCGTACACGTGTCTTGATAATCTCGTCAACAGAACGAAGCGGGCCCGATTGCACGCTCAATCCAGCAAGGCCCAAACAACACTAAGCCCTTCATTGGCAGAATCTAGATAGTGGGGTCCGAGTTGCAATAAGCCAGTAAGCCAACACGTCACGCAATCGGGCCCAATACTCGTAAAACCTCTAAGGCAAGTATCTGAGAGATCTACCCAAGACATGCAAGCCAACAACACATTCGATCAGACTAGGAAACATATATCAGAGTATAAGTCGGGCAAAAAAACTTGCTTGCATGGATAACACTCAGAAAAGGAAACATCATCTGTAGATCTAGGAGCACGAGTCATGTAGGGAAACATCCCACATGGACAACTTCCAATTAGGAAATGATCTCCATAGCAAGATCACTACGCCACCAGAGGCCTAGCCGAAAATGGACTCCTACACTATAAAAGGGAGATAATGTCGATGAACTAGAGGTACGCTACATACTCCCAGTTTACAATTTTAAACATCTCCTAAGCCTTATCTAACTTAAGAATCGGAGGGCCATCGGCCACCACATGGTAGTCCTTGGCTCACATTTGCTAAATGTGCAGGTCTAGTTAAACAACAAGGAATGAGAACAGAAATCGACTACATCACTTACAATGGAATTAAGCTTGCCAAGTGAATGATGGCAGATGGAAGGAGCACCTCCATAGATTCGTCTTGCATATTTTCGCAAGAGTTGAAATATCATTCATACAAGATACAATTAGGAGCAATGTTCTCCAACTACATGACTCATAGTGCAAAACTAACCCAAACCATCATTTGTCTTTATTTTCTAGAAGAATAGTTGTCCTATAACCAATCTAAAATGTGAAAACATAAAATTTTGGGTTTTTTGAGTTTGATACTCATTTGTCTATACCTATTAGAGTTTGGCCATCATTTTGAAAACTAATTGAGTCTAGCACTCATTTTCTGACGGAACTGTTAAGTCCACGTGATTGATCAAGACTAATTTTTGGACCAATTTGCCCTAAAACCCAAAATTGTGTCACCTCCTCATTTTTTCTCACTTTTTTATCCCTGCAACTCTTATTCTCTCTACCAGTAGGAACCCCTCGCCCAAATCACAATCTTTATTGCCATACCACCTTCTCCACAGACGGAATCCCCCATTGCACCTCAATTTGATCCAACATTTCCCAAGGATTCCTCCATTACTTCTCCAACAATCTCCTCATTTTCACCTCCCTAATTCCATAAAATTGGTGCAAGAAAACCCTACTCTTCACGAATTCATTCAGATCCAACAACCATAATCAATAACACCAATCAACTCTCTCTATCACGATTCAACTGCCTCGCAACCACAGTCCCACCATCATCGCAGCTCATCATCTCGCGTTTCTTTTTCCTCTCCGTCTCACCGTTACATTAACGACGTAGCACACAGTTTGTGCTTAATACTTATATTTTAGCTTTTGTTGGAAGAACTCGTGGGAGATTCTCGAAGTTCTATCTCTGATCAACTCATTCAAGTTTGTGAAATGAATATCACAGCTAGATGTGACTTTGAACAACTATTTCTATTGTATATAGACAAATGACTATTGTTCATGACCAATATGTTCAGATTTCCAGCTGGAGAGACTTTGAGATGATAAAATCGAGTTGATTATTTGATCAGACTTGAAGTCTTTGGGATTTCATTTAAGTTGAATGATTGGAGCATTTTGCTTAAAGAGGAAACCGGCCATAGGATTAAGAGGTTTAAGTGAGGCGTTTCTTTTGGAGTATTCATGGGAGTAGTTTCCACTTAAGTTTTAGGAAAATTTCTATGGGTGCTTTCTCTTAGCTCTAAGCCTTGAACTATAAGTTGATTTTCCTGGATATAACTGAGATACACTCAAGATAAATTGAGGTGGTGGTAATGGGGGTTGTGATTTGGGGGTAGGGTTTCTATTGGCAAAAAGAAGAAGAGTTGTAAGATGAAAGAAGAGAAAAGAAATGAGAGAGTGGGGAAATTTTGGGTTTTAGGGTAAAATTGTATTAAAAATTAGTCTTGACTAGTCAATCACGTGGACTTAAAGGTTTTGTCAGAAAACGAGTGCTAGACTCAATTAGTTTTCAAAATGAGGGCCAAACTCTAATATGTATAAACTAATGAGCGTCAAACTAAGAAAACCATAAATTTCATGGGGTCTATTTGATTCAAAAATTCAAATTGAAGTTTCTACCTAAACAAAGCGTACCAAATCAAGCAAGTATTAGTCAGACAGTAGATGTTTTGGTTTAATTTCAACACATCCTAAACTTTCCTTTAGATGAGTAGTTTAATTAAAACTAGTAATAATAAATACTAAATAAATAAATTCGGGACGGGATAGGCGAGATTGAAAATCTCCATCCCAATCCCATCCCACTCTAGATCGAGATGGGAGGGATCAGGATGGGTTTGATCAATCCCAAAATGACGCAAAAAATCGGAACGTGATCGGGATCGCGGGATAGGATGCCCACCCCTACTTGAATGCATACCTTGACAAGTTGATACAAACAAACTTCTAATTGAACAAATTGTAGGGGAGTGTGGGGTTATAGTGGGAGTAAACAATGGAATGATATGCCAAATGTGCGCAAAAGAAGCTTCAACAACATACAACTTATGCCAGGGATTGGCTCATAGATTTTATTTCAGAATCTTAATTGGCACCTAAGCATCTTTCTTTCAATCTCTTCTTCGTGTTTCACAACCAAATACTAAAATTTATTTAGTCTAATTTAAAATGTGGTTACAACGATTGAAAATTTCTAAACTAATGGACTAGAATTAAGCAACTAAAAAATGGGATTATTAAAGATTATTGAGATGTAAACCAGGGCATCAAATCCATCTTAGGTTTTTCGAGAATTGTTTAAATCTAAATTACTGTTTTCATATACTGAGAAACACTAAGGATGGACAATTTCCTTACTTGCATCGATGACGCGATCGTTAATAACCTTATGATTAATCTAAATTAACAATATTTTTCAGTAAAAAGTTTAAACCACTAACATTGAGTATCATGCGAGGACACACACAATCACAAGTTTAACACAATCAATTAAAACATGCTTCAAATATCAACAAAGGCTATTCTAATTACCGACTAGTCTAGATTTCAAGTTCGATATAACCGGTGAAAACAATTTGTCAATATAAAAAAAAGATTGTATTTAACAATTAAGCACAAAGATAAATTTAACAAGCTCTAAAAACTCATGGTTTCATCTTCGCCTCGCCACGGGGTTTAAAAAATCATCATCGCCAATTCCATCTCCTCCTCACGTGGGTGATCCTTGGTGGTGTGAAAGAATATGATGGTCCAAATAGCGAGTGGAAGAAATTTAAAAGCTATATTCCCTCCAAAACTTCTTTTTCCTCCCTGTGTTGTGCAATCATGTTCTCCGTTTCAGACTCCCTGAATGAGGAATGACTCCCACGCCAAAGCTTTCCTGACCTCTGTTTCTGATTCCAATCGCACAAACACATGCCTAGGATTTAACAAACCCATAACAAGCTCACCCACTATCCCCCAAGATTTATGAATCGCTTCACGGATTGTATCCAAAGACAACCGAAAGCTTGAAAACTTCAAAGCAATCACATGTTTTTCAACGAAGGATTCCCCCTTACCATGTCAACATCCGTTAAAGAGAGAGTTGAGCTACCATCCTTCCGAAAATTTGTCCCTTCCATGGGTAAATCATCAAACATAGTTTTCTTCATCAAACCTAGAGCTTATTGACTTCGGCCGAGCCACCTCCAAGCCCAATCGAGGTTGTGCCAGCCATGGCAGCCCGGCTATGCTGCCACACACAGACAAGGAGAACCCAAGTATGATTGGTTAGGATCTCCCAATCTGTCCCAAAACACACATCACGAGGCACATAATCAATATTTTAGAACTACCCCTCGAATAAACCAAAATTACTTAAATCTATTTGCTAGGATTGAAAAGTGTTACCTGTCATGTGTGTTTGAATAGTTCTTTTTTTTGGAAAGTGAACAGGGACTATTAAGGATCCCCAAACCTGGAAAAAAATTATCATCAATTACAATTACATTCTCTCATACAATTTGTCATTCTTGTCATCATATCCTATCTTCTTTAGATTTTCCACAAACGAACTAGGAATGATAACCACAAAAGAGATTTTTAGATACATTTCATCCAGGAAATCAACAACCTTGTTAGTTTCTCCATAATGGTGATGAACATTCTTAGAGTTGTTGTAGTTCTCTTCTAATTTTGCTCATAACATGCCTGGTGTCCCATGATAGATTTTGATCCTTCAAAAGCCGAGCATACATTGTCATGGAGTTTGTGCTTATTTCTAACCTGGTAATACCTAGAAGCATTGCTAACTTTAGTCTGGCCTCTATTCCTTGCAATTTGTGCTTGTTAATTGACTGTCCATGTGCTTCTCCTATGCAGGCAGCTGCTACCTCCTCTTCATGATCACGAACTATAGCTCTAAATCAACCTCTAGTGCTGCGGAGAGAGCCATCTGTATTGAGTTTATGCCATCTCAGAATCGGTTTTTTCCATGCACATTTAGTCGGAGTAGGTCGATGATAGTTCATATCCAAATTCCATTTGCTAAATAACTCCCTGCTCCGAGAATTGTCCACAATTCTGCTAGATCAATGAACTTGAGCCTTACTTCTTACAAAACTCTCCTTACTAGAGAAATACCCAACACATGCTTTTGCTGGTAAAGTCGACAGTTACATGCAGCCCATATATGATGCACTGTTGTGTTGAAGGACTATCTTCAATTTGACATCTAAATTACTGCATTTGAAATGATTGAATATCTCTTCTTTGTTTTGAATTAGTTTCTCTTATAAGTTTTGATATGTTAGAACACAATCATATGGTTTTATAAATTAAAATTTCTTTCTCAAAACATTTCTTGAATTGAATGCCATCACTTTTATATAAAGGATTTTTATGTGTTTTCTTCTTGTTGCTTTTAATAAAAAATGTATGTATGTGTAAACTTGTATAGAGCTTCACTGGTTTCTCTATAGATTTCTACACTAGATCATAGCTGCCACAGATGAGTTAGACACATGACGACTATTCATGATTGAAGGAGTTCGATATATGTTTCTATTTTTGTCACTGACAGCGTTGGGACATCGGTCCTTGGGCTTGAATCAGAGACCTAAGACCTTGCTAGTTTGCCATTGAAGTAAATCATTAATAGGTATGTTTTCAGTAGATCCTCCTCAGATGCTGCACAACATCTTTCCATTAGGATTGTTCCCTCTTCTTCCTTGCATGTCCAGTATTTGTTGAATAACTCACCCCAGGAGGGAAGAAAAAATGTAGGCGTCGAGAAACCCTCCATGCCAACTGGGCCTAGACACTCTAGATCCTTCTCCAAACCGTTTCTCATTTCAAAGTCTAAATCTCTCATCTTTGAAATACTTCAACATCACATTTTCGAATTATTCTGATTAGTTGTTGATAAGACATCAAACAGTCGCTCGATCACAGTTGTACACATGGTATGGGCTGACCCTAGCACGTAAAAGGTTTCAGCGCAATCCCACGAGGACTCATGCACAAACTATTGTTTAGCCCATAAGTCAGGTGTCCAGGCCCAAGACACGCCAGCACTAGAAGCACGAGTCTCAGAGCTCGAACCAAGGTAATAAGGCCAAGATGACAAATCTCAGAGGTGTCATAGGATCAAGATCCACTCACAAAAACTCAGCTGTAACCCAACGATGAAGTTGATTTTTGCTCTATGACTGACCTTGACTTGGTGACCTGCACAAGGAACGTACGTGAGCCATGGACCACCATTGTGGTGGCTGATGGTACTTCGATGCTTGAGTCTTGAGGAAAGCTTAAAGCTGTAAACAAGGAATTTTTAGTGTACCTTTATTCACCAACCTTCTGTCTTATTTATAATGCTAGAGTCCTGATTCGGCCAAGCCATCGGTGGTGTAGTTTAGGGAAAAAGATCTTCCTCGAGGTCCTTTTCTAATTAAGAGTCGTCTTGTGGAGTGAAGTTTCCCTGTTAGACCTGTGCTTCTAGATACATGGGAGATAGTTCCCCAATGGAGTGTTGTCCATACGCAGAATTTTTCACGTACGACGTATACTCTGGTATTTACTTTCTAGTTGGAGACAAAGTATTGTTGGCTTGCCCGTCCGAAGTTGATTCCCAAGATACTTGCCTTAATAGGTCTTATGGGTATTGGGGATGGCTGTGAGCCATGTAGGTTTAGTAGGCTGTAGTAATTTGGGTCCGGTTGACCGGCTGCACTTCGCGGGCTTAATGTCGCTTGGGCCGGATCAGTGCTAGATTGATGTTTGGGCTTGTTATTCCTTGATATCATCATGACACATGTACGATGTAGATGAAAGGAAATTTTGGTATATCATTAGTTGCTCCCCTCGAGTTAGTAGGCCACCTAGTCGATCCACTAAGTCACTTCTCAAAAAGATATGTCGTTCATGTTAATTAAGTCTGAACCGTTACTTGAGCGGTGCGCTTCATTAATTAAGCGTGCGTCGGTTAATTGAAAAAAAAGATGGGAAATCAATATCTATTTAGATCTCCCTTTTTTGCAGAGATTGACTATTTCATTTCGTTGTTTTTAGAGACTCCGCTATGTTCAACTTTTAATTGAAAGTTTGTTCACTTTTTCCATGGCTCGCCAGAATCAACTCGACGATGAGCTTCTTGCTAAGGGCCTCAAGTTCTTTGAAGATAGGTCGGCCTCCGAATCAAGTCTGGCTGAGATTCGAAAGACATATGGGGTCCATGAAGACTTGAAATTCTTAAAATTGAGTGGTGATTAGACACCAATGTTTCCTCCAGAAGGATTTGTCTGTGTGCACTGTGGCATGCTTCAGACGTGCGTCCATTTTCCTATGATTGATGAGATCTGGAGATTTCTAGAATTTCTTGGTATCCTGCCTGCCCAGTTAGTACCGAATGGGTACAGGACTGTCCTGGCCATATTGATCAAGGCAAAGGATGCTGGTGTTCGAGTGACTTCGAGCTTGATCTAGTTATTAATTTCTCTCAATTAAACAAGCATCTTTTGTGTGAGATGAAATCGTCGGCTTACTTCAGGAAAATGTCGGATGACTTCAAGTTCTGGCAAAAAATTGCTTCCTAGCTCATTCAGGCCCAAAGTATTTTGAGTTCAATGGTCGCCCGCTTGAGCGAGAGTTCAGGTAACTTCGTAAGTATAATTTTATCTTTTGCTTTCATTTTGGTAGTATCCTGATCATTGCGTGTGTTCTCTGTAGGGAGGTTTCCCACTACTTTTTAATCTGAGGAGGAGCCTGTTTCCAAATGGTCCGCTCTGTTGAGGAAGAAATGTGATTATGACCTGTCCGCTGAGGCGAAAGTTGTAAAATCTGAGGGGCGAAACCCTCGGGTTAAGGCACCTGTTTCTATATCTGATTTAGAGAAGAACCACTGGCGGCTAGGATGGGTTGATGGCGCATCGAAGCTGAGTATCGAGCAGGCATAAGCTTTGAATGAGAAGCTGATGATGACTGTTGTGGTGGCTTTTACTAATATTGACCAATCCATGCCTGTTTTACTGGAAGGTCTGGATAAGGATTTTTCTGTGGCCTCGAGTTCTCTAGTCCTACTGGTGGATCATCTGACAGTGGCCATTGCGGCGTGGACCCTCCTTCTTGCAGTTCGCATTGCCCCCATCCAGTTCTAGGTTGTATATCGAGATAACAGAGAGTCGGACATACAATTTGCTTCCTTCTCTCCCTTTGGATTCTACCGAGCCGGCTCACAACAGAGGGTCAGCTGCTGGTGACAAGGAGAAGGGGGTGGATGAGGGTCAAGGTGCAGGGAAGACTGCAAAAGGCGGTGTCGGTGTAATTCCACATCGGGAAGAACTTCATCTAGACGCGAGGATGAGTCTGTTTGCTCTGGATATAGTAAAAATGAGCAACCAGGCCTGGCACTAGGAGGTTGACATTGATTATGCTTTGAGGAAGCATATCAGCAGACATTATAGCTGGCTGGTGAACCACGCTTTAAAACAAGAAGATGATGCGCTGGGAGAGCGTATGGATAAAGGGATGAAACATCTTATGCTGGGGATGTCGCATCTGAGCCAAGTGGCGGTCGCTGGGACGGAAGTTGAGGTGGGTCATGAGAGAGTGTTCACCATGGAGCACGTATTCTCCAATATGCAGAAGTTGTATTTGATGCACTATTTGAGATCGAATTGTTGAGAAATTAGCTTGAAGAGAGGAAGCTGGAAAATTAGCCGCTAATGTTGAGGCCGAGAGGGTTCATTTGGAAGCCCTTGAGTTTGATTTAGCAGAGGCGTTGTCCGCAAGGAACAAATCCAGATAATAGCTGAACCTGGTCCTTCATGGCTTAGAAGTTGCGCAAGAAACTGCGGCTAAAGTACGCTCTGAGTTGCGGTCTCTTACTGAGGAAAATACCAAGAAAGAATTTGAGCGGGTTGTCCAAAGACAAAAATTAGACATCGATATTGAATTCAACGTTCGGGAAGCAAGAAAAGCTAAGGAGCAGCTCCTCTTGGTGTAGAATGAACTTAGCTTAGTTAAATACAACTTGAATATTGAGCAGTCCAAGACTGACGTATTGATAGGCAAAGTGGAGTTGCTGGAGCGTGAGCTTACTGAAGCAATGGCGTGCAAGAAAAAGCTTCTCAAGGGGCAAGGCACGTTTGAATTCCACAAGATCGTGCATGGGAGGTTGGTACTGATGGCGTTGATAAAAAAAGAGCATCTGAACTAGGACCTTTCTTACTACAGGAAGGTGTCCTTCATGGATTTCGGAGAAATTTCTGACCAGTCAGAGGAAGAAGGCGATCCAGATCATGGCACTCAAGCTGATGCGCACACGAACGCAACTCTTGCTTCTCCTTCTGTTAAGCTCAGTTCCCCTGTATTTATATCTACTCCTGATGAGGAGTAAATTTTGTACATCTGTACCTTTTTTTTAGACTGTTAATCAAAACAAAATTCTTTTGAGTAAATTCGTACTCATTCTATCCGGTACCTCTATTGCATGTTTTTCCTTTCGCTTTGTCGTTTTATTTTGACGTAGGTTTTGTTGGGTTAGCGGGGAGCCGTGTGGTCTATTCGCTATTGAGAGCTCGACCGTTTATGCTGCAAATAATTTTGACCTATACTTCCATGAGGTCTCAGAGTCACCATCGTGTAGTTATGCACAATATTGAGCATTTTGTATGATTAGGCAGTGGGTCACTTTACCCAGACCGTAGCTCATCCTCGAGGTAGTCTGTTAGAGGCTTAAGTTATATCTTGGACCGTCGGTTGTAGTCATTGGCATAAGTGAACTGTTATAGTCGAGCACATGTTTTGTCGTCTGTAGTTAAGCAAGAGCACTTGGCTTGAGTTAGGTTTTGTAAGTTCGGGCTGGCCTCCCGTGTAGCATTCATCCGCTCTTGGCGGATTAGTTTTTGGGTCAGCTCAAGCGGCCATAGCCGATAATGAGATGTCAGCCCATGGACGCTTGTAGACGCTGGCTGAGCTATAATTAGATTCAGCGACCACTGCGGAAGAGCAGTAGTCCCGTGGTAAGCCATCGACATCAGTCAAAACTGACTAGGCTTCCACCTTACAAACCATCTACACCCGCACGGAGCGAGCTACAGACTTGGGATGAGAAAATTTGGCGATCATGGTCTGTATAAGATCAGTTGTCTCATGGCAAGACATCGACTTTAGTTGAAACTGACTAGGCTCCCACCTTCCAAACCATTTATACTAGCGCGTAACAAGCTACAGATTTGGGATGAGCAAATTTGGCGACCATTGTCTGTAAAATAGCAGTAGTCTGTGGCAAGCAGTCGACATCAGTCGGAACTTACTTGCCTCCCACTTTCCAAATCATATACACCCACGCGGATCGAGTTACAGACTTGGGATGAGAAAATTTGGCGAGCATGGTCTGTAGAAGAGCAGTAGTCCCAAGGCAAATCATTGACATCAGTCATAACTTACTAGGCTCCCACCTTCCAAACCATTTACACCCGCACGGAGTGAGCTACAGACTTGGGATGAGCGAATTCGGCGACCATGGTCTGTAGAAGAGTAGTAGTCTCGTGGCAAGCCATCGACATCAGTTAGAACTTACTAGACTCCCACATTCCAAACCATCTACACTCGTGCGGAGCGAGCTACATACTTGGGAGTTGACCAGAAGCTATCGTCATCAGTCATCACTAACTATACTTACCTGATCAGGTTCGGCGATCATCATCCGCAAGGGGCTGATGATCCCTGGTGAGTCGCCATCATCAGGCGTGAGAGAGCTAACTAGACTCCCACTTCCTAAGCCATTGACATTCGCGCACAGTGAACTAGGCATCAGAGTGAACTAAAAGCCATCGTCATCAATCAAAACTGACTAAGCTTACCTGGCTAGGTTGGGGTTCCGCCTATTACGATCGTGCGAGCCTACTTTCGAAATCGGATTGCATTGTGCAGACTAGTTTCCACTAATTTCAATGAAAGTTATTTAATAAAGAACAGGTACCTTAAATCAGCTGGTGATATGTAGGTGTGCTCCGTGTGTCAAGAGTGACTAGGGCCTCTATTGCTTGCGTCACTGCACGTGGTAAAGTATCGCCCGGATAATGGGCCGAGCTGGTGGGCCCATATAAGAAAAACTAGGTCCTGGCGCAGGATCATGGTGCCATGTGTACGGCGTAGATTGCGAGACGGTAGAGTATCAGTTATTCCCCCCAATTAATGGGGTTGCATGCAGTGTCATTAATTAATTGAATGTGGACCTGTGCGGTTTTCATGGGAACCGTCGCCTCCTCGTTTCCCATACGGTATTCAGTGCTAGTAATTAATGTTGGCGCGCCCGTTCGGTGGGCCATTACGTCTATATAATGTCCTTTTTTCACTGTTGTAAGTATTAGATTTTGTAGAGTGCACTCTTCAGATTTTTTACTCAAAGAATATGCTTTTGGTTTTTCAAAGGCTTATGGAGCGTTTATGTTATTTGAGTCTCTGAATGTTTGAACATTTGCAGCGATGAGTCTTGAGAAGACTTTCTATTATGTGTGGTCATCTGCTCTGGGTGAGCACCCGATTGGTTCATTGAGACCTCGTAATTTCTTCTTGTATTGCGAAGAAGAAGTATACTTCCTCTCAAGGGGCGAGTCTTTCTTTTATGTGTCGATGCTCCGTCAGCGCTTTGAACCGCATAATTTTTTAGATAACACCAGCAACCAACTTTGGAGTGGTTGCTTTCCTCCCTCCTCAGCTAGCCTTGACACGTTGTGTTGTGCTGGAACTTGAAGTTGTAGGGCGGAGTGAAGTTGGACATGGCTTGTCAGAGTGGGCCATTGACTCCTAGATGCCCCTCTTATCCCTCAACTGGTGGGGGCACTCTATTCGTTTCAACATGATTGTTGTTCCAAAGTCGGCTGATTGAGCGGATCGAGCGCGTGAGTTGGTTGTAGCTTTGGTCGGCGTGTCACGGGGCCTTGGGTTGTTGATTTTCTACCACCTCGAGTCATCCTTGCGAGGTTGGACTGGTGGAGTATTGAATTGAGTGTGCTCTTTCATACTTCTTTTTGTACATTTGCTCTTGCTCGTAAATCATCTTCTCCAGAGAAATCACATAGCATATTTCCTAGTGGGTACCGTAGTTTACCTTGGGTACCTTTGCTATCACTTCTTAGTCCTCTTCTGAAGTAGGATTGTTTAAGCAAATACTTACTATAAATCGCATCGGATTTGGATGCTTGTAGTTTGTAATCTTTTGTACCCACCATTCTAGGCAAATGTTGTAAATATTTCCAGCAATCAATAGAGTGTGTTTGCGTAATTCTCTTTTATTTCTCAAATGAGTCCATGTCACATTAGTTCTTAAGATTTATACCTCTAAGCTTACTAGTTCAAGTATTAGGTTTGGTTACAGGAATTAGGTTCCCCCTCGCCGTCATTGTCACATGTCCATAATTCTAGGGTCTGAAAAAAAGCTAAACAACTGGATAGATTAACTCTTGGCAGAGTGAGGCTGATCCGACCCTGAAGTAAATTCACATGGCCCTTGCTTGGATCGTAAGTACCTTCGGCGAATGGTCAAGTTTCGCCAAGATCGTTGAGGTTAGTAAAGAGTAAACCTTATGTGGGAGGGTCGTCCTGCGCTGGCTAACAGTTGTGGGATTGTGCTCCCATTTGTGATGACTTCCCTTTTTGGCCCGACGTTCAATCGAGCTAGAAAGCGCACCGCACTTGTAATGTCGGACTGTCCTCCATCACTAAGTTGAGCCACTGCTGGGTCCCCATCTGGGGGAGCAACTCCTCCCCAGTTTCTGAGTCTGGCTTCTGATAAACTTGTTTGGCAGGCCTGAGTTATATCTGAGAATAATCTATTTGCTTTAGCGTATCACAGTGGCAACTCCGTGTCGTTGGTTGGTCTTCGCGAATAGTTCCCTTTGAGTGGTTGGTGGTATACTTGACGCACTGATTAAGGGTAGAGACCACTACTTCCATCTAGTGAAGCCAGGGCCTCCATAAGATTAGGTTATAGGTAGACGGTGCCTCTACCACCATGAAGTCCTAGAACAAGACCTTCCTTAGTTGTGGCTCTCCTACACAACTGCTAGCTTTATCTTCCCGATGGGGAAGCATTTTTTCAACTAAATTGAATCAGCGGGTAGCCGGAAGGTGTTAAGTTCTCTTCCTAGAGGTCCATGCTGTGGCATGTGTAGTAGAATGGGACATTGAGGAAGCTTCCCGTGTCTACAAAGTCCTTATTTACTTCCCACCTTGCAAGAGAAACCAAAATAACAAAAGCGTCATTGTGTGGTGCGCGGACATAGGGTTGGCAGTGGGGCGGATTTTTACGGATATCCGCCCCACCCAATCCGTATGGGGCGGATTTGGATATGGCTGAATGGGTTTTCGGGTGGTTTTGGGTATCCAAAAAATATCCGTTTACTATTCGGGGCGGATACGGTTTTAGCCATATCCGCCCCGCAGGCCCCGCGGATATCCGTTTATCCTGCTCAAAGTCAAACTACTATAATACCCTTATCCCTAATATGTATTAACTAAACCTAACTAAACCCTTGTCCCGAAAAAAATATCCTTCCCCTATATAAGAAATTGCAAAAATACCCTTCCCTATAAAATGAAATTAAACCCTTTTATCTCTCCATCTCACATTCTCTCCCCCTCCCCTTACTCCCCACTCTCGTCAGTCGTCTCCACTCTCTCTCAAAGCAGTCTCTCTCAAAGCTGCGAAGAACGAAGGCCGCTCTCAAAGGCATCGAACGAAGGCCGCCTTCGTCCCCCCGTCGGCCCTTCGTCCCTTCTTCTCTCTCAAAACAGCGAAGGCCGCGCGAAGGTCCCTTCTTCTCTCTCAAAACAGCGAAGGGTGGTGGAACCCTCCCTTCGTCTCTCTCAAAACCGCGAAGGCCGCGAAGGCGAAATCAAGATCAAGATCTCTCAGATCTGACATCAAGATCAAGATCTCTCTCAGATCAAGATCTCTCTCAAGATCAAGATCAAGGATCTCTCTCAGATCAAGATCTCTCTCAAGATCAAGATCAAGGATCTCTCTCAAGATCAAGATCTCTCTCAGATCTGACATCAAGACCTCTCTCTCAGATCTGAAATCAAGATCTGATATCATCTGAGATCGATTTTTTTTTTTATTTTTTTTTATTTTTAGATCAAGAGAGGTCGAATTTTTATTTTTTTTGTTAATTTTTGTTATAATTTTCGTATTAATTTCTTTGTAATTTCTGTAAGTTTTTGTAATTTTTTGAATGGATTTTTGCATCTTTGTAATGTTTCTGTAATTTCTGTTTTTTTTTTTGTAATTTTTTAACAATAAACGGATTGGCGGGGCGGGGCAGATATCCGCCAATCCGCTCGGGGCGGTTACGGTTTTTAATAAAAAATTGCAAACGGATTGGCGGGGCGGATCGGGGATCCATCATTCCTGACGGAGCGGGGATGGATTTGCTCAAATCCGCCCCAATCCGCCCCGTTGCCATCCCTACGCGGACACCTTTGAGGTTCTTATCTGTGAAAGTCAAGGTTGGGATTGGGCCATGTACTCATGAGTAATACACATGTCGGTCCTCACTAGTAGGTTATGTTCGCATCTTAAGAAGTGTCCGCTTTCATGACATGTTTAATTGTTCTCCTTTTGATTCGACTCCGTGAAGTACATATATAATGGCGGGAGCCTCCTTTTTGATTTCTTTGGTCCGGTCTTGCTTTTTTCGAGCTCAGAAATTCCTGCAGCTTGCCTTTTCGAATCCAATACTCGATTTCGTTCTTGAGACTCTTACAATCGTTGGTGTTGTGGCCACCCATCTTGTGGAACGAGCAATAATTGTTGTTGTTGCATTTGGAGAGGTCTCTGTGCTGTACAGAGGCCATTTTAGATCCTCCGAATTCTTCATGGAATTGAGGATGTCTGTCAAACTAGAATTGATTGGGGTTATGGTCCTAAACCCAACATAGTTGGAAGATTTTTCTAGCCTAGCACAACCAGAGTCCGACCTGTTGTCCCTACGCTTCCGTATGTTCCACTCTTCATTTTCTTATTTCTGTGTCTCTCTTTTGTCTCTAGAATCGGAGGGTTTCTTTTCTGTTTTAGTTTCCTTCTTGGCCACTATCATTTAATCCAAAGTGATGTATCGTTGGTCGCTCTTCAGGAGGTCTGCCATATCAATGGGAGATTCTAGGGTGAGGAAGTTGTAAAACTTTTTCCTCCTTACACTACACCAAAAACCCCCATTAGCAACGGTTCTATACCGTGGGCGTAAGCCATTGCCACGGCTAAGAATCGTGGACTACAGGGGCGTCGCGAAATCCTTTGTAACGGCTATAAACCGTTGCTAAAATTGTAGCAACGGTTTTATGCTTGAATGGGGGGCGTGATTTTCAGCAATTAGCAACGGTTATAAACCGTTGCAATAATAATAGCAACGGTTTTTAGCCGTGGCAAAAATAGCCACGGTTTTAAGCCGTGACAAGGTGTAGATACTAGCAACGGTTTTAAACCGTGTCTAATTAAGTAGCAACGGTTTTAAGCCGTGGCTAACCCTAGCCACGGTTATAAGCCGTGGCAAGGTAGCCACGGTTTTTAGCCGTTGCAATAGTTAGCCACGGTTTAAAACCGTGGCAAAATTTTTTTTTTTTTTTTTTTAATAATTTTTTTTTTTGCTATCAAATGATTTTCACCATCAAAGTATAAGTAAACAAAGCACCCGTTTCAATATATCCTAGAAACGTTTTTTCTTCTTTTCTACACTAGCTTTAATGTCAAACAATTATCGACTGAAAATATTGGATGACTAAAAAAAATTCATTATACATAGAAGTCATGTTTTGAAAAACAGTATATGGAAATCTATCCATGAAATAACTGCTCAAGACTTGCAGTAGTTGAATTTGTTACTACCACAAGGGTGGTCACCGGAGAAAAGAAAAAAAAAATTCCCACATGAGAGATGTGCAACTTCAACCAGTTACTGTCAAGAGGCACTGAGCACGGATGCTCTACTGAATTTTGTGCCTAACTATAGTGGAGAAGAAGAATCAAACACGTTTTCTCGCCCTTGCTCTGCTCACGGCACTTTCAAAAAGTTCAACATACTGGTCAGCAGAAGTTTCCCAACTGAAATCTATTTTCATATCCTTTTGAACAAGCTGCTGCCAATCTTCACTTTTCTTGGTATAGTAGCTGAATGCCCGTTCCAAAGCGCCGTTCAATCCCTTTACATGATTGGAATGGTGATCAGAGTGATGGTAAAAATAAATGTGTCTGTCTGAGTTACAGCAGTATGATGAAGTGAAAAGATCAGTAGTAGTCTCTATATATTATTGAGGAACTGATATCCTTACCTGCTCATCAAGTGATAAAAATGTAAAACCATTGCGAAACTGATGTGGGATGGTTTCATCGTCTACATCAAAAACACTACAAGGACAATGGTTTTGTTAATGAAATTAAGAAACCAGGCTACAAACTCAACACAACATGAACGACAACAAGGACAGATGAATTTACCTATCATTTAAGCCCCCAGTTTTCCTAACAATAGGTATGGAACCATATCTCATTGCTATCATCTACAACAAAATCAGATTACACCTCAAAAAAATTAATCTCCAGAGCCATATGCAGTGCACTGGTTACAATATTAATTTATGGACAAATTGCTTGTGAACTTGCTGCTTCAGTGTATAAGCTACCATCTCTATATCTTAACGGGGTGTAGCAAGAGGTTCAAGTCCACTAAATATATGTCAAGAAACTGAAAGGGTTGATTAAGAAGCAATTTTTAAGGTAAAAACTTTGTTGTGCGTGTGTGATCTGAAATAACCCTCAGAGACCCTACACTTTTCAAATTTTTATACTTTGGTTTCAGTAAAGAATTTCAGAACTTACCTGCGTTAGTCCGCATGGCTCAAAAAGTGATGGGATGATGAACATATCAGACGCTGCATAGATAGAATGTGACAGTGCCTCATCGTACTTTAAAATCAAGCGAATGTCAGGGTGACTTTCAAAATGTTTTGCAATACCCTCGAACTCTCTCTACACAAGAAAACAGTGGTTGTTTAATTCCCAAAGACAACCTCAAATGCACTTGAAACTGTGAAGAAACAGTGATTATGCAAGTAACCAAGCACATGGTGCACACCAGGTTTAGGAAAACCGCCTATTCTATGCTGGGAATCTGAGGCTTTAGAATCCTCTGGTACATTCAATTTCTCCCCTCCCTGCAAAAGCATCTTGTATCCACTATCTCGCAACAGAGCTAGCCTAACTTAGTACCTGAATCAAACCAAAATACCAAGTACTTAAAATTTAAACCAAAAGCACTTCCATTTTCAGTGTGAATCTCATCCATCAACCTTACATGGAAGTAAACCTAAGAAAATGTACCTATATGGCGGCGGTCTAAAACCCTCATATTCATGCTAAAGGGCTTGTTTCTTAATATCCTCCTCGGCTACTGTCTGCAGAAATTGGGGTAGTCAAAACATTTCAGACTAGCTTTTTCTACACAACAGTTGCAGAGGCACCAAAATGTCAAAACTTCTTGTGGTGAAAAGCACGAGTACTCAGGCAAATGCAAAGGGAACAAAACATACCTTCTCAGGAATTGTTACATTTTCATGCAAACACGGAATGTGTGTGTAGCTTGTGGGACATTCATACATTGCACATCTGTCAAAATGAAAGAACAATTTTCAATCAATACATACCAACAAGTTTTAAATGCTATTCAAACTTACAATACATGGTCCTCCATAATGCCTTCCATTCCCTTATGGAGAGCAAAATTGGCTAATCCTGAATCCTCACAACAGACAGATATAAAACCATTCATCCCTCCACTGCAAGTAAAATTCACAAACATGTATAATAATAATCAGGCTAGTATGAAATGGAAAGATGAAAATCCTAAACTTAAGTTTTCAAGAATGCTAATGACTGCACTCACAACCTCCGCCAAGCTTTCCCTTACACCAAGAATCAACTCTCTCAAAGTCTGGTCCCAAGCTTTCCCATGCATTCCTGAAATTGGAAACCCCCACTATCAACACATAATCAGCTGCAACAACCTCAACATCTTCAAGCTGGTATCCATCTTCAACTCCATCATCCTCTACCTCACCACTTGAATCAACCTTGAAGGACACAAATTGATTCAGCATCAAAATGATAATACACCAAAATAGAAGTTGACTTTGTAGTAAGTATGTAGCTTGTGGTTTAAAAGTTCAAATAAGATGAGTTTGTTAGTTACTCGGTGAAAAAAAAAATTTCAAGTTAAATAACTTATCGCAACTTGACGAAATCCACTCTTTTTAGAATAGCATTCAAGTGAACAAATACCTTTACAGTGGACCTAAGTTACAGAATCTAATTCAAGAAAAATTTCTTCATATGGAAATCAATTAACCTTTAAAATGAAACCATCTGACTTGGTCAAAATCAAAGCTTTGATTTGCCTTTACATGGAAGTGGATTAATTTTTAAATGTTGATCACAATTTAGCCATTACCAAAGCAAGGTACTAGGAATAAGTGGACAGATTAAGTGGCAACTGTACCTCTTTAACAACGAACTTCAACGTGTTAGAGAACTTCCCAAGAACTGCACCTTCTGGCTTCTGGAATGCAATATATGTCTGCCCTGGAGAATCATAAGGAAGTGAGCTTAAAGCCTTGCATGCTACTTCCACAAAATCCTCAGCTTCGGAAGCATCAACAATAACAGACACCTGAAAGCAAGCCAGAGCATAACTGTCAAAGAAGTTTTATTCAAAGGAAATGGACATTGAATATTGCATTTCAAAATGGATAGTTACATTTTCCAGCAGTTGTTGAGGAATGGTATTTGTGCAGTTATACTGAAATACAACATGCTCATCATAAATGTGCTTCACAACATTGACAGCATACTCCGTCTCAGGTTCTGTCAGCTCTACTGGTGGTGAGGACTGAAGCGCACCAAAAAAAAAAGTGAGCATCATGTCAACACACAATAATTAGGTCCATGGAAAAGAATGAGGGATGAGAGAATTTTTATCATTCTTTCTTTTATTTCTGTATCTTTCTCATGTCCGTTTTTTTTTTATTGTTTCTTTTGTCAAACCAAAACACATATCTCAGAGATTTATTCTTCCCTTTCTTGTTAATCAAATTGACTACCACTTCTAATTTATTAAACCTTTGGAAGATAAAACATCAACATTTGCAGAGGAGCAAGATATTAGGTTCTCTTTTGCTATCAACGCTAATTACTAGAAAGTTGACAAGTTCATGAATTAGTAAAAAAGCAATTCACCATTAGCTAGGCAGAGTTCTGGCCAGAATCTTAACCCTCCTTTAAATTATTTATTGCAAACTACAAATACAAAACACCTGAATATAAGCTTTTCTAGCACAGGTTGCTTTGTAATTTCATATCAGGAGGGTCATCTGGGAATCCAATGAGAACAGTAAGGTTGGTGGGGAAGATAATTATACATATGCAATAGGGTAGGTTAACCAATAATTGCCTGGAAGCAAAAAACAGTTGCAATAAGGTTGCTACTTATTTGACCATTGGCAACAAAGTATATCTACATAACTAGCTAAAAGACTAAGTGTTTCCAATTTCTAGCGAAAGACGACACTGTCCTTTTCATCTCTCACTATCAACCCATCTCCTAATCTTTTGACATAATCATTAGATTAACACTATCATGAACCATGCATCTCTTAATCACCAACCACTTCCATGTATCATGATTTCATATTGCCGTATGTTAAACTGATGTGGCATACATACCTGGAACTCTACTTTTAGTACTTTTCAGCCCAAGCAGTCAGCTCCCAGCAACCCGGACAGCACCAACGCAAGCTCTGTGGTGGACTACTTATCATGAATAAATTGTGATCAAAGGTGGGGGGTTGAACTTCGATGAAATATGATACGAGAATCCAATTTTGTAGGAAGAGTAAGGAGTTGGGACTTTCGTGTTTCATGGAAATTCAACTTTCACCTTTAATCAAAATGTAGAATCCATAATAAGTGCTTTCATCAAATTTGTATTAAACACGAGTGGTCCCCCGTGGATTCCATAGAAATGGATTCGCAACACACACTCCCTTATCATGTAGACACCAGAATTCTAGCTTTGATGTAACTACTCTCGTACTGTAACCTCAGATGACTTGTTACTTGGGACCTGTGTCTATGAAGTGATGTCCAACTTCATAGATTTTCTTCACAAAAAAATTCCAAGTTGCAAACAACATCTCTGGCAAAACTTTGTTTTATTTTTGTTGTTACATATATTGGCAAGGCAGACTTGTCCAGCTAGAAAATACATTGTTGATAATTATCACCTATAAATCTTCCCTTTGTCATCTTGTTGTTTTCAACATGTTTAAAATTCTACCCAATTGAACAGTCTTCTCACATTACACAACAACCATATAATTATGTGTAGTTTTCAAAGTGGTACTAGATCTTCCCTAGTCAATGGGGCATTTTGGTTTTCTCAGAACTTGATTTTAATTCAACACTTCATTCAAGGCTGTCAATTTTGAGGGGTTACTGTCATTTCTACATGTAGAACAGTATATTGAAATCAAAATAAACCTCAATTCCACACTTAGGTAGTGATGGAGGTGTAATAAAAAGAAAAAGAAAAAAATCCTCTAACATGGAAGATAAGAAAGGACACGAATATGAATGAAAGTTATTGAGACAATCTCTCTGCTGAAGGTAGTTTTTAATCAGAGAAAGAAAGAAGACATTTTATATTTTTGTTTGTTTGTTGAAGAAGATAGAATGCTTACCAAGTGGACGAAATCTCTCGCTGCAATGGCAAGAATGTCTGCACAAGAAACAACTCCAGGGCACTTGCTCTCCACCAAGGACTTAGCCTTCCTTATGCTATCAAACGCTTCCGCCTTTAAGTTCTTGTTATCGTGCGCATCCCTCTCTGCCTGATACGGGCTTCCTGGCCTTGTTGATATCAAAATGGATGCATCGCAACCCTGCAATATAAATTCACAAAAAAAAAATTCATTTTTTTTTCTGCTAAAATGCATCGTGGCAGACTTATGAACCGACATGCAAATAAAAACGGCATAAAAGCTTGAAACTATGCTACTTCTGTCACAACTGAACCACATGTACAATGTACATTCTAGCTACAGACCCAACAGAATATGCTAACACGAGAGCATAACTATCATCTAGGATGGTAAATTACTTCGACAAAGCAATCATGGAAGAAGAGTCTAATTGTTGCAGGTGCAGAAATTGGTGCATTCATTAATGAGTTTCTGAGTAGTACGTAGCACTTGAGCTACATGTGCATAACACCAAGTTGCAATCATAACACGAAAAAAGTGATCAACTTCTTATTCAAAACCAAATTTTTTTTTTCAGAACAATTAACAAACACCACCGAACTCCATCACTACATTCTAGCAGGCGTGTTTGTAAAAGTAGCATGCGAAAAATAACACTCATCCTTTTTCTTTGGTGCAAATATTCCTACTCTAGAAATGGAAGAAAACAAGGTGCTCACTCACTCATTCACACCACTCACAGCACATGCACTGAAGAGGTGCTCTCACCATCATGAGCAGAGAATTACCTGAATGGTCCTGATTGATTGAGATGTTGTATGAAACAAGAAAGATAGAATTGCAGTTGACCAAGTGAGCACCCATTTGGAAAATTTGTTGTTTAGAGCACCCACCACCACCAACAACAAAAGCTGTGAACCCCACATCCCTCTGTGTTGTGATATGCTCTCATGCACCACTTTTGTGTATGACTTGGTTGTGGATCTGAAAATTGCAACCAGAACATATCAATATTCTCAGTGACGGAGTCACTGTTTTTATAATGGGGTGCAGAGTAATGAGTCATAGAGGCCTATGAGCCCATAATTACACCTATTCCTGAAAAAAATACCACCAACACCTATTACACCTCTGGTTTGAGCTTCTTCATTTCCTTCAAGAGCTATAATGTTTGTGTACTTACAGAGAAATGGAACCCAAACAAAACCAAGCAATAGAGAGACAGAGAAAGGGGTAATAGAGAAGGAGAAGAAGAAGACCTGGGGTGCCTTTTCAATTAACTCCTGCACATAGTTTTCGCCAAAACATCGATGCCCAGCAATAGCATCATAGACTTGGCGAATGAGGGAGACTGGCTTGGTCTTCTAATCACAAAAACAATCAACCCAAACAAGATCAAATCACTTTCATACAAAAAAAAAAAAAAAAAAAAACCCATTAAGCTTTAACAACTAAACAAGGACCCCAAAAAACCAAGGGTACAGATTGATCAATTTTACAAATTGAAATATACCCAAATTCTAATTTTAAACAAAAAGCAATGCACAAAGCATGAAAACAAACATTCAGTGGAGAAAGAACAAGAGAGAGAGAGAGAGAGAGACAAGGACAAAACCTTTAAGCTTTCCACCCCTCTTCAACAACTTCTCCAAAATCTGAAACAAAGAACAACAATTAGAACAAAAATATTATACCCAAATAGTCCTAAAAAAATTAAAACTTGAAAATAAATAAAGAGAGAAGATCTAACCTTCTTTCCAGCACTGGGTTTGCATCTCTTCCAACATTCCAATTAACCCATTCGATCAAATCACCCAATTTGCGACTTACAAAGAAATGGAACCCAAACCAAACCAAGCAATAAAGAGACCGAGAAAGGGGTAATAGAGAAGGAGAAGAAGAAGACCTGGGGTGCCTTTTCAATTCCTCTGAAATTGGATGAGGATGCGAGAACCCTAGAGGAGAACCGATTGAAGGCTGCGAAGGAGGAGGAGGATCTCGAATGGCTAGATGGCCAAACCCCATCGCGTTTTGTTGCTTGTACAAACATAGACACTGCACTGTGTTTTGGTTGTTTGGGTTGCTCGACTTCTCCCTCTCTCTTTCCTTCTCCTTCTCCTTCTCCTTCTCTCTTTCCCTCTCCTTGAAATTTTAGGGTTTTTTTCGCAAAGGGTTGAAAAGGGGGAGATGGAGCGGGAGATGGAGAAGCAAAGGGTTGAAAAGGGGGAGATGGAGCGGGAACGCGGGAAGCAATTTTTTTCGCAAAATTTCGCCCGCGAGAAATCAACTTATTTCTCCACGCGTCCACGTGCAACACACGTGCACTTTTGCAACGGTTTTAAGCCGTGGGTCACTATAGCCACGGTTTTTAGCCGTGGCAAACACACCAACGGTTTAGAACCGTGGCCAAGCCTTTTTTTAGCCACGGTTTTAAGCCGTTGGGCACTATAGCCACGGTTTTTAGCCATGGCAAACACACCAACGGCTTAGAACCGTGGCCACCCCTGTGTAGCTAATCAGGTCTTTTGGTGTAGTGTTAGCCCGACAGTAAAAGCCATAACGGAGGTATTGTCGTTGCAGCCGTCAATGAGCGTCAGCTCATCATTGAAGCGTGTGACGTATTCCCTTAGCATCTCTTTTGTCTTTTACCTCAAGGAGAGTATATAGTGCGGGCCCTTCCTAATCCGTTGGCTGCCAACAAAGCGTGTAAAGAATGTTTGGCCAGTGTCTTGAACGAGTCGATTGATTTTGGCGGGAGGCTATGGACCAAGTCAGACGACTTCTTCGGGCTAGTATGGAATGTCCTGCACAACACTGATTAATAACCTTCTTTAGGTGCCATCACGGGCTGATAATGGCGTAGGTGATCAAACATGTCACCAGTCCCGCCGTAGAACTCAAGCTTCGAGGGGCTAAACTTCATTGGCAGAGCTTCGTTCATGATGAAGTTCATGAACGGGGGAACAGAAAGGTTGTACAACACATTTGGGTTGTGAGCCCCTCGGAGGAAGGGTTCTGCGTGGCGGGTCTTGACTTGCCTGCGCCTGCTCTCTGTTATCGTCTGGAGATTGAGGTCTACACTACTCCCGATCTCCATCAGCGGGTGGAAGGTTATGATGAGTGAGGATCCCTACCACTTTTGAGATCTGTTGTATCTGGTAGATAGGATTGAATAAGAAATAAGAATAAAATAGGACAATCCGACTATTAAGATAAGATAAGAGAAATAATAATTAAGACACAAGATAGTCCGCTACTCAGATAGGAGAAAGAGAACTACTAGAATAGGAAAGGCTAGCTACTAGAAAGGCAGGAAAGAGATGGCTACAGAACTTTCTAAAGTTTCAAATAAAGAATTAGTTTATGGTCTTCCTTAAATGAATCGAGTCACCAATGTTGTGTGTGGTCCTTGTCAGTTAGGAAAACAAACGAGGCATGTTCATGTTAAAACTAACAAGATTGCCACATCGCAGCCTTTGGAACTCATTCATATGGATCTTATGGGTCCTATGCGCTTGAGCGCTTCGCTTTCCCTGAATCAGAAGTCAACTGCAACTTGAACCTAAGAGCAAGTTTACGAAGCGAGCCCAGAAGAGCGAAAAAAAAAATGCCCTAAAGGACTTGCCAAAAAGAGAAGCTATCTTCCTTATGTTTTTTTATTTTAAGGGCTGCAATGTTCTTCGTTGGATCACAAAGATATGCCAAATACGATCATGCTAAATGGTAGTATCATGCACTAGTTTCTGCAACGGAATTGGGAGTTGAAGGGTTTCTTTGACTTCAGCCTCGAGCTTTTTTTGGAATTGCGTGTCGTAGCCATCTGTAGTCATGGTCCTGAGAAAGGTGCTCCGCTACGAAAATGCAATATGGGGGAAGTTCCCATCAGGCAACAACGGTTCTGCCTGATCCACGCCGCCGCCACTGGCACAGAGGTGCAACTTTGCTCCCTCTGTGTCATCGATACCGCTGGAAGCGATGGTACAATGCCAGTCTAAGAGTTCGATGTGTCCCTCTGGTCTCCATTGTTACGGGACCTGGTGGTCACATCTTCCTGAACTCTGAAGAGAAATGATGTCAATGCTTTGCTAAGAACTCTATCATCCCCACGGACGGTGCCAAATCGATGCAGTCGATTCCTGCTTGACCTTGACCCCCTGACCTGCACAAGGAATGCACGTGAGCCATGGACCATCGTTGTGGTGACTGATGGCATTCCTATGCTTAAGTCAAACAGGGCTTTGAGAAAGGCTTAAAGTTGTAAATAAGGAATTTGTAGCGTACCTTTATTCACCAACCTCCTATCTTATTTATAGTGCTGGAGTCATGGTTCGGCCAGGCCATCGGTGGGTTAGATTAGGGAAAAAGATATTCTTGAAGGTCCTTTTCTAATTAGGAGTCATCTTGTGGAGGGAAGTTTCCCTGTTAGACCTATACTCTTAAATATGCGGGAAATAGTTTCCCATTGGAGTGTTGTTCATACGCGGAAGTTTACACATATGATGTATACTCTAGTATTTACTACCTAGTTGGAGACAAAGTACTTCTGGCTTGCCCGTCCAAAGTTGATCCCCGAGATACTTGTCTCAATAGGTCTTACGGGTATTAGGTATAGCTGTGAGATGTGTGAGCTTAGTAGGCTGTAGTAATTCGGGTCCGGCTAGCGGACTGCACTTCATGGGCTTGATGCCGCTATGGTCAAATTTGTGCTAGACTGATGCTTGGGCCTATTATTCCTTGAGATCAACATGACATCCGTGCAGTGTAGATGAAAGGACGTTTTGGTGTATCATCACCCAATCAAGCATTGGGTCCTAAATAAAGCCAAGTGTCAAAGAGACTCAATCATGCACAGGTGAGATCTTATGCGAGAACTCCTCCTTCCATCACGCCCTTTATCGGATGGACATTTAGGCAGGAAACACTTGCTATAAGAAATGGTTAAAGGAGGAAGAAAGGTATGCATACACACTGCAATTTACATACAATCTTCACTCTTCCTTGCATCGATATCTGACTTAACCATCAGTTTGCCTTCGGCTACAACAACAGTGGTCCCTGACTTAATCGTTGCTCATTTTTGCAAGTTTGATATCGTCGGGATCAACGAGGACTATCTAAACACATCAGATAAGCTGAGTATCGAGAAATGAAACACATACCTGAGACATACATCCAAAGTTCTTTCTAAGCAAAGTAGAGTATTGATAAATGGTCACCAGTACCAGATCTCAAGTATTCAACGATGTTGCCGAGCTAGACAAAGCTCTGGCTAGTAAAGCCCTACCACAGGGTCGAATCATTATGGTCGAGGAGGCTGAACAACCATACGGTCCAGTCGCAGAGGCAACCGTGGTTGCCCTCGACATGAGTCTGATCTTGCTCCAACTAGACCACTTGACAATGGTGGTAGAAAGGATGACTAGAGAGCAACATAAGAGATCTAGGGCTGCCCGAGATCAGGAAGGATCACAGATCCAGGATCACACCCGAGAGGGCAAAAACCCCCAATAGAGCAAAGAGTTTGCCAGGAAGGAGACCCAGTGACGGATCAAGGGACCACACCCCGAGAACAAATAGGACAATAGTCGAGAACACGCTCCGACTAGGGGGCATCCAAACTTGATGTCTTATACAATCTCACAGTCCCCTTATTCTCAGAAGAGATCATGAGTGTTCATCTTCCTAAGAAGTTCGTCCCACCGAAGCTCGAGTTCAATAACGGAATGTCAGATTTGTCAGACCATTTGCACCATTACCACAGCGTGATGGCGCTCAAGGAAAGTTCAGAATCCATCCTGTGCCGTACTTTTCCCTTCAGCATAAAGAAGACTACCCTGACCTAGTTCCACAGCCTTCAGCCCAGATCCCTCGGATCATTCCAGGTCCTGGGAAAGGCATTCATCACCATATTCATCAGGAGCCAGCAAATTAGGTAGGGACCTCACTACCTACTGAACCTCAGGCAGAAGTAGGGCGAGACCCTCAGGGAGTATGTCACTCGTTTCAATGACGAGCTGACCTTGATCAACGGATGCAATGACGACACATCAGCCACCAAAGATTGAAAGAGCCTTAGATATTAGATACATTACTGGATTTGGAGCGGATGAATGAAGGAGTTCATAGACCTTGGGAACATGCATCCCCAAAGCGAAAGAACCACACAGGAAGCGGGAGACATGACTCCCAACATGGTATGTATCCTCCACGTGACAAATGGGGAGAGACAACACTCAAATTGTTCACTAAGGAAATCAGTACGGGAACTGCGAGTCAAGTCACACTGCCGAGATCAACTTGTACAACATGTATGAGAGGGGAGAAAGCCTCGAAGTTAACATTCACAGAATAGGACATGAAGGGTTTCCACTTCCCACACAACGACACCCTAGTCATCTCAGTAGGGATAGCAAACTAGGAAGTTTAAAAATCATTGGTGGACACAGACAACTCCATTAACATATTGTTCCTAGACGCATCCCTGAAAGTGCAACTGACAAGAAGAGAGTTGACACATTCAAATCAAGCCATGTTTGGCTTCAATGGAGAAAACTGCTACTTGGTCTGTAAAATCATACTGCCGGTAGTTGCAGGGCAACCTGACTTATTGAGGATCCTGATGACAGAGTTCACGGTTGTGGATGCCACTCTGAATACAACGTAATCTTGGGTCGACCTTGGTTACACTACATGGAGGCAATCGTCTCCACCCAGCATCAGTGCCTCAAATACCCCTCTGACAGCGAGGTAGAGGCAATTAGAGGCAACCAGACTATCGCTATAGAATGTAACTATGCTTGAACCAAGCAGTCGGATAACATAGCACAGAGGTTTGAACAACATGATCTGGATGAGGAAACCCCAAATCCAGATAGAGAGGACCAACCTTCACCTTTGGACCTCGAACATCCATCCAGCCCAAAGGGAAGGGCGAACACTAGGTAGCCAGAAAAAGAAGTTGTGGATGGCTCAGGTAACACAAAGGCAGTCCAAGTAGGCTCTAATCTCAACAAAGCGTCGGCAGATCAGCTAGCATCACTCTTAAGAGAGAACTAGGACGTCTTCGACTGGACAATGAAAGACATGGTGGGGATCAATCCTACTTTAATCACACACATATTGGCAGTCGATCCCTATTTGAAGCTTGTTCGACAGGAAAAAAAAAAAAAACGGGTGGTGCCTGAGCGGGTGGTGCCTTAGCGCAACCAAACCATCAATCAAGAATTGCAAAGACTTTTGAATGTCGGCATGATAAGGGAGCACTACCCGGAATGGTTGGCAAATATAGTCCTGGTGAGAAAGAAAAACGGAAAGTGGGGGTTCTGCGTGGACTACACTGACCTTAACAAAGCCTGCCCAAAATACAGTTTACTGCCTCGAATAGACCAGATTGTGGATGCGACATTTGGACACAGTCTGCTCAGTTACATGGGCGCGTACTCAGGCTATAATCAGAATAGTATGCACCCGTCGGATCAAGAGAAAATCTCATTCATACGGACAGAGGCAAATAATGCTATCAGGTAATGCCTTTCAGACTGAAGAATGCAGGGCCATTGTACTAGCGTTTGGTGAACCAAATGTTCAAAGGACAAATTGGAAAAACCATGGAAGTTTACATCGACGATATCCTGATAAAAAGCCTCCACAGTTCAAATCACTTGGCGGACCTCCAAGGAGCGTTCTCTCAACTCAGAAAGTATCGAATGACGTTCAAACCGTAGAAGTGCACTTTTGCAATCAAGAAATTGTTTTAGCTACATAGTCAACAAAAGGGGGGTAAAGGCGGATCCAAAGCAAATTCAGACTCTTCTCAACATGAGACCACCCACAACCATTAAAGATGTTTAGGTGTGGCTGCCCTAAACAAGTTCATCTCCAAATCTTCAGACAGATGCCTCCCTTTCTTTAAAATCCTAAAGGAGAACAAGGAATTCCAATGTGGAAAACAATGTATTGGCCTTCCCAGATCAGAAGGCATACATGGGAAGCATAGAGCTGTTCTCAAAAGCTACTCCAGGTGAGGCGCCTTACCTATAGCTCTCAGTCTCAGAGAATGTTGTCAATTCTGCTCTTGTTCAGGAGAAGAAAGGGAAACAAAAGCCCATCTACTACATTAGCGCTGGTGACTTTCTCCAAAAAACTAAGACCCTATTTCATATCTCACTCAAGAATAGTCATGACCGAGTACCCACCTAGGTCGGTATTACACAGGCCAGAACTATTAGGAAGAATGGTCAAATGGTCAGTCGAGCTAGGAGAGTTTGACATCCATTACTCTCCAAGAACAGTCATCAGGGCGCAAGCACTGGCAGGCTTTATCGCTGAGTTCACTGGGACAGGAGAACCGAGACTGAATGACCAGCAAGGAGACGAGAACCCTGAGCCGCCTCCACAAGGATGGATTTTGCAATGTGATGGGTCATCCAACGTGAAAAGCTGGGAAGCGAGGATCGTCATTTACAACCCTGAAGCGGTAACTTTTAGAAAGGCTATAAAATTTGGCTTTCGTACTTCAAACAATGAAACAGAGTATGAAGCCTTTCTAGTCAGGCTAAAGCTAGCCAGTCGAATTGGAATAGAAGAATCCACGGTGTTCAGCGACTCCCAACTAGTGATCAATCAAGTGTACGATGAATTTGATGTCAAAGAACCCCGAATGATGGCTTAGTGTAGGAAAGCAATCAACGTCAAAAGATGGTTCAAAAAAATAATACTCCACCGCTACTCAAGGGAAGATAACGAGGAACGGACGACCTAGCCGGAAAGATCTCGTCCACACAGAACGACTCTACACACTCATAGAGTTCCATTAGAAGTCGGCCCTAGAAGAAGATGGCCTCCACAAAGCTCTCTCGACGATTACAGAGACTAGCTGGATGAGCCCTCTGATAAGCTAGATCAAAGAGAGAGCCCTCCCAATAGATAAACTAGATGCCCTCAAAATGAAAAACATAGGGGTACGATACATTTTCCTCAACAACAGGTTGTATAGGAGATCAACGATTGGCCCTCTGCTCAGATGCCTGGCCCCCGAGGTGGCAAACCAGGTCCTTTTCCAAATCTATTAAGGAGTCTGTGAGAACCACCTCGGATGAAGGACACTAGCTCATAAAGCCCTCAAGTTGGAGTACTAATGGCCAAAAATACAACAAAAGGCCAAAGACTTGGTCAGCAAGTGCAATAAGTGTCAAAGCTACGCTCCCTACACACATACGCTCGCATAGAACCCAGTTCCAATTACCAGCCCGTGGCCCTTCTCCTAGCGAGGGATGGACATCATGGGCACGTTCCCCATCTTTGAAAGAAGAAAATTCCTCCTTGTGGCAGTTGACTACTTCACCAAATGTGTGGAAGTGGATACCCTTTCTAAGATAGGAGAAAACCAAATCAAGAACTTTCATTGGAAGTCTATCGTCGGCATGTCCCAAATTTCGAAAATCCTGGTCTGCGACAACGGGACTTAGTTCGAGGGTGGGGAATCAAGAAACTTTGCACCCGATTGGGCATCATCCATCATTTTTCCCCGTCGAGTCACCCCAAAGGCCAATGGACAAGCAAAAGTAACCAACTAAACTATCCTAAAAGCAATCAAGAGAAAACTCGATGCAGCCAAAGTGATCTAGGTCTATGAGCTTCGTTTTTTGGGCATACCACACAATAAAAAGGACTACGACTGGAGAGATGCCACTCGCACTGGCCTATGGGTCTGAGGTAATGGTTCCAGTAGAACTAGCAAGGCCTACGTTCAGAATGAAGGAGTTTAGGATTAAGGGAATTAGGATTAAGGGAAATGATGAAACTCTCAGAGTCGGCTTAGATTTACTCAAAAGCGAAGAGGCGTAGTTTCCATCATAATTGAAGCTTATCAACAAAAATGACCCAATACTACAATAAGAGGATCAAATCTCGAGAATTCAAAGTCAGCGATTGGGTATTGAGAAAACCATAGCCGAACACAAGAGACCCAAAAGAAGGCAAGCTAAGCTCGAACTGGAAAGGTCCCTACAAGGTGACAATGATCAAAACGCCAGGAACCTACTGGATAAAGAACCAGGATGGAGAGCGTCTGAAAAGGCCGTGGAATGTAGAACACTTGAAAAAGTATTATCAATAAGTGTACTTTCTTTAAAGAATCACATTTCATATAACTCTATACGCGGGAACATGCTTAGTCCGACTTCTGAATCACGATGGCACCCACGCAATCTGAACCTTATCCACCGATGGTTCACCGCAGGTAGGCGAGTCCCGTCCATTGACGACTCACTGCTCCTAAGATAACCTAGTCCAACCTCAAGACCACCATGGCACACCTGCGGAATAAACCTAGTCCACTACAAGCAGGCAAATCCAGTCCCTAGAAGGCTTACTGCTCGTAAAGGAAACTGGTTTGACTACGGGGACCATAATGTTGTACAAGCGGCCAAGCCTAGTCCGTTTCAGGATGACAACACTTTGTTGCATAAGTGACCTAGGCCGCCTCAGGAACCAAAGAACTCAAGCAAGGGACCGGACCCAATCCATGGATAGTCCACTGTAAGCAAGTGTGTCTAGTCCTTGGACGGCTCACCGCTCCTAAAGGAACCTGGTCCGACTACGGGGACCACAATGGCACACAAGTGGCCAAGCCTAGTCCTTTTTAGGATGACGACAGCTTGTCGCATAATTTACCTAGTCCGCCTCAAGAACCAAGGAACTCTAGCGCAGAGAATTCAATCCATGAACAGTTCTCCTCAAGTGGGCGAGTCCAGTTCATGGATGGCTCACGACTCCAGAGATAGCCTAGTCGTCCTCGGGAACTAAAGTAGCGCACATGCGAACCCGTCCAGTCACATACAACTGAACACATCTAAACGTTCCAGTCCATACAGACCAATGCAACACCCTGACCACCAAGATTCAACTAAACAATGAGTCAGAGTGTGGGCCAGAATCTAATCCTAAGAAGATTAATCGATTTCTTTGTCACTCCAGTTCTATAAAGGGCTAAATAACAGTACTTCGATAGGCTAGTGCCTACTCGAAAAGCGGGCGGCTTGCAAGACATGGTCCACCTACATGAAGAGCACTCTTCAGTGACTTCACCATCGTTGGCGAATCTGGCTATTTCGCCAAGGGAACTACACAGGCTGAGTCAAGACCACACGCGTTTCCTTCCGAACCAGATCAACCCAATCCCTACTTAGAGGTAAACCATCTCATCTTTTTTAACAATCTATAAGATTTGTTTGCACAAGCCAATATGATCCACAATCATTTAGAGCATAAAAGAAAAACGAATTTAGAAAAATGGACTTTATTGATTAGCAAAATGTTGTTACAAAACTTGACCGACTGGTCAATATGAAAGTTTTACACACTACAAGTATTTGAGCTTGGCGCAAAGCAAGCTGCGGGTAAGGATCCACTAGAACACAAGTCAAGACTTTGCTCTTCCAATCTGCCTTTCAGAAGAGGATTTGAAAGTGAAACAAAAAGGAGCAGCCCAAAGCTAGCTGCTGGTGTGATCCCTCAAAGGAGGGATGCCTGGGGTAATGCAAAATCATCTCCCGAGGGCCGCATACCATGCACACGAAGCCCCGCTTCGTCAATCTGCTTTTCGGTTGGGGCATCACCAGTGAAACACTAGAATGAATAGTGGGAACAACTACCCAAAGTTGGCTATTATCCCCAAACTTGATCAAAGAAGACGCCGCGGGAGCACCAAAAGATGGAAGATAAATTTGGCCCCTAAGGGGAAGTCTGTACTTCTCCTTCGCGATGTAAGAAGAAATTCGAAGGTCCCACAAAAACACTGGAAGCTCACTCGAACCAGGTGGCTTCATCCAATAGTAGGTCTTGTTAAGACTTATCACTAGAAATGTCAAAACATTCAGAGACTCCACAATGGAGATTTTCCTTCGTCTTTTGGAGAAGCCAAAACACATTTTCTGGAAAGACACATATGAGGAACATGCTCTACAATGTTCATGGCAATGTTTGACCCCATGAGAATCACCCTATATATAAGCACGACGATTCAAAAAAGAAGGTTGCCTAGCAGTCGTGTCGACATTAAATGCTACGTGGGGAATGAGGGGGGATGGTTCCAAGTAAATTGCACCAGTCCACATTCATCGAATTAATGGAACTGCATGCAGCCTCATTAATTTGGGGGGAGTAGCTTATGAGACATCAAACAGTTGCTCGATCACAGTTGTACACGTGGCATGGGCTAACCCTAACACGTAAAAGGCTTCAGCATAGTCACAGGTGAACTCATGCACGAACTACTGTTCAGCCCATAAGTCAGGTGCCCAAACCCAAGACACACCAGCCCCAGAGGCACGGGTCTTAGGGCTTGGTCAGGACAATATTGCCTGAACGATGAATCTCAGAGTTGTCACAGGCATGAGATTCACTCGCACGAAATCATCTCTAGCCCAATAAATCATTGGGTCCTAAACATAGCTAACTGCCGAAGAGACTCAGTCATGCACAGGTGAGATCTAATGCGAGATCTTCTCCCTCCATCACGCCCTCAATCGCAGGGACAGTTGGGGAAGGAATACTCGTTATAAGCAGTGTTCTAAAAATCGGCCTAGGTGGTAGAAAAACGCCCAAATTAATGGTTGGGCGGGTTTTGGGCAGTCTAGGTGGGTCTGGGCGGTCTAGGCAGGTCTGGGCGGGATCTGGCGGGGTCTGGGCGATGTTTTTTTTTTTTTTTTTTTTTTTTTTAATAAGGCTGATTGTGTTCTTATTTTAAGTTTTTTTCCTCTTTTTTTAGAAATAAATAGTTTTATTATTTTTTATTCAGTATATGTCTAAATGTAGCAAATAACGATTACTTAATGGAATTCTCAAAGGATCTCTCGATACCAGTTTCAGCAATGTAGATTTTATCAAACATGACAGAGGTTATTAATGAAATAAGAAGAAAAATAAAAGAGTAGGTTTGGATATTTGTCCACAAATTCAATTTTGTATAAAGTACGCATCATGACCAACTTCAGCCATTTGAGTTTTAATAAATTTTGTTCATGATTGTTAATTTTTCATGTTTTTAAATTTTGCATATTTATCTTGGCATTAATTTGGATGTAATTGATAAGGTATTATGCTTAACTTTTGTAAATTATTAAAGTTATAATACAAAACCTAAGATCGCCTAGGTGTCACCTAGGCGCCACCTAGGCCCCTGGGCGCTAGGCACCTGCTCGCCGCCCGCCCACCGCCTAGCGCTTTTTAGAACATTGGTTATAAGAAACGGCGAAACGGGGAAGAAATATATGCATACACACTGCACTTTACATACAGTCTTCACTCTTCCTTGCATCAATGTTTGACTTAAGCATCGTAATGCCTTCAGCCACAACAATGTTCTCTGGCTTAACTGTTACTCATTTTTGCAGGTTTAATATCGTCGGAATTAGCGAGGACGGATATGAACATATCAATTGTTATTTAAAGATTTTAGCTTGGGGGGAAAGAAAGGGTTTTAGATCCATTATATATTTTCTACATTGGGAAGTTTGACACATTTGAAGCTTTTTGGGACCTGGTCTTGGTTTTGCTAATCATGCTTCTTTTTAGGTATTTTGTGTTTGTTGTCTCTTGTTGTTTGACTGACTTGGCATACGGTTTAACTATCTTGCGTAAGTTGTGAGTGAGAACTTCCAATCAATAACACATTTACAAGGAAAAGAACTTTTATTGGAAAGGGGACCATAGGTCCATGCAGACGAAACAACACAGGAGAGCCAAATGAGCTAGCTGTACTGCTGCTTATCACAAAGGAGACGATCCCAACTTCCAATCAATAACAAATTTACAAGGAAAAAGAACTTTTATTGGAAAGGGGACCATAGGTCCATGCAGACGAAACAACAAAGGAGAGCCAAATGAGCTAGCTGTACTGCTGCTTATCACATAGGAGAATAACAAATTTACAAGGAAAAGAACTTTTATTGGAAAGGGGACCATAGGTCCATGCAGACGAAACAACACAGGAGAGCCAAATGAGCTAGCTGTACTGCTGCTTATCTCATAGGAGACGATCCCAACTTCCAATCAATAACAAATTTACAAGGAAAATAACTTTTATTGGAAAGGGGACCATAGGTCCATGCAGACGAAACAACAAAGGAGAGCCAAATGAGCTAGCTGTACTGCTGCTTATTACATAGGAGACGATCCCAACTTCCAATCAATAACAAATTTACAAGGAAAAGAACTTTTATTGGAAAGGGGACCATAGGTCCATACAGACGAAACAACAAAGGAGAGCCAAATGAGCTAGCTGTTCTGCTGCTTATTACATAGGAGACGATCTCAAACGAACAAACAGAGAGTAAAAAATGCAAGCCATAGTTAACCACTACGCTCCCGCTGTATATATATTGACGTCATTAATAACTTCATCCATCCTTGTTCATCACCATCTCAGCTTGGCTGGGAAATACTGCATTTCATTTAAAAAAGGCAACAACATTAAGATTTTTATTGATAAGCAACCAAAACAACTAATTAAAAAGGCAATATCGCCAGAAGCAACCAAACCAACCTTTCTAATGAGGGAGAGATAGTAGGGTTTCACTTCTTCCTGGTTAATCCTGACCTTGCTCTTGCTATACAGGTCATACTTGCTGATCAAAGCCAAATATAGAATGATTAATAACGTAAAAACAACCAGGAAGGAAAAAAGAAAAGGGAAAAACACAATGTCATTCCTAATAAGGTTATAGGTAATATCAAACAATTTTGTGAGCTCATATGGATGGGGATAGAGAAGGAAAGTATACTTGAACACTTTAAGCCACTTTAGCATCTCGTTGTCCTCATCGTTCATGAAGTAGGTGTAAGCGTTGGAGCGGTGCAAAGCTGAATTATAAGAACAAATGAAACATTGTTATTGATTAATCAACTAATTGATTAAGCACTATTAACCTGACAATTATAAAAGCCAAGCTTACCATAGAAGGAATGGAATCTGATAATAAAGAGTGCAGCTGGAGGGAGGGTCGTATTGTTCCCCTTCGCGACCTATTGAATCAGATGAACATGTTAGCGAAAAGTTACAAATTATAGTGTAACTAGGTTTAATGGTAATGGTGTTGTGCTGCACATACCAAGTACATGTACTCATCGTGACCCCACGACATTGTGACTTTGTCAAGTCCACAGTTCTGTGAGTAGATACCAAGCTTGGTGTTGAAAATGGGGTTGTGAAAATCTGGGTTCTCCTGGAAATACTGAACGAAGCAAACAAAAGCCCTTCAGAACTAGATTTTGAAATCAACCAATGTAAACACAATGTGTTTACAGTCACTATCCAGATTCATCAAAGTACCTTGTGATGCACAACAGATTCGTGAAATTCGCATCCCAGCGGGAACGTGTCACCTGAAAGAGCGTGGTAAAGGTGTGAGTCCCAGCGAAAATTATACACATTTTATCTCTAAGAATCATGTAAGCAGATAATATCAGAAACTTACCAACAACACACCATTGAGGCTGTGCTCCAAAGGATGGGTGGAGCAAAACTTTCCCTAGGTCTGTGAGATAACAGGAATATTAAATATATGTTTTATGTACTTAGATGACATACTATAATTATTAGGAGAAGATGTATGTTAGAAATTATTGTTACCATGAATGAGTGCAGTTAGATGCAACCAATCTTCCTTGGGGTAGTCCCTTCGAATGGCTTCAGCAGATTGAAGAAGGTGTTCGATCTGAGGCTCATCGAGATCTGGGTCGCTCTCGTCAATAAATTCATTAAGGAGCTCACAACATTCCCAGATGCTCATCTCTGCCTTATTCAGTTGTGCATAATCTTCCTTCTTCTTAACTGCCTGATATTTCAATGATTTTTTGTTAGAACAAAAGCTGAACAAAATTTTGACTAAACCTTCAACAATTTGGTAAATGCATGGAGAAAAGTTTACAAATTCATAGGTCTGGTTTATGTGTTGTGTCTTGTAGAACTGCTCAACAGTGTTTTGTCTCGCGCTCTCCTTATTATAGTCCCTATTAATTTAGAAAAAGTAAAATGAGATCAATGAAAGAGTGTTAAAAACTTAAAACCACCATTTCTCTTCAATTGAAATAGTTAAGAGACCTGAAAGAGTGACCAAAGGCATTGATTTCAGGAGCTTCAAAGCCTGTATCTAGCGTTAATTGCAAATGATGTTCTTTAATTGCTTCTTCATCTTTCAACACATTGTTTTTGTTCTCAGCTTCATTTACTTCAACTGCTGGCTCTGCAATATCAAATCACATTAGCCCAACAAAAATCAAGAAGAAAAAAAAAATTGAAATGAGAAATCTTTTATTTATTTATTTTTTACTGAAAGATGAAGACACGGATTATTGGAGAGTTGAGACAACTCTTGTGCCTGGTATTTGGATAAAGAAACTTAATGAATCTGCATGTCGATGGTTAAAGTTTCTCCGCTAACTGACTTGGCCAAATCAAGATGAAATTGAAACTCGGTTGAATCCGGTCAGCAAGAAAAAATTAATAGTATTTATATTCCAAGCTTATAATTTATAGGCATAACTAGACAAGTTATGTTTAAGATCTTAATGCAATATATTGATTAGTGTTAGATTTCTGTTTTTTTTTTATAGTTAATAAAGGAAAGACAACCGACCTTTATACTTATCAAAAAAGATTTTCGTCTACTATTTTGGATTCTACATCTTATTAAGACACATGCGCGTCACATCTATATTTATTTTGGATTCTATGGGTGTGTTTGGTTGTATGGAGTCCTATGCCATGGGAATCGATGAGGGGACCTCTACATTTTAGGCTAAATTGATGTATCACTTCACATCCACCATTTGATTTTGTGATCAATGGTGAGAATGAAAATCCTATGAACATGCGAATCACATGCTTTGGGGGACCAAGGAGTGAAATTCTCATATTCATGGGACTTCCTTTCCCACCATTGATAACAAAATCAAATGGTGGTCAAATGGTGGATGTGGAGTGATATATCAATTTAGCCTAAAATGTAGGGGTCCCCTCATGGATTTCCATGACATAAGATTCTATGCAACCAAACACACTCTATGATGGCATGTTTTTGTACTTGTTAAGTTGACGACCTCAATTGCTTATCCTTAATTATTAAGCACTCTGAAGTACACAATATATATTTAAACTAGTACATTTCTAGTTCTTGTGAGTTATTCCGTTTGATCTCTATCTTTCTATTGAGATTCAAGGTATATGAACAATATAAAGAAAAATAAAAATGCAATCTAACTACAATTTGTGAATTCCATAATTAACAAAGTAGACATGGCTGTAAACCTTTTGAATCTTGCAATCACTAGACGATTTTGGGTACAAAATCATGCATGGTTGCAAAATTGTAATGAAGTAAGGTTTGGCAAAAAAAACAAGCCATATAACTCACCTAACTCAAGAACATCTGTTAATGCAACGTTCAATGCTGATTTGCCGGAACTTAAGCCATGTGGCAGATGGGTCTCACCTTGCTGATTAAATCTTGAATAATTTATCTGAATTTGAATAAAACACCAAGTACCACTCAATAAATACATCCTCTATTACCTATTCAGTAGTCACTAATATATATCATAACTTTTTCAACAGTAAACTCAGGAATATAAACAAAGTTATGGTCGACGAACTCCTTATCATAAGGCTATATGGTGATTCAAGCCAATTTCTTAGCAAACATTATAGGGACACACTTGTTGCTTGTGATGCTACAATCTTAGGCGTCCAATCTGTTGCTATTCAAATGTTTTGAGTTGTTTTTTTTTTTGCCAGAAAATTGAGTAATTATTAAAAGATTGTGTTTTTCTGCAGAACTTGGAACACCGAGGCCCTACAAAAGGTCTGCAATTTGTTCAATGTTTGCTATATAACCTTAAGTTCCCACAAGGTCATAAATGATAATGAAAGAAAATAAAGGTTTTTCATGAGTTTGAACAAGAACAAGAAAAAGAAAAGAAGGAATTCAAGTGCAAACCTGATCAGGTCTCTCATTTGTAACTCTGATGCTTGTTTTGATGTAGCGAAGTTCACGTTGAAACGAGAGCTTGGAAGTAAAAATGGAGTGGTTTTGAGTCAAGACATTGCCAATGCCAGAGCCAGAAGAAGGTGATCTCAAAGGAAGGTTGGTTGCTGCAAAGCTTGCCGCCTCCATTTTTCAAGCTGCGCTAATGAAGTGCACAGTTGTGGAATGGAGGACGGTTTGCAGTCCCTAATCACTAAACTCAATAGCTTTCGCTTTACACAGAGATAACAACATAGCTCAGAGTTCATGGCTATATATAGTGCCACTTCTGGTTCTAAGTCCACATAAACTTGTTCGCACACCTATCATGTGCTTAGAGTTTTCATTGTTTTTTATTTGTTAAAATTTCACTTTTTTTTTTTACCAGATATTTGGGAGAGAAAATGTGGTCCTTATACTGTAAATGCATCCCACATGGTAGGTCCTCTTAACATTACATGGATGGAGGCCCCTTAATTTTCGCACTTGATAAGCTATTCGAAATATGGAAAGGACCCCAAGATTGCCAATTGACAATATCTCAGGGTGGACATGTACGGTAACATTTCACATGTTTACTGACGTGGCATGATTATTTGCTGTACAACCCTTGTCGGTGCGGTGCCCCTTCTCATTTATTGCGATATCTAATATAAAGTAAAAAAATATTTCATGAAATACACGTTATTTATGTTGTATATATATGCGCATGTGTGTACGTGTGAACGATACTACTAATTTACACAGGGTATCCAAGCATTTTTGTCATGTGAGAACTACTGCGCGTTTTGAAACCAACTTTTGGGAGATCGAAGGACACTTCTAAACATCCATAATCCATATATTGCATTGAGATGTAGCTTTGAGTCAATAATTGCATTTAGAAGAGTAAATGAAATTCGTTTAAGTATATAAACATACACTATTAATATAAGAATAATTTCAAATGTGATATGCCATTTGACAAATGGCATTATTATATTTAATAAATTATTGCTAATGGCATGACAACTCAGCGGTCCTATAAAAGCCCTGTTTGTCTTACAAATATATATATATATATATATATATATATATATATATATATATATATATATATATATATATATATATATATATATTTAATAATTATCTAAACCTACTTTTGGGATATTGATAGAGACCGTATAAAATATAATGTCCATGTATTGCATTGAGATATATGTTGGTGCCAATAATTGAGTACAAAATTATATTTTGTATGCACTTAAAATTCAACAACACTTTTGTAGGTGGAGAAGGGTGGATGACACACAGTACATCTAACAGTCTTCTCAAGCTTCCTGAAAATGGATAATAGCAAAAGAGATTGGGTGTTTGTTTGCTGGAGAATGAACCTAGTAGAAGACTTGTGGCAAGATTTTGCAATGGTGGAACTCGTTGTTATGGCGTGAGGTCACCAATGCATGGCCCGGTTTATTGTTTCGAAAATTGCTTCCAATATCTTTTGACTATTCGGGAGAGAGGTGTTGACTCTTTTTTCAAGAGAGTTGTACGTGGTGCAGAGGCCCTGAAATAGAATTTGTGTGAGGAGAGGGGGAGGACAATTGTAGTCGTTCCACTTATAGTATTAATATTTTTGTTGATGGCTCTAACCTACCGTTCTTAGGTCGAGTCTGACTCATTAGATTGTTGCCATGGTAATTTGAACTATTTCAAAAAACTTACACGGGTCTTCTTTTGATTTTCTACGTTTGTGAGACCTTAGTCTGGATGCATAGGGGAGTCAACCTACGAGCACGGAAGAGCGTGGGTACTACTGACTGTGGTAAGATACTTTTTACTCAGGGATACGTAACTACTTACACACGTAGAAAAATAATATATAATGACATTTTATCTCTTACAGCTGTTTTAAAATGATCATTTTTTATATATCACAATCGACGATTCGATCGATTATAGTCAAAAAGAAGATTACGGTCGTGTGAGTCATTTTTGTAAGAATGCTACTTTTGTTAGGGTATCATTGCCATTTAGCACAAAATATAACAAACCCCAGTCATCTCTTCTTCCCAGTTGCACACTTAAGGTTTTTTTTATTTATTTTTTTTATGTTCTTTTAATTTAATATATTTGGGGCGAATTTTGGTTTTTCATGAAATCCATCACCACTTTTATGTAACCAACATCCACCCCATATCAGTGCAGGTGAGAAGAAGTGGAGGTGAAGGGAAAGAAGAAGAAGGATGGTTGTGTTATTGAGATCTGAAGTGAAGGTGCATGGTGGGGATTTCTTATTTGATCCATCTAATTAAAGATCTTAGTTTAGGGGTTTGGGTATATAATTTATGGTTTCAATTAAGTGCTTAGGGGTTTCTACACCCTTGCCTTTTTTTTTTTTCTACACCCTTGCTAAGAGCGCACAACAAGCGCTAATGCGAATTATGAGAAAACGCACAACAAAGAGTAACATGGAGTGCATAGCCAGCATTCGGGACTAGTCATCTATAATAAAGCACTTAAACCAGGGAATATGCCATATTTTCATACTTCTAAAAATTCAAATGTGCACTATGAACAAATATTTGCTGTGATAGCTCATGAGCATCTTGGTAACATGAAAAGAGTGGGCGCAAAAAACTAGGTTTACCCAATAATGGCTCTAAACAAGACAAAACCTTATTTTCAAGACCCAAATCCGGTAAATAATCACAAAAGTGCAAATGATAGTGTTTGTGCAATTTTGTGGTGACAACATAATTTCTTGTTAGAAAACATTATTTGCAAACACCAGCTATTTAGCTATGTCGTTTGAAGTAATTATAGCACATTTTATGTGAATCCTTTTTTCCAATATAGGTCCTATAGTCATGTCAGGATGTGATACCATTCCAAATTTTTTTTTGTGTAATTTGCGCATGCATGGTCTCATATAACACCCAAAAAGATTTTTTTTTTGCTTGAAAAAAAAAACACCTCAATGAAGTGGAAGAAAAGAAAAATAGTAGACAGAGTGAGGAAAATGGAGTACCCCAAATAACAACAATATATATTTTTTTGTTAAGTAGTTGTATTAATCGATAGATAAATTAACGTAATAACTAAGTTGCTAATAACATCAACTTAACATAATTTAATTACATCAGAGAAATTAGAAATTAATAACACACTTTACTTTGTCTCAAATCGGTATATTTGTTACTGGAATAACAACATATATACATAGGTAAAGATGAGGAAGATAATTCAACATCTTTTATTTATTTATTTATTTATTTTTAGTTATAAAACTCTAGGAGGGAGGGAAGGGCAGATAAAGGATGTCAGACCTTTATTCAATATCAAAAGCGATTTACAGTCTATTCGGTGGTACCTTACGACTTTACCCAATTCAAAAAATCGAAAATTGAATATACTAACACAAAGAAAACTAAATTTCCTCCAAGCCTACAAAACTCTTCCAAAACCAACCTTCACGACAAAGCAAGATTAACACTTAGCAAGGAAAAAACAAGCAGCCATTCGGACAAGAAGATAAAAATTCCCTCAGCACCCCTTTTCTTTATTCTATCTCAACGCCTTCCATGTCAAGAGATACGAACATAGGGCGTGCGGGACTTATCTAAATTGATCTATCCCAAAATTTTCTTTGGAAGCTGTGATATCTCCATCTCCCTAGTTTACCCTTCCTACTGCGCCCTTTAAGCAAGTGAGTCATCATTGCATTTGTTTCCCTATACACATGATAGCAAACAACCTTTCTTCCGCCCTACAGATGATGTATTTTATCCAATAATTTTTCTAAAAACCATGGAGTATCTTAAAATTTGTACAAAACTAATCATTAACCAAAGCTGAATCCGTTTGAACAATGATCTTTACAAACCCCATTCTATAGCATAACCTGGGTCCTTCTAAAAGTGCAAGAGTTTCTGCCTTATTATTCGTTCATTCGCTAAAGAAAAACTGGTGTGATGCCAAACAATCTCCCATATGGTCTCGAATGATCACCCCACCTGCTGCTAAGTTATTCTTGGATGACCCGTCAACATTCAAAGCTACAAACCCATCAGGAGGGAATGCCCAATAAATAATCATATTCACCCTCAGGATCACTGGTAGCACATGCAATCCAAGAGCTATTACCACATCCCCTTTTGAGCTAACTCTCTTCGAAACAAAGACTGAATTAATAAGTTTTAGCCATCTTCTCACAACTGTAAAGGCATTCGGAGAGGCATCTTCATACAAACACTTACAATGTTGTTTCCAAACCTCCCATATCACCAATAACAACATCATAAGAAATAAAACACCTTTTTATGGGACTCCATTTGCACGACGCAACCAGACTGAGAGAAGTATCAAATCTTTGTTGGCTTCCTAACATGAATGTCAAAACACCTTCAAAATGATCTCATACTTTCCGAGCCAAACTCCCTTCTATAAATAAATGATTTAAAGATTCGATCTTTGGATCTAGGTAGGATCTACGTCTGGAAGCTAAACCAAACCCCAACAAGGTAATTGCCCATCAATTGGCACCCCCTATAGAGAAGTTTCCAAATGAAAACTAATATTCCCGTAGGGACTAAAGGCATCCAAATCTTATTAAACAAAGCCATTTCTGCCCCACTGCCCCTTAGCAAGTCATAAGCAGACCAGGTAGAAAAATACTTATTTGCACTGGGATTCCATACACACGAGTCAGCCTCATTCACCTCTCCTCTGAGGCTCCCTTCTAATAATTCTATATCTAAGCTACCAAGCGAAAAACTAAACTGCATAAAATTTTCACTCTTCACCTCCTCAATGGAAGGTCAAGTACCCTATGCACTTATCTCCAATGGCTTAGAAAATACAACACATAATTTTAGTTCTCGTCAAATAAATATATCATTGATTTTATATAAATCTATCATCAGCAAAGATGCATTGCATTTAATCACCTACTTACAAAAAAGGACACTTTGCTTCCAATATTTATTTCTCATAAATACCACCCACAAGGAATTAGCATTTTGCATATTCCACAAAGCTTTAATTCTAAAGGCTTTAATATAACCAACAGGAAATATCTCACTCCTAAGCCTCCTTCCCTGACTGGGCGTGGAACCTTATCCCAACCCAACCCACTTTTTTCAATCTGCATTCACAGTCTCTCCAAACGAAATCTGCCATAATTTTTCGGATCTTGAACAAAATTTTTGGGGGCATGCATAACACTAAGAATATAAACCGGGATGGAGCTCAACACATTTTTAATCAAAACCAATCTGCCTCCCGGGAAAATAAGTTTAGCCTTCCATCCACCCGTCTCTGAACTTTGAGAACAAACTCTTCAAAATATGCTATCTTACATCGACCTTGATAGACCGAACCCCCTAGATATTTCATAATAGCCTCTTTCTATTGAAATCCCATGTGGGATTTGACTGCCACAATTTTTTCAACTTCCACCTTGTCATCTAACATAAATGAACTTTTATGATCATTAATTTTTTGACCTGAGACTAAACAATATTTCTCCAAAAATTTCATACAACCCAGCAGAGACATTTTCTTTCTATTTAAGAAGATCAGGGAATCATTAGCTTAAAGTAGATGTGTGACAAGCGCACATGCCATTAGTGTATAATAGTAACCAATCTCTCTCTTCTAGAAGGCCTTGGATAAGCCTATATTGAACGAGGACTTCTGACGCAATAATAAATAACAAAGGGGAGAGAAGATTCCCCTGCCTCAATCCTCTAGTAGACTTGAAATACCCATTGTACGTTCCTTGTAAAAGAACTTTGAAGCCACAATTAGTAATACAATTAGAGATAACATGGCAAACCCTGTGATTGAAACCAAACCTCTTGAGAACTGAAATAACAAATCCACATTCCAGTCTATCATAGGCTTTCTCTTTGTCAATTTTGAGCACCACATACCCACCAAAGGACTTTTTCCCAATGTCCCTAATCAGCTCCTGCACAAGACCAATGTTTTCTACAATGGACCTCCCTCTAACAAAAACACCTTTTTCCCGTGACATCATCTCAGAAAGCAATAAAGCCAACCTATTGCACAGTATTTTACTGAATATTTTATAAATGACATTGTAAAGGCTAATCGGTCTAAAGTCCAAAAAAGAACCTAGGATAAGGGCGATTAGAATAGTAGAGAAGGCTCCTGGCAAGGCGTCACCCTAAAAAATTGAATGCCTGCTTCCCGAATATCCGTACCAACTGTATCCCAGCAAGACTGAAAAAAACCTGAAGTAAACCCACCTGGGCCAGGGGCATTATTCTTCGGAATACTAAACATAGCCTGTTTTATCTCTTCATGATGACTGCTTGATTAAATCATCATAAATGGAGGAAGAAATTACACTAGGAATATAGCCCAGCAACTCCAGATCCTCCACCAGATTATCCTAAAAAGTCTCGAAGAACCCATTTGTTTCACGCAAAATTTCCTCAACATTTGTGATTTCTGAACCAGAGGGAATCATAGTCTTTTAAATCCTCCACCATCATTCGAACCAGAAAGTAAAATAACTTCCCACTGCTACATTTCATCTTCCAGTGATCTTAGTCTACTAAAAACATTACTAAATACCTCTTTATTCCATATAATAAGCTTCATACGAAGCATTTTGAGTTTTACATATCAATCTTATCAAGAGCTCGCATACTTCCCCAACTAGGGCTGAAAACCGAACCGTCGGTTCGGTTTTTCACCTAAACCGTGAACCGAACCGACTTAGGTCGGTTTTAAAATTTTCAAACCGAAACCGAACCGACCATTAACAAAACCGATCCGAAACCGAACCGATTCTAATTTATGCAAACCGTAACCGAACCGAACCGAACCGACTAAAATCGAACCAAAACCGAACCGAACCGAATATTTAAACATATTATATTATTTATATATAAAATATATTTTATTTTTATATATAAATAATATAATATATTTAAATATTCGGTTCGGTTCGGTTTGGTCGGTTAAAATCACATAGAAACCGAAAACCGAACCGACCACTTCGGTTTTGCATTTTTAAAAACCGAAACCGATCCGAACCGAATTTAAACCGAACCAATCGGTTCGGTTTTGATCGGTTCGGTCGGTTTGATCGGTTTGATCGGTTTTTTGTTCAGCCCTATCCCCAACAACATTCTAGGCAGAATTCACTAGATCATCAAATGTAGGTGAGTAGTCCACATATTAAGAAATCTAAATAGAAAAATATATGCTCGCGTTTGAATAGGCATAGACATTTGCATAGGTGCATGATCTGAAAAGGTACAGTGCAAATGCTACACTATGGTGTTCGGCATCTGAGACAACCACTTTTCATTAACTAGAATTTTGTCAAGCCTTGCCCAAATTTTGTTTCTTCTATGCCCTATAATTACATTAAGTCATCCGCGAGCTCGAAAATGATCCAGTAAGCCACAATTCCCAATATAATCTGCAAACTCATCCATGCTAGACATAGAAGGTGGGTTGCCTCTTATTTTATCATGCTCGTTAGTAATCGTATTAAAATCCCCCCCAGCAGCCAAGGTTCATCACAACCCAAGGAAAAATTTTCCAAATTCATTCAGAGGCCACGTATTTCCTCCACCGTGCATTTGACATAAACAAAAGAAATCACAAAAGTCTGGGCATTGGAATTATCCATGACCCTTCCCTGAATAATTTGGTCTGTCATACCAAGAACTACAAAAGATATATCATTCGCCCAAAAAATCCAAATCTTACCTCCAACTACTCTATTAGACACAAAACCTGGTAATCTGATTTTACTCCCAATTTCCAATACATGTTGTCATCAATCATAGGCTCTGCAATCATCAAGATTTTGACATTTTGTTCGGCAATTATCTTCTTTAATCTACAACGAGTAGCCCTGTTCCCAACTCCTCGAGCATTCCTAGACAATGTGGTCAATCATTAGTAACCATGAAGGAAGCAACCGTCTGTCTAGTTAGTCGTCTTTTCCCAAGTGCTGCCAGTACTTTAATTTTCTTCTTGGTAGATCTGCTAATTTCTCCATCTGAGTGGGCTCCCAATTCCATATCACTAATCAGGCATGCCTGCAGTCCAAGTTCTGAGTCTATCAGTAACTCTTGACTGTCCACGCTGACACATTCCAAAGTATTAACATTCAACATTTTTTTTTCTGTTTCGTCGACCTTTTGGACCTATGATCACATCTTCTATCTGCAAACCTGCGATCTCCGGGTGGACCTCAACAGGTCGCTGCGTCAATCCCATACCTGATTGTCCTACACTACAATAACGTATCATTCGCCTCTTGAATTTTCTCTTCTGTATCCATTCGACCAACTTTCGCATTAATAGAAAGTTCATATTTACTCACCTGTTCTTGTCCCATTGCTTGGATGGCTTTATTTATACCACTTAGCGAATACCCGAGACCCAAGCAACCGTCTTTGAATTTTTTAAACAAACTCGCATGCGAGCTACTAATAAAATTGACATCCACTTCACTTTTGTCTCCAACCGACGGATTCTCCAAATCATTTTATGCATCTTTGTTACCACCCATAACAAGCAAACTAGTAGTAGGACCTAAAAGAAAAGGTGAGTTATGCATGTGTACATCTTCTAGAGATTTTTTAGTTTTCACAGGCACCTTTGCGTGAGCAAGACTGCCTCGTCATCCTCTAGATCGCCCAAGGCTGCAAACAAGTTTGAGACTTCCATGTTTTTCGTACTTACCACTGGCACGTTTCCCTTTAATGGCTGACACAAGATCTCCTGCCCCTTAGAATCCTTCACTCCACTGACACTCTCCATGTCAGTCTGAACTTTACCCCTAGTATATTTTTCACAACAAGCCTAAAGACTTGCTTCACACTCTGTTCTACCTTCTTCTGGTTTTCAATGGTCATGGCATTTCCTTTCCCATCTGCCGAATTTATGTTTTTATTTGAACCAAGCTTCCTCCTGCAAACCGAAACATTATGACCAATCAAATAACATACCTCACAGTATCTAAATCTTGGGAAGATAAGTCTTTGTCAGAAACCTTTATTCCTTGATCTCTCTCTATCCAAACTCGCGTTGGAAGTGGCTCTGAAAGATCCATCTCGACACACATCCAAGATACCGTAGGACGCGATAAACACCTAGTGTTGTCATCCATACCCAAAATCCTCCAAAAAAGTTACCAATGCCCTTCAGTAATGGATGGTGAAATTGAAGCGGGAGGTCAGGGAGTTCCACCCACAATGGAACGACCATTGGATCAATACGCAAACTAAGTGTTGCATGTCAATGGAAAGCTTTGAAGCGTACTCCCATAATCATGAAGGAGTCTCTAGACAAAACATTTTTTGCTTCCTCCTTAGATTGTGAACGCAATGTTACGTACCTAGAATCCAGCAAACCCATAGAGAAATCACCCAAAATTCCCTACGATCTATGAATCGAATCGTGAATCGCTTCAAGGGTAGATCTATAGCTGGAAAACTTGAGCACTATCACATGGTTCCTCATAAAAATTTCACCATTATTAACATTCCCATCTGTTAAAGCAATGGTTGGAGAACCCTCCTTCCTAACGTTTGTTCCCTCCACTGGAATCTTTGTTGTTGTAGCCTTCAACATGCTGCCCAAAACATGCACAAAGGTTCGAGTAGAAGAAGGCAAGCCGCCCTCCCCACCGAGCTGCCTCCATGGACGGCTAGAGGAGCCACCATGAGAAGTTGTGCGAAGCCCTTGAGAGTGGATGTCCAACCAACTGAGCTACAATTGATGGAAGTTTGGAATTATATTCATCATTTGTAGCTCAATTAGTTGGACATCCCATCAATTGTAGCTGTGGAAGTTTGGAATTATGTTCATCAATTAAGTCTTCATCATCATTATTATTATTATTATTATTATTATTATTATTATTATTATTATTATTATTATTATTATTATATAACCTTGCTCAAAACGTGCCTCTTCCAAAAGTGACCTCAGTTTCTCAAAGAAAGGGAAGGGAAGCCAAAGGTGAACTCAAAATAGCCAGAGGTTTGTGTGGAGGGAAGCCAAAGATTAGATGATCCATCATGAGCTCAGAAAAGTTTCAAGATTCTGTTGCATTTGGCCTTTCTCTTTAATCAACAAATGATCCTTCAAATGCCATTGTGGTGTGCATAGTTTCTATAGATTTACAACTAATTGATGAAAACACAATAAGAACACCAACAATCAACTCAACTCGAAAAACAAAGGGACCACTATTGGAAAAGTAATAGCCATGTCCCATGGAATAATAAGTCCTACTATTGGAAAAGTAATAGCATGTGGGCAGTGTACAAGTCAGTATCACCAAACCATTCATCCATCCAACTGGGCTTCAATAATGCGCCTGCCAATTTTTAACCTTGACAACCTCACATGTATGCAGCGAAGGTGGGTCGTACTTGTGCCGATTATACTACAGTGGTGGTGGTGGTGGTTATGATATGGTAGTTGTGGTGGTAGTAATAGTGGTGGCGACAATTATGGTTGTACTGGTACTCTTGAAGTTAGTGGTGGTTGTAGTGAATATGCTATGGTAGTGGTAATTCTGAAGGTGATGGTGATAGTAGTAGTAGCAATAGCAGTGGTGGTGATTGTGATGGTTTTCATAAAAGTAGGAAAGAGTAAATCAATTACGACATAAAATAAATAAATGAAGAGCATAATTTTCATACCATTAGCCCAAGTGCAGATGTTGATTGTTGTCGTTCAATTAGCACACGAGTAATTTTTACAAAATATTAGGTTGATATCACTATGAAAAACTCCAACACAATCGTCATCATTATATTTTAATAGTTTATCTTTTAATAAAACTTATTTATTAAAATAAAATAGACACTTAGGGTTCCGTTTGGTTCCATTCAAAGGATACTGAGGAAGCTGCCTTTCAAAGTGGCCTTATCACTGATGTATAACTTATCAAATATAAGGTGGGATGGTGGTTGATATCAGCCCCCACAAAACCACCCAAGACATATAACTTATCACTTCATATATATACATTACATTTGATAATGAAAGAATTAAATAAAGAAAATAATTTATCTGTGACCACAGATTTTGTGGAGGTAAGTTTCCCTACTCATAGGGAAACATATACTTCAATTGTTTTCCATTTGGTTATGAGCACCCCACGCCACATCTTCGTTGCTCTACCTCCATCCACTCATGTTTCATGTCGTCCAGTTGACAGGGAAAATGATTAGGGAACCTTCCTGGAAACCTGTCAAAATGCAGCTCCATTATAGGCCAGAACCACACCCATTAATATCCAAAATCTAAAATAATAATAATAATAATAATAATAATAATAATAATAATAATAATATCCAAAATTTCAATTATTGACAGTTTTAATGAACATTTGTTATACAATATCTACTAAAGTTATATCCATATTGTTTGAAAAAAATTTATTTGCATTTATTGATTTAAAAGTTCAACTTTACTTGCTGGGTTCACTGGCCATGAACTTTGTGCACGCCTTAAGTTGTATGTATTCCTTACAAGATGACCTTGTGAGTGTTGGAACAATATGTAACGGTGTTAAAAGGGGATGGGATGTAATCCGATGCTTGCTAAATGCAATGTTCTTAAGACAATATTTGACCTGTCGAATTTGTCTATGTTCCTAATGCACTCTAAGACAAAACTCAGGCGAGCATGAAGGAATGATGAATTGCTATATCTTTACGATATTTCAAATGGTCAGTTTGACATTCTACTTATAGTAATTTAAACATTACGTACCTATTGCCATAAGACACCAAGACCTGCCAGGAGACCCAAGCCCAAGCCCGACCCGAGCCGGTCAGACGACAATGCATGTGGTGTATTTAACATTATACATAGTCTCTGATCATAAGGGCCTATTGTAACCCTTGGGGCACACCTTATGTAATAAATACAAATATTTAACACAAGCTAAAATTACTTTACATATTAGATTTGGGACTAAAACATTTATTAACTAAAAAGGACCTTATGTAATAAGTTTATATAAATAACGATTTACCTCATTCATCCTTATGGAAATACATAAATTTCCAACAATCCCCTCTTGAATGAGAAAATCATGACATCTCAAGAGTACGTTGATTAATGCCACATGAAGATATGTCTTTCACTTTGAACCTTCCTTAGTAAAAGAGTATCGGAATTACGTAACTTATCAGTGAATTATTTCATCTTGAACTGTCAGTTGTTGATATACAACCAGTCAATAAACTTTACATGACATTATTCCATTCAAATTCTATCATCAGTTGTGTTCATTTTGGTCTTGAACAATATCGGTTTTGTAAGTACTACTATAGATTTAGGCTTGATAAAAATCTCGTAGAGCCGACCCAGCTCACACTTACATAGGTAGCCGCTTCTATAAGAAGTATTCTACAATACCCCACTTGCCTTTTGCAAGATATAGACGTCATTAAAATTAGTGTATCATTGTTTATCCTTTTGATCACATTACGTTTGCACTTGGTACTTCATAGGAATGGAAAGAGTATTATACTCTGAAGTGCTTAACAATGAATTATATATCACTAGTTTTCCTTTTGAAATAAGTCAATGGGATCTCCAATCACTTAGTAAGTTCTTCGTATATGATAATTTGTATGTATTAGGCTTTTAAACCCTCTCCCCTCAAAGCACAATCTATACGCTCTCTTGATAAACCTTTAGTAAATGGATCCGCAAGTTATTTTTTGATTTCACAAAATCAATGAACATAATACCAGTAGAGAGAAACTGTTGCATGGTACGATGCCTTCGACGTATGTGCCGTCATCTACCGTTGTACATTAAATAGTGAGCTCTACATATAGATGTTTGATTGTCACAATGTATGCATATGGTTGGTATTGGTTATGGCCATAATGGAATATTTTCTAAAAATTGACGAAGCCACTCTGCTTCTTCCCTAGTCTTATCTAAGGCTATGAATTCAAATTCCATTGTGGATCTAGCTATACATGTTTTCTTAGAAGAATTCCACGATACGACACCGTCTGCCAAAGTAAATACATTACCAGTGGTGGTTTTACTGATTCAAAATCAAAAATCCAATTTGCATCACTGTATCCCTCAAGGACACTAGGATATCTGCCATAGTGTAATATATAGTTTGATGTATTTTTCAAATACCCTAAAACCTTAAGCAAAACATTGCAGTGAGCTTTACTTGATTTACAAGTATATCTACTTAGTCTCTTCACAACATAAGCTATATTAGTTCTCGTAAAGTTCATCATGCATGTACATTAAACTTCCACGCGAGATACTTAAGTTGTGAAACATTTGAACTTGTATGCTTATGTTGCACCTGGGATGGATGGAATTGATTATTAGATTTCTTAATTCCATATTGTTTGAACTTGTCTATTACATTCTTAACATAATGTGATTGAGACAAAGTTAACCCATCAGGTGTTCACAATATTTTGATTCCCAAAATTACATCTGCTTCACTTAAATCTTTCATATCAAAATATTTAGTGCGCATAAGTTTGGTGGATTTAATCACTTGATTATTAGTAACAAAGATAAGCACATCATCAACATAAAGACAAACTATCAGATAAGCATTATTGATTTTCTTTATGACATTTATCACACTCATTTATGTTGAATCTATTTTTCAACATGACTCCATCAAACTTTTCATGCCATTGTTTGAGAGCTTGTTTTAGACCATATAAGGATCGAAATAGTTTACATACTTTGTGATCTTGTCCTTCATCTCAAAACCCTTCCGATTGATCCATATATATTCCCTCATTTAATTCTTCATTCAAGAACACAGTTTTTACATCCATTTGGTGAATTTCTAAATTGTAAAGTGTTGTAATAGCAAATAAAATCCTAATTGATTTTATCCTTGTCAACAAAGAATAAGTGTCAAAATAGTCTAAGCCTTGTTTTAGACTATACCCTTTAGCTTCTAATCGAGCTTTGTATTTATCAATGGAACCATCATGTTTTATTTTATGCTTGAAGATCCATTTGCATTTAATTGGTTTATGTCCAGGAGAAAGATCAACCAATTCTCAAGTATGATTGTGCATAATGGATTCTATCTCACTATTATAGTTTCCTTCCAGAAAGAAGCTTCAGGAGTAGACAATGTTTTTTTATAAGTTTGAGGTTATATTTCTAACATATAAGTTAGAAAATCTGGACCAAATTTGTGTTTTTGAGCTCTCCTTCTACGTCTAAGGAGTCATCATTTCCATTTTCATTGGATTGATGTTTTGCTCACTCCCTGCATTTGACACCTCATGTGTTCTTTTTGAAGCATTAGATGACTCGGAAGACATAAGTGGTGTTGATTCTATGTAATCCTTTCTATGAGAAATGCAGTCTCAAAAAACACCGCATCTAGAATCAATGATTGTATTAACATGAATATCACTGATATTAGATTTAAACTCAAAAAACCTGTATGTACTGCTATTTTTGGCATTTCCTAAAAAATAAGAATCAATAGTTTTTGCTCCTAGTTTGTTCCTTTTTTGTGGTGGAACAAAAACCTTCGCTAAGCACCCCCATACTTTAATGTGTTTATAGGATGGTCATCTACCTTTCCATATCTCATATGGTATTTGATCAAGTTTCTTGTGGGACACTCGATTTACAGTATGACTTGTCATATAAAGTGTTTCCCTCCACAAGTTCTTAGGTAGACTGGAGTTGATAAGCATGGTATTAATCATGTCTTTCAAGGTTCTATTTTTCCTTTCAACAACTCCATTTGATTGTGGTAAGGAACAATAGTTTAATGTACAATACCATTTTGATCTTTTTATTTAACTGATTTTTTTACATCAGTTTTGTTTTTACAAACGCATTGATTGTTTCATCTTTGCTATTTAATAAATACACATAACAATACCATGAGCAGTATTCAATAAATGTGATAAAATATTTTTTCCCACCTCGAGTAGGAATTGATTTGAAATCAGATAAATCGTTGTGTACTAAACCCAAATGTTCAGTGTTTATTTGTACTGAATGAAAATGATGTTTAGTAAATTTGGCTTCTACACAAACTTCACACACTACACCAAAAGGCCAGTTTAGCTACGCTACGCTGGCCACGGTTCTAAACCGTTGGTTTATTTGCCACGGCCAAAAACCGTAGCTATAAGTACCAACGGCTTAAAACCGTGGGTTAAAAAACCCTGGCCACGGCTTAAAACCGTTGGTATATTGGGCACGGCTAAAAACCGTGGCTATTAGTAGCAAAGGTTCAAAACCGTGGGCATTATTAGAAACGGCTCAAAACCGTTGCAAAAAAAAAATTTAGCAACGGTTCTAAACCGTGGCTAGTTCTAGCAACGGCTCAAAACCGTTGCAAAAAAAATTTAGCAACGGTTCTAAACCGTGACTAGTTCTAGCAACGGCTCAAAACCGTGGCTACATGAAAAGCTGAAAAAAAAATTTGGGCGGGCTATTTTGGCGCTCGACTTCCATCGACAAACCTTCCCTCCCCTCCACAAACCTGCTCCTTCCCTCGACTTCCATCGACATCGACTTCCATCCCTCGACTTCCATCGACTACCTCGACTTCCATCGACTTCCTTGACTTCCATCGACTTCCTCGACTTCCATCCCTCGACTTCCATCGACTTCCTCGACTTCCATCGACATCGACATCCCTGCTCCCTCCCTCGACTCTACTCCACTCGACTTCCCTGGTCCTTCTCCTTCCCTGCTCCCTCCCTCGACTTCCCTCCTCCCCTCCTTCCCTCCTCCCTCGACTTCCCTGCTCCTCCCTCGACTTCCCTCCTCCCCTCCTTCCCTGGTCTTCCCTCCTTAGTATTATCGATCAGCCACTGCAACCATTCTCTCGTACAGGTACTTTCTCTCTCTCTCTGTTTTATTTTTGATGAAATTAGGGTTCTTGAATGTAGAGTTTTTTTATTTAGAGGTTTTGAATCTCTAGGGTTCCTGAATTGTTTTTTGAATCTGTAGGTTTTATTTAGAGGTTTTTTGAAATTAGGGTTTGAATCTCTAGGGCTCAAAACCGTATGCCTGATAAATTCCTGATATAATTTAATTTTTTGAATCTTTAATTTTTGTATGAAATTCTTGATATAATTTGAAACCAGGAAATACATCTCAGGGATTTACATACAAATGATATAATTAGGGTTTTATTTAGAAGTAAGTCATTGCTATATGATTTGCATACAAATGTTGGTCCCGGGTTGCTGGGAGCTGACTGCTTGGGCTGACTTCATTTGGTGCTTTAAGTTTGGCATGGACATTCTTCCTGTCCACTGATCTACAGTCCAAGCAAGAGGTGATCCTTGAAGTAAAATCGATACTGGAAGCTGAGAAAGAAGCTCTCCAAATACTTAGGTAAAGTTTAACAAGTTTAACATTCTTAACATTACAGACATGTTATTTTTATGTTTAACTGGTATCAATGAGCATATAAGTTGTGTTTTTTGTAGCCATTCTCATTCCCATGTTTTTTGTAGTTCACTTGATAAATAGTATATATAGGACCAGAATGTTCATTTTCTTATCTCATTTCTCTAATGCTTTTGTTTTCTCCATTGAGTGTATGCATTGATAACCAATGTTTATTATTTTAGGTGGACAAATGGATGTAGAGGAGGTTGTGAAGGGAGATAAACTTGTATTGAGAGGGTTGATATCCTTGGAGTGGCAAGGATGTGTTTGAATGGGAGGGTGCCCAATTTACCACCACCTCCACCACCAGGTGGAAGTGAGGCTCAAACCCTAGCATCCCTCGAGGGATCGGATAAGGTGTGTTCTGATGCAGCTTTGCTTCTCACAAAGCTTGCCATGGCTAGAAACACTGCTGATAATGTGAGTGTTGTTGTGGTTGATCTGAGAAGGAACTTGTAGTAGTATACTTTTTAGTTAATACATTTTTTTCTTCTTCTTTTTATTTGGTTCTTGTAATTGAGGATGAAATGTATTTTAGTTTAGGCTTTTTAAAAGATTGGGGACAAAGGAAACCTTATAATCCCCAGCTTTTCTCTCTTATAGTCTGTTTATGGATGTACTTCTTTCTTCGTGAATGAATTTTGTTTACAGAAAAGAAAAGAAAAAAGTTTGATCAGATTATGAATTGCAATTAGTATCGGGGTATTGGTGCTAGTCAGATCTTGAAAGATATTTTTGGGTGATCACATATATTGCCACGGCTTAAAAAAAAAAATTTTTAAAAAATAAAAAAAATAAATTTGCCACGGCTTAAAACCGTGGCTAATTATTGCAACGGCTAAAAACCGTGGCTACCTTGCCACGGCTTATAACCGTGGCTAGTATTGGCCACGGCTTAAAACCGTTGCTAAACCTATTGCCACGGCTTAGAACCGTGGCTATAACTTGCAACGGTTTTAAGCCGTTGCTACTCCTAGCCACGGCTTAGAACCGTGGCTAAGATTGTTGCAACGGTTTATAACCGTGGCTAAATCATCAACCGTCCTCGGGATAAAACCGTTGCTAATATTTTTGCCACGGTTTTTAGCCGTTACTGGGGATTTAGCGACGCTTCTACAGCCCACGGCTCTAAACCGTGACAATGGGTTACCCCCACGGTTTAAAACCGTTGCTAATGGCCATTTTTGGTGTAGTGACATTTGTGTTGTGATTTATTATCAAATGTAGGGATTAACCCTAGACTAGCCAACTTCTTCATTTTCTTAAAATTCATATGACCCAGTCTATCATGACATAGTAATGAGGACTCAAGCAAATAAAAACAGATTTTGAATTATTAATGACTATTACATTGGCCTTGAAAATACCATCTGTAAGTAGGGGTGGGCACGAGACAAGATGGGATGGGATTGGACGAGGCGGGATAGACCTCATCCCGACCTTGTGCCATCCCAAACGGGTCTGGGACGGGATGGGATGAGCATGTACTAAATTTTGGATTAAAAATTTAACATGCAAGATTAAAAATTTAGGATTTACCAAACACACAACTCTAAGAACAACTATATAACTTTAAGCCATTGACTATTATTTCCCCATTTCATTAGCTTTTACTTCTTTATTTTAGAACCACTATTGAAGATAGCCATTTTTTTGTACATTGTTAACGAAAATGATCAACGAGTTTGTCATTTAAAAACTACGAGGAGCATACATTGTTATTGTCAAGAGTTTGGAAAAAAAAAGAAAAAGGGAGAGGGTTTGAGTTAGATTCATTATCTAGGTGAGTTGCATGGAAGCTTGTGAGAATAAAATAGCCATGTCAATAAATACAACAACAAATAAAAGTCATGTCAACAAATAGTTTCATACTATATATTTCATATTAAATATTAAAAAATCAGTTCGGGACAGGACGGGATGAGCGGGATAGAAAATCTTCATCCCAATCCCATCCCACTCTAGATTGGGACGGGACGAGATCGGGATGGGATTGATCAATCCCAATAGGACCTGAAAAAATCGGGACGGGACAGGATCAGGATCGTGGGATGGGATGCCCACCCCTATTTGTAAGGTAACCACATCCCACATATATTACGTTTTTGTAAAGGACAAATTTTCCTAACTCAATTTTCCTAACTCAAAATTGTTTTTTGAAAATATTTTCTATCAGAAGAGATCCAAAGATTAAATTCTTCTTTACCTCTGGAACATGCATTACATCTTTCATGGTAACGGTCTTGCTTGAGGTATATTTTAATACCATAGTTCCCTTGCCTTCAATTGTCGAGACTGATTCATTTCCCATGAAGACCTTGTCATCGTTATTCAACTTCTCATAAGTTGATAACATGGTCTTATCGCTGCAGATGTGGCGGGTGGCACCGGTGTCAAGCCACCATGTGCGAGGATGATTAACCTCAGATACATTGACATTAAATTTCTTTAATCCAACATCCTCCATTTTGTACTTCTTTTCCAATGCCCTCCACCACCCCCCCCCCCCCCCCCCCCCGCCCACAGTTTCTTAGCACTGTATATAGTACTATAGTCTTTGTACAAATGTTTATCCAGCGAATTCAGGACGTAGTTTCGACACAAGAAGTTAGAATGCCTCCAAGCTTCAATTGCAAGGAACATTTCCTTCTCACTCTCTTGGGTTTCTCCATCCTTTGGCGTTGGTTCATCTTCGGTAAGAAACTTTGTCACACCCAATGTTGTTAAGTAAAAAAACATATTGCTCTGCCATGTTTTAAAATCAACTCCTTTGAATTTCCTAGCTGGCTTATCATGAGCAAAAACTTTTGTGAATCCAGAAGTCAACCTAGCAATTAAACTGGTTGTGTTATTACCTCTCAAATTTCTATTTTCTCATGCAGAAAAAAACACAATTTATCTATTAAGAATAATAATACAAATTAATCAAAGTTTGTCACACAAAAATTTAATTAGACTAAGTTGTGTAGAAAGTATCTTAATCAGAATTCTAAAATAATATAAACTCTTAAACTTACTATACAAAACAATATATTGAAATTAATTGTACAAATAAAATGTATTGTACAAAACAATATGTTTAATATATCTGTACATATTTTACTGCTGAAACAGATTCAAAGTCTGTAATAAAACCCAAATACTTTTTTTACAGAGCGGTATGCTCTGGATGTATTTGATAAATCAAACGCCTTTTAGCAGAGTGATGTGCTCTGGATTTATTTGATTAGAGTTATAAACAAACTCCGAAACTGATACAAATTGTATAATATTGTTTTAACAGTCTTAGAGGGGATGTGATATAACTAAGGCTTGTTGAATGCAATGTCCTTAAGACAATATTCGACCCATCTCGGTGCAAGGTTGATGGTCATCAGTCTCATAAGATACAACATATTCGTCTATGTTCCTAATGCACTCTAGAAACTCAAGCGAATAGATATGTGAATTGACTATTTGAGATGAACAAGAAGGAACCTGTTTGTTTTGAATGTAAACTATGTTTTTGTCTTCTTCTCTGATTGCTGGTTGTTGTTGTAATGATGAGTCGTTATATCTTTTCGATATCTCAAATGGCCAGTTTGAGATTCTACTTTTAGCAAATGAAACATTATGTACCTACAACCAGAAGACACCAAGACCTACCAGGAGACACATCTACTGGCTGGTGGAAACTAAGAAAATCCTAACTGATTAGGAGTTTGTCCAAAAAGATATAAGGGCCCAAGCTCAAGCCCGACTCGAGCCGGTCGGACGACGGAACGTGTGGTGTATTTAAACAAGCTAAAATTATACATAGTCTCCGATCATAAGGACTTATTATACCCCTTGGAGCATACCGTATGTAACAAATACATATTATTTAAACAAGATCAAATTACTTTACATATTAGACATGGGACTAAAGTATTTGTTAGTTAAAAATGTCTTTATGTAATAAGTTTACATAAATAACGATTTACCTCATTCAACCTTATGGAAATACATAAATTTCCAACAATCCCCTCTTGAATGAGAAAATCGTGACATCTCAAGAGTACATGGATTAATGCCACATAAGGATAGGTAGCTTTTACTTTGAACCTTCCTTAGTAAAAAAAAATATCAGAATTACTTAACTAATCAGTGAATTATTTTGTTTTGAACTATCACTTGTTGATGTAAAACCAATTAATAAACTTTACAAGTCATTATTCCATTCAAATTCTATTCTTGGTTGTGTTCGTTTTGGTCCTGAACAATTCTCGGTTCTATAAGTGCTACTAGAGATTTCAGCCTGATAAAAATCTCGTAGACCCTGACCCAACTCACACTTACATAGTGATCACTTCTATAAGAAGTGTCATACAATACCTCATTTGCCTTTTGCAAGATATAAATGTCATTAAAAACAGTGTATCATTGTTTATCCTTTTCATCACAGTAGGTTTGCACTCGGTGTTTCATAGGAATGGAAACATTATTATATTTTGAAGTGTTTAACAATGAATTATGCATCAGTAGTTTTCCTTTTGAACTATATCCATGGGATCTCTAATCCTTTAGTAAGGTTTTTGTATATGATAATTCGTGTGTATTAGGCTTTTAAACTCATTCCCCTCGAAGCGCAATCTATAGCTCTCTAGATAAACCTTTAGTAAATGGATCTGCTAGGTTATCTTTTGATTTCATAAAATCAATGGAATAATGTCAGTAGAGAGCAACTGCCGCACGGTACAATGCTTTCGACGAATCTTTCGTGATTTACCGTTGTACATAAAATTGTAAGCTCTACGTATAGAGACTTGATTGTCACAATGTATACATATAACCGATACTGGTTGTGGCCATAATGAAAAAAAACTTTGCAGTCTACCTTCAAGCTTGCCTTGTCGTGGACTAATTAGTTTTCCAAGAGGCACCAAAATTGTCTTGGACTCCAACAAACTTTACCCAAGGTTACATATTGGACCTCCTTTCTGTCCAAAAATAGTAATTAATGTTGGACTTGCAGGCTCAAATGTGACAATTAGCTTTAATTAATAAGTATAATAGGCTTTGCATCACAGAAGTGAGCTGAGGCCCTAGTGGATGGTGATGTATCACGATCTGTCCTGATTGATCTCGACGATCTCGAACCTGCAAAAATGAGCAGCGGTTGGGGTGGCCGAAGGCACTTTGATGCTTAAGTCAAATCTCGATGCAAATATGAGCTAAGTCTATATATAAACCCTTATGATCTCCTTTCATTGTCTCTTATAGCGAGTGTTCCCTCACCAACTGTCCTTGTGATCTAGGGCGTGATGGAGGGAATAGATCTTGCATTAGATCTTACTTATGCATGACTGAGTCTCTTCGGCACATGTCTCTGTTTTTGGCTCAATGCTTTATTGGGCTAAGCTCTAATTTCTTGCGAGTGGATTTCGAGCCTGTGATAGCTCCGAACTCAGCATTTTGGGCCAAGCCCTAAGACCTATGCTTATTGGGCTAGCGTGTCTTGGACTTGGGCACCTGATTTACGGGCTGAACGTCGGTTTGTGAATGGGTTGGCTTGGGACTGCGCTGGAGCCTTTTATGTGCTAGGGTTAGCCTATGCCACTTGTACGGCTGAGATCATGTGACTGATTGATGCTCTTATTAGCTATTCCTCCTAGTTAGCGGGTCTGTGTATTGGGCCATTAACTGTCTAAGCGTAGGGGTCTACACGAGGTCGTGATGATATATTTTGGCGCCTTTTCGGCTCTTGTGTTGCAATTATTTCTTATGTAGTGGTTTTTGGTGATTGCTTCCCTTACAAGTCGAGTATCTATAGACCTTCTACGAGGGAGTCTGAACTTTTTCCCTGCCGAGTTCTTGTTTCTTTGCCAAGAATTCTCTTCGGTCTGGTTAGGTGCAAACTTTTTTCCGATAATGACTGCTCGATTCTCCTAGCCGTCTCGCAGCCTGTACCTAGATTTTTTGAATGTTAATGATTTTGGAGAGGGATCTCGCCAACCTTCGCATCCGATATCAGATCCTAGGTGCCTTGAAGTTGGAGCTCCTGTGTGATGGTGAATCTCCGATAACCCCAAGGGAGGAATACATAGCTCTGTATAAGGCCATGTTCAGAGTGGGCATGTTGTTCCCTGTTCCTGAAATTATTTGGAGATTCTTATCATTTCATGGTATCGCTCCGGCCTAGTTGGCACCAAATGGGTGGAGGGTTCTGATTGCCACCCTAGCTAGGGCGAAGGCTGTCCGGCTTCACCTAATTGGCTGGTAAAGCCTTCTTGCTTTAGCGGGCATTCAGATGACACGAAAAATTGGCAACGACACTGCTTCTATGTTTTTGTGCGGTCTGGGTATTTTGACCATGAGAACCGGTTGGTCTATAGAAACTTCAAGAACGTCGGTAAATCCTCTGACTTTCTCGTCTGTTGCTCATGGCATAACACATATTGCATCTCTGACGCGTCACTTGTTTTACTACCAAGAGGCATGATGTTGTTGCTCTTTCTCATGAAAAGGAGAGAGCCAAAGCTAATTTTCTCTCCCTGCTGCTTATGCCTCTTTCGGACGCACTTACTGCTGCATTTATCGAGCACAATGGTCTATTCACCAAATAGGTTAGTAGGGTGGGCCAAGCGTTGTTTGCTCTGACTGGTTCATCCTCTGGCGCCAGAGTGTCCGGTGCACAGAAGAAGATAATTGCAAGGGAGTCAAGTTCGTCCAAGAGGAAAGACGTGTAGGGGTTGCTTCCCTCAGCTAGCAAATCCAAAAAAGTTAAGTTGGGGGTTGCGCAGGTTGCCCTCACTGCTCCGTTATCTATCGCAGAGAGGGAGTTCATTGAGTAGTTCTGGTCAGTGACAACTTTCCGTGCTTATAAGGATATAGTGTCTGACCCCGACAATCTTCCTCCGTGCCCTTTTGCTCCGATGTCTTCCCTCGAGGGGGAACACCTTAGTCTTGATGGGATGGAGGACCTCAGCAGTCTAAATGAAAAGCAACTCGAGCTTGTCAATGCTCGTCTTTTTAGGCTACCATGAGGCTCTTTACTGGTCCTGATTCGTGCATGCATTCTTGGGCTCGCTCCGTTTTCTTGTTGCTTGCTACTGCAAAGGGAAGGGAGTCGCTGAATTTCCTCATTATTCGAAGGTTGTAGCTGCGAGAGAGGGTGGGACTCATCCCTAACCCCCCAGGTTCTCCATTTTGGCGTTCACATGCTCGAGTGCTATTCACCTCGACTCTGATGACCGACATGTGTGGTACTAGGAGGTTGACTAGAGCAACGGATCCCAGCAACCCCTGAGGAGTTCTTTTTCCTGTTTGGCTGATTGTCCGCCATTGGAGGAGATACCCGCGGGCACGGACGTCAAAGCATGAAGCGAAGGCAGAACGATTTGCCTTGGCTTGGCTTTAAGCGAAGCACAAAGCGATGGCTTTACGCAAGTAAAGCGACCCTAAAAAATGATTTTAATATTATATAAAAAAAAGGTAAATATATGCATTTTGATTGTATCTAAGCTTAGAAATATATGCATTTTGTTTTTATACTAGATTTAGAGGTATGAGCTCAAGTCAATATAAGTGTTTATATTGCTTCCAATGTTATGATGTTTATTATCATTCACTGCAACATCGTACTTCAAACCAATATCTTCTCGAGAACTACTTTCCCTTTCCCCACGATTTTTTTCCATAATCAATCACATCAATCACCTTAAGTAAACAAAACATAACAACATTATTAATGCATACAATTTTAATACATAGATACTCAATGTATAGATGTGGGTTCCATTTTCAGGGTCATCATTGTGGAAATTCCGGTGAAAATCTTTTGAAAGTAAAAAGATTTGCACCTCAAACACGCTCTCCAACCCCTGCTCTGTTGAAGTTATCTGATTCAACCGTGAAGCTCTAAAGAGAGAAGGAGAAAGAAAAAAAAATATGCAAAGATGATTACTTGACCAAGCTCGGGGGAGTTCGAGAGGATCAGGACATATTGATAGCTGAGCAGACGGAGGTTGTTGACCATCTGTCATCTGCCCAAACATCTGTTGTTGAACTCCAGAGTGTTCTGGATCACGAAAGTGCTGAGTTTTCTTGGCAAAAGGAACTCTATGACGTTGTTCTGCTGCAAGTGTCCTAGCTTCCTCAAGAGAGGAACTACAAGCGTGCAAATTGAATTGCAGCTGAGCATAGGTTGGTATACAGTGAGTGTGGCCTGTCCAGAGTGCATGGAGAGTTGTCTACCTTGAATATGCAGTAGGCGGTCAAGGAGAAGGAGTTCCTTGATGTTGTTGAAATTACTGTCTTTAGCAAATTTTTTGCTAGTAGGCTGGACTTGTTGGACCACATTGGGCAAGATCATGCGAACAGGGACAATTTTGCCTCTAGGTAGCTGACATTTGCCCGCTTTGAGGAAGAAGATTGTTCATCTTCTTCCCCACAGAGTGGTCCTGAGGTCGATCCGCCTGTTGTAGGGATGACCGTCGATCCTGTTGTTCCAGAGCCTTTTGCTAACCCTGAGGCATTCTAGATTAGCAAGAGAATGTTCTTGACTCCACTCCCACTGCACAAGTGGCATTGTAAAGAAAGAAAAATTTATTAATGAGCAAATTTCCCTTTTTCTTTTTGTCTGTGCATGTACTTTGTCATTTCCAATTCTTGCTTAGATTAGGCCGAGTAGGCGGGTGTATCTAACCCCACCTGAAGTAGGGCTTTAGACTAGACTAGATCCCATTCTTAGCTTGTCCGTGCTCATATTCTATCAAAAATAATAACCAAATCTTCTGTGAGAGTTAAGTTTTAGGATAATCTCATTTGTTTATGCAGGTCGTGCTCCCTTAGTGATGTAATTACTGTACCCCTTAATAGTTGAGCTTTTGTAGGAGTTGTTTTCACGTTGAAGACTATACTTCCTTGCTAGTATCTGACCTTTGTAGTGTTTAGTTTGCCTGGTATACCATCTACTGTTAGACTAAAGTTCGGTACTATATACATGCAATCTTGGTTGTCCTGATGATGACTATGAATCGAAGAGGAGTTGTCTCTGCCTTTTTGGTTTGGGCTCCCATAATACGTCCCATTCCTAAACAGGAATTAGGTTGTTGAGGAGTCATCTTTGCCCAAATGGGATCTACTCTTTGTATTTATCTAGCTCGATCCTTGAGAGGTCTTGAGCTGAGAAGAAGTAATTTACGCTTGAAAACCATTTTCCCTGAACAAGCTAGGCTCCTATCCTTTTCTCGCTCAGTCCTTGGTAGGACTTAAGATGTAAGAAGTCTTTCGTGTTCGTCTAGGCTGGACTATATAATATGCCTCAATCCTGAACGGGAGTTGGGTTGCTGAGGAACCATCTTTGCCTGAACAAGTTAGGCTCCTGTACTTCTGAGGCTTAGTCCTTGGGAGAACCTGAGATGTGAATAAGTCTGTTATGCCTGCCTAGGCTAGACTTTATAATATACCCCAATTGTGAACATGAAATGGGTTACTGAGGAACCATCTCTGCCCGAACAGGCTAGGCTCATGTAGTCCTCTAGCTTAGTCCTTGAGAGGACCTGTGCAGGAAAGAATTCTTTTTCGCCTGCGTGGCTAGACTTTATAATATACCCCAATCCTGAATAGGAGTTCTTTCATGCAATCCTGGTTGATGTGGTTGTGATCCTTGTGATAGGCACAATGTTTGCTCTTATCATGCCTTGAAAGATCGCTTTTGATCTTGGGAGGCCACTTGATTTCATCTTAGCATTTAATGGTAGAGAGGATTTTGGTCAAGCTGGAGTTGAGGGGAACGAACTCAGTGAACCTTGCGGCATCATGATTGTTGGTTCTGTCGGACTTGGCCTTGTCGGACCAGTCTTGCTGTCGTTTTTCCTCTTCTTTGACTATCGTCATCTTCGTGCCTTTTTTCCTCTCCCATGCTCTAGGTCTGGGTGTCTTCTTGGCTCGATTTCTCCTTCTTTCTTAGCGTCCATCATCTCTTCCAGAGTGATATAATTTTGTGCACTTTTTAGCAAGTTCGCCATATCCCTCAGGGGTTCCAAGGTGAGAAAGTTATATAACTAACCTTCTTAGAGGCCAAAAGTGAAGGTGGTGACTAACGTATCGTCGCTGCAGCTAAAGATTAAACTCAGCTCGTCATTGAAATGAGTGACGTGCTCTCTAAGGGTCTTGTGATGCTTCCGTTTGAGACTCGGCAGATAGTAAGGCCATTTTCTGATTTGTTGGCTCTCAACGAACTTTGTGATAAAAGCCTTTGCCAAGATCTAGAATGAATCAATAGATCTTGGCTGAAGACTATGGAACCACGTATGTGTAGCCTTTTTTAGGCTGGTGGGGAAAGTTTTGCACAGGGTGGCCTTTGAACTCTCTTTCGGCGCTATTGCGTGGTGGTAGCGACGCAAGTGATCCGACGGATATGACGTTCTGTTATAAAACTCGAGCTTTGGAAAGACGAACGTTTTGGGCAGAGGTCAGCCATGATCTTCTCCGAAAATGGAAGGACAGTGAGGTCGTACAAGACGTCCGGATTGGTTGCCCACAGACGCTGCTAGTTCTTGACTGTGGTATGGTCTATTTTTTGGGCGTGATCCTCGTCGTCCCTTAAGCTCTCCTGCTGGCCAACTCTTTGTTCCTCCCTTGGAGGTTCTCGCTTTCCTAGACACACTATCGGGCGTCCTCTTTGGTGTGTGATCTCCCCGAATCTCCACTACTCTTCGGTGGCTGCTATCAATCCTTAGTGAGCATTTCCACCACCCGCGCTAGGTGATCCACATGAAGAAGGATCGGGTTTATGCGGGGTCAGCCAAGACTACCACAATGGCTGGGGTATGTTATTACTTTGCTCATTCGGTTGCATCGGTCCGACCCTGTGGTGGGACATCTCTGGCCGAAGGGTTGTCTAGTTTGGTGTTGTTGAGTGCTCAAAATTTGGTATTGATGACCATTTCTCGATGTTTTATTTAGCTCGTTAGAAATTTTTATGTTTGTTTTAGGGGAAACGAATATTCTCTCCTCATAGACGGCCCTAATCTGATGTGTTCATATCTGTTTTCACGGATCTCGATGATGTTGAGCCTGTAAAAATGAGCAGCGGTTATGCCAGGGACCATTGTTGTGGTGGCCGAAGGCACTTCGATGCTTAATCCATATCTCGATGCAAGGAAAAAGAAAGACTATATGCAAAATGCAGTGTGTATGCAAACCTTTCTTTCTTCTTTTATCATCTCTTATAGTGAGTGTTCCCTCACCAACTGTCCCTGTGATCCAAGGCATGATGGAGGGAGGAGATCTTGCATAAGATCTTACTTGTGCATGAATGAGTCTTTTCGGCACTTGGCTCTGTTTAGGACCCAATGCTTGATTGGGCTAAGAGCTGATTTCATGTGAGTGGATCTCGAGCCTATGACAGCTCTGAGATCTGCGTTTCGGGCCTTATTCCTTAGGCCAAGCCCTAAAACCCGTGTCTCTATTGGGTTAGCGTATCTTGGGGCGGGGCACCCGACTTACAAGTTGAAGGACAGTTTGTGAATGAGTCTGCTTGGGACTGCATTGTAGCCTTTCACGTGCTAGGGTTAGCACATGCCATGTGTACAGCTGGGATCGTATGAATGATTGATGTCTCATTAGACGGTACATGGGAATTGTTAGGTCTGAACTCTCTGAACTACTTATTGGCTTGAATGTAACCCGTAAAGCTTAGCCTGGTTCATTCCACATCATCAGAAATAGGTATGAACAACATCTTGTACATGAGAAATGACTCAAAAGTAGTGGAGAATTACTTCTCAGTATTGGTCGTCATTTCTTAGCTATTAAACATTTTTAGAAATTATAATGAGATTTGATAAATGTGTTTTGACGGTTTTGTTGTTTTAATTTCAAAAACAATCTCAATATTAGAAATTAAGGAACGAGAGTGTAAACTGCAATGGTCTCAATTTGATTTCATTTTTATGATCAGGGGTCTGAGTTTTCATAGATGATGATGACCAGAAAGCTAGTTTGAGAGTCGCTTAAATATAGGTATTCACAGAAAAACCCCATGATTAAAATAAAAAATCATATTAAACAATCAAAACAATTTTCAAATCAGACAAATTTTACTAAAAAAAAAACCTAAACCATAACTACCCATAATGGTTAGTGCCCTTAAAACAGGAAAATATTCTCTTCAATCAAAGAAAATTCTTTTTCTTCATTTTTTTTAATCATTCAAACATTAAGTTTTTTTCATCTTCTTCATGTTTATCCTTGTAACCAAGGATTGTGATTTCGTTTTTCGAGTTAATTTCGGTCTCCTGGTTTTAAGAGATATTTCGAGAAATATTTTGTTGTGTAATAAAAAAACGTATTAATTTTGAGGACAAATGAAATATATATTATAAATTTCAAGGCTATATGAAATATGTGAAAAGAATAAGATACAAATAAATTAACCTATTGGACACATTAAATAAAACATAAATACCAAATATCACTTAAATTCATGACATAAATATTAAAGTTATAAAAAAAAAACTCCACTTTATGACATCATTCTAAAGTTGGATAGAGTTGGGCTAAGCAAACAGGTTTAAAAAACATGTTTAATAACCATGTTGACGTGGACACTAGCCACCGTGGATCCGAACAATTGCTGCAGAAAAAGGGTCAAAAGAGAGAAAAACCAAAGAAGAAGAAGAATGAAGAAGAGAGAGAGTTTGGTGAAGGGTCATCTTAGCTCTAAAATCACAAATCCTTCGTCTCTTCTCTACTACCATTTTTTCTTCTATTTTTTTAGTTGTTTCTCTCTCTTTCTAATGGTGGATGTTAACTTGTGATTATGCGAAGAAGAAGAACATCGATGAGATGGTGACTTCTTCACTGTCTACAGTGATGTTCTTCCATCTTCGACCTATTCATTTCATCATTTCATCTCTCTCTGTCACTATGCATCATTAGTAAGGTCTTCAAGTGTTAAAGGTCAAATCTCTCCCAAAGACCTTCTGTTATGCTCTGATCTTGGTGGTTCTTGGATACTTTTTTCTCTTGTGATTGGTACTGGATCTAGCATTATTGTTCCACAAATGTGTTTTATTGGACTAGACTAAAATCTTGTCACCTCCCTCTTCATTAAGCGAACATTCCCTCGTTTTCGAAACTCCAAACGTGCTGGCATGAAGAAAAACTTCTAAGGTATCGTTAGATTTACTTCCTTTTTTTTTAAGTAGCTCGGATTTCTCAGTGAGGGTTTCGTTCATAACTTTTATTAAAGTACCGTCTACGTTAGCTACTATCTGATAAGTTCATGCTCATAATCTGTTTGAGAAAATGTCGCAATGAAACCATGGAGGTATTATTGAAGAGATAAACTGAAAGTATGGACAATTGGGTAAAATAATTCAAAGCTTAAAACTCCATTGATTATACAATGAAGCAGAGTACAGATTTCACAAGACAGTGGTTTGAGGAGTTATGTTTTTTAAGTTTATTCTTTTTGTGCTTGTAACTCAACTGAAGGAGCTCTATTGTTTGTACTAGTGCTTTGCAGTTCGAATGAACCCGGAAAAATGAGGCAACCTCCACTCTCTTCATTTTGCCTATGAAGATAGTGGGATAGAGTGGCTCTATATTCTTTTGATTTTGATGTTTTCGCGTGTCTGTCTTCATCCATTGTTTACCCAAAGGTTTATGTAACTAGTACGAAGCGTCTCAACGATTGGTAAATTAAATGGCATGTGTGTCACTGATACAGTTGGGTGTCACAAGTCCTGATCCAGATACGACAGTTTTGGTGATTCATGCATGCTTTGATTGATATTTGTTATTATCTTAATCTTCTTTTCTTGTGATCAGATCAATCAGCAGAATACTTCGACTTTGTCATCGTCAATGAGGTAACACTCCACCCATTGAATTCAATTATTCAAACTAATGCATGGTATGGTTAGATTTTGATTCCAATTTCTGAAATGCAGCCTAATGCTGAAAACTGATGGTATTACTCCATTACTTTCATCGGTAGCTGCGGGTTCATTTCCATGTTTGGAGCTGTTGATTCAGGTAAGAGATTTATTTTTTTTGTTTTTATTGATTTGGCAGGAATATGGTGAAGAGATCAGTCTTTGAAATTATCAGCAAAAAATGCCTTAGTGGGTCAATGGTGTCTCATTAGAATGTCAGAGTATATACGAGTTGTGTGCATTCTGTGTACAAGTATATATGTGCAAATGCTGACTTCTGTGTTTTCTTCTGTGCAGGCAGGGGCTAACCCAAACGTTACTGCAGGTGGTGCAAGAATTCAGTTAGGTCAGTAAGTAGTCTGTCAAGTTGCTGCTCAAGTGGTTGGTTGCTCTGTCTGCCCAAGTTGCTGCTCTGTCAAGATTGTTCATAAGGCAGTTAGCAGTTTGTCAAGTTGCTGCTATAGTGCTATGTCAAGATGTTCATCTGTGATGCAAGTAGCATTCTGTCAAGTTGCTCTATATTTGTTAGCAGTTAGTCTAGGTTGCTTTGAATGTTTGAGAAATCACACATTGTATAAATAGAACTTAGGAAATACAATTGAGGCATTGAGAATTCTGTACATGAGCATTCTGCTCTACAATTGGAGAGACAAGCCTCTCGAAGTGCTTGAACATCTTGTATAAACTCCTACTTTTCTTCTATAAACTGTTCTTCATTCTCTGATTTTACTTTAAGTCTATTTGTGAATTCTGCAATACATACCAGAGCGTTGATGGAATAATTGAACATATGCAATCTAAAGCAGGAATAGAACAAGTATTCAATTCGTTATTTTAAGCTTTGAGAAGATTGAAAATGCATGACAATTTACTATCTCCATGAGCAGATGGTACACAAGCCCATCGCTCCATTCTTCACATCTGCCTACAATTTAAAAACCAAAACTATAATAAGAACAAAAGTAAAACAATCAAGAAATCAAAGGTAATAGAAATAAGGTACCTTAGGTATTAATCGAGTTTATTCTCCCAACCCAAAATCCATGTTATTGGAGAAACATGTTGTATTTGGTGTCTACAAAAAAAAAAACAAAGAAGTGACATAAAAAATAATGTACAAAATAATTTACTACACATTTGCCTATGAAATGCAAACCTGAGTAAGAAGAGAAAAAAATGGATCTTCCCCACGCGAATCATGTTCGACATTCGTTGAATTTGGATCATGTCTCATAGAATCATAATGATCACTACCCTCCATCAGATCAACCTGAGTTTGAAAATATTTGAGACTATTTAACATTATCAAAACTTAACATTCGAAAATTAACAAACCTGCATATTGAGATTGACTGGTCCATGTGACATGTGTTGTGAAGTAGTATATCTTACTTGTGAAGCCTAAAAAAAAAAAGTTAGACTCTCTAACTAAAATATGGTACATTATTTTTCAAAAATACTATTTATTTTACCTTTTCAGGTCCATGTTGAATTTTTCTTCTTCGTGGTTCCACTATTTTCCCTTTAACAACTTGTTCAACCTTGGATTCCAACCTCTTTTCACGCTGTCGACCTTTACGAGAAACCACTATAGGGTCATGAATTTTATCGCTTTCTTTACCATTGGGCACTACGGTTGCCATTCCAAGAGGAGAAGAATCACATAGCTTCATATTCTTCACTTTTTGAATCATTGAATGAATCCAACATTCTACCTCTGTTGTAATAACTTGATGATCAATCACCAAGTCAGCAAGTTCATGAAACTCATTACACATTCAATCATAACGTTCATTTTCAGGGTTCAAGGTCCAATCAGAGTAAACAATGTTCACCTTTGTATGACACCTCTTCACATCATTTCTCCACCTTCGAAGAATATATTTCTCAGGCAACTTTAATTGTTCTTTTTGAATCAACACTGCCAAGGCATGTCTGCATAAGATTCCCCTAAATTCAAATAATTGGCAGTTACACTTGATTTCAACATCAATAACATTTTCAAATAAAACGTTGAAAGTGTCTCGACGATGGAATTTTCCTCCTACGTACATGTCCTCTGCAACAACATAAAAACGACGATCATATGCATCTGTCCAACTAGTAATCAAGCATGAAATCTTTTGTTTAATCTCTTCTTGAAATTCCTTGAACTTTGATGTAGTGTAAGGAACCTGAAACTGTATTTCCAATGGATAATGAGTAATGCATGGAATCTGTCGGTCAAAAGAATTGAAGTCTGCTTCTTTTTCTTTTTGCACCTTACTTCGTAGTGCATTTTCATACTGTTTAACAAATTGTTTCAGGGTAATCTTTGAGTTCACATAACCATCAAAAAAGGCATTCATGCTTTCACTTCTTTGAGTTGACGACATTCCCGCCAAAAAAGTATCCTTCAAAAATGTTGGTACCCAATGCCTCTTTTCATTGTACAACTCATTCAACCAATCATTATTACCCAGCATATAATTGTCAATGAGATATGACCAATGTTCTTCAAAGTCCTTATGAGTCAAAGAATCATAAACTGGTCTTTGTAAGGCATGTTTGATATCATCATATTTATTATAGCTACTTAACTTTTCAGGCAACTTCTTCATAATGTGCCATATGCACCACCTATGACGTGTGTTAGGAAACACAATTTCAATTGCTTTCTTCATTGCTTTGTCTTGGTCGGTGATTATCGTTGTGGGAGCACTTTCATTCATACAAACCAACCAAGATTTGAAAAGCCAAATGAATGTCTCAATAGTTTCACTTGAGATCAATCCACAACCAAAAATTATTGATTGACCATGATGATTAACACCAACAAAAGGGGTGAATGGCATGTCATACTTATTTGTCAAATACGTAGTATCAAAGGTAATGACATCACCAAACTCTTTATAAGCCGCTCTACTCCATGCATCTGCCCAAAATACATTTTTCAATCTCCCTTCATCATCCAAATCAATATCATAAAAGAAATTTGCATTGTTCGCTTGCATTTTTTGAAAATAGCGTTGAAGTGCCATAGCATCCCCATCACCTAATCTTAACCGCCTCAGTTTCTCGAGATGATTATGCACATCTTTCTGTGTAAACGGGACATTATCATGGCCACCAGCTTCAGTCATAAATGAATTATAGCTTTTATATGGTCGAATGCCTGCCTTATCATTATTTTCGATTCTTCTCTGGGCGCTCTTTGTTATAATACCATTTTTCTTTTAAAACTTTGATTTCGCTGGACTGCTTAATTCATGATTGTGATCAATTATGGCCTTCGTTATCTGCACCCTATCAGGGTCAATAATAGCTCTAACCATAGCCTTACATCCACTTTTGGTAGTAGGTCGTAGCTTCAAAATTTTATTTTAACGACTTTTATATGTCCCTTCGCGAGAACATGAGAAAATCAAAAACCTAACTTCCCCTTCTTCATTCCTTTCTTGCGACCTTAATTTTTGTGAAAACCCCTTCTTATTCGCATACGTTTGGTAATAGTCTTTATACGCAATAACACTATCAAACTCCATTCCTGCATACGGCTCACATATCTCTTCTACCTATTCTTTAGCCTCACTAATTATGTCTACACCTTTTTCATTTTCATCACAATCAACTTCTTCATTCACCACATATTCAATATTGATGGAATTTGTCTCCATATCTGTGATACAAAAAAAACAAATATTGATATCCTTAAAACTGAGAATCAATATATTACCATGATCAAAACTGAGAAACTGTTCTCGGCTTCCATCCAAGACAGTATATGTAGTTAGGGACATCATGTTTTGGACCTGTAGCAAAGTCATGATGCATTTTCTATTGTAGCAAGACAGTATCCTTAAAAATAACTCTTGTAGTTTAAATTAGCACAGGAAAAGCCAAAAATAAGGATAAGGAGAAAAACTTCAAGCCACAAAAAATAGGTATATATTTTCATGATGCTTGACACACAAATATTAGTGATGATTGCAAGTATATATGGCTTATGAATGATTCAGGGGATGGTAGAGACATGAAATAGGTGCAGGCTTTGTATACCTTACATTAAAGATGTACAAAATAATTCCATGTTCCTTTTTACCCAAATCTTCATTTCATCATGCTTTTGTATAAGTTGAGGAAGACTTGCAGAATTTAAAGCAAGTATTGGTTTCATAGTTGAACTAGGATAGGATTGGATGAAACTATTAATTCTTCGATGTTAGTTGACGAGTTCTCAATTTAGCTTATTCATATTTTGGAGTGGTGGGGTACTCTCGGTACTGGTGTATCTAGTTCTCTTCAAGTACTTGTGAGTATTCTCACAGCAGTCCTATTGATTGCCTTTTGTTGAAGGCATGTGTAGGACTTCATCTGATGTATAACTAGTCATGAACAAAATACGATAACTTGTACAAACTTTACCAAACAAGAATCCAATGGCCCCAGTGAGGAAACAAAAAGAGAAAAAGCCACAAAATAAGAACCCAAATAGAGAACCACAGATTGATACAAAGGCAAATAGCATACAAAAAAACCTACAAATCACAAGAACAGATGAAGGAATAAAGGAGAGACTGACCTAAAATCGCAGTCTCTGAGAAAAATACAGATGAGCCTCCTTACTAACGTAGTCTCCTTCCTAACGCAGCCTCCTTGCTAACGTAGTCTCTTTGAAGAATACATATTTCTCCTCTTGCAATGCAATCTCCTTGCTAACGTAGTCTTTGAGAAGAATACAAAGTCTAATCACACTTTGTCAATGATTGGGTTTAAGTAGTATGGTTAAAGAGACTTGAAAATTTAATAGTGTTTCCCATTTTCGTTTTTGTTAAAATGCTGAGGTGGATATACACCTCAACATGGCTACGAAACATGTTTATAAAACATGGTTTCCTAGCATTATTGTTATTTCTAATGCTTTTGGGGATAGATTTTGGTTACTGATGGTTCCTTATCCTTTTTATATTAGATCTATGGCTCTTCCAGGTTGATTTATTTAGGTCTCTGCTTATTATTCAAGTTTTTTTTCTATGTTGCCATTCAATTTTTAGGCCACTGCTTCGCTAACCCATGCCTAGGGCAAACAAATATAGGTGCTTGGAAGAAGAATTTTTAGGTCGCAGTGTCCTACTTTAGCGAGTTGCTAACAACGCAGTCTACGAAACCTCAACATTGGTTAAGGAGACCTCAATTTCAATATTTTTTCCCGTTTTCTTTTATGTTAAATTGCTGATGTGGATATACACCTCAACATTATTGATAGTTCTTAATAGAGTCCATATTTTAAAGAGTTTTTATTATTATGTGGAACATTTACAAGAGTTTATTATAATTAAAACTCTTCCAAAGAGTCCTTATTTTTCTTATAACATTGTTTTTCTCTGACTACCAAGCAACTACAAAGTAATGCATTGAAAATCAATGCATTGCAAAATGATGTATATGCATTACTTTGATGCATCTTTTTACAATGTACCAAGCGGAACATAAGGGAAAAATACCTTTCCTTTATATTATCTTTTTGCCGAACTGAATGCTGAAATTACAGTTCATGGCTGTTGTGCATATTGTTTCCTACTTCCCACTATTCAATTGTTGTAGTCATGCTAATCAGTAAAGACACCCTGCAGGTCAAATATTGAAGTTTGGAAACATGGCTTGTTGGATTCATTAGATCATGCTGAAAGTATATCTCTTCGGGTTGGGATCTACTATTGTCTGGCTTGTGGACCAATTTCTAATTCCACATGAAAGGCCATCTTGATTTTTGCAGCTCTCCTGTGACTGAGTAATTGACTGTTGGATTATTGGGACATCTGTTTTAGCACCAAAATCGTGTTGGTTTGATTGCTCATTGGAATTACTCGTGCAAATAACAGCTCTTGTGTTCGATAGTCTGCACAAATTACAATGTATTGCATCAAGAAACTAATTTTTTTTTTCATCAAGAAACTAATTGTCTTATTGTATATTATGTCGCTGAGATATGCACACATCAGTGCAACTAAACAAAAGAAATGTTGTAACAATTATTGCTTACTAGGGTGTGGACGCACTCTATGTACGCGCAGATATTAAATAAATTTTTTTATTTTATTACAATATTTTAATAATAAGGGAAAAAATATTATTGAAATTTTAAATAAAATAATTATTTATAATTTTAAGTGTCTATGTATAGTTTATAAATAATTAAAGTTCAAATAAATTATGATGTTGGGGTTTAAGTGTAATTAATTAATGTCTAAGAGAGGGTAGTTTTGATTGTAAGACTATGAAATGTGGAGGTTAAAATGGAAAATTAAAAAATTAGTTGTAAGGGCATTTTTTTTTATAATTTATAGATAATTTGAGGGATTTAAATAAATTATGTTAGGGGATTAGGTATAATTTATCAATGTTTAAGAGGTGCTGGTTTGGATTGTAAGAATTATAAAATGTGAAGGGTAAAAATGAGAAATATAAATGTTAGATTAATAGCTTTTTTATAATCTATAAACACTCGGAGGACTTCAAATAAACTATGTTAGGGGCTTAGATATAATTAATGGATATTTTGAGGGGCAGAGTTTGATTGTAAATAATTTAAATTTTGGGAGGACAAATTGTAAAAAAATGTAACAATGTTTTATGTCGTTTAAAGATACAAACACCCTTTGTTACGCTTACCTACCTTTTGATTTTTAGTTGTAAAATATTATAAAGTTAGAGGGCATTTGGAACAACCCAAAAATCAGGTTGAAGACATACATACAAATCATTATTCCTAGGGTGTTGACACGCAAGCACTATGTGCGCGGATATTCAATATTTTTTTATTACCGCCTTTCAATAATAATTTAAAAAATATTAATGAAATTATAAATAAAATAATTATTTATAATTATAAGGGCCTATGTATAGTTTACAAATAATTATGGGCTTTGAATAAATTATGTAAGAGACTTATGTATAATTAACAATATTTAAGGGGGTGGTTTTGATCGTAAATAATTTGAATTTATGACGGTATTTTTCATTTAAAATTACAAAATTACCCCTAATCACTGTTCACCTACCTATTGGTTTTTCTTGTAAATATAATACAATTTGGAGGGCATTTTAGGCAATTCCAAAATCAGGTTGAACACATTATATTGTTTAGATTGCGTCTAAGTAGTTGTTTGATATACTTGCAAGCTACTTTACTTTAGCAATCTAACACTAATCTGCCAAATATGTAAAAATCCAAATGCACTAGGTGCTGAGAAATTCTTTCTTGGGAAAATAGGATTTTGCTTTCTTGGTTGAGCATGGAGTGTGAGTGAGCAAAGATAAAGAAATTGGAGAAGGAAAATATCATCATATTTTTGGAATATGTCATTATGAAAAGTTTATGTTTTTGCAAATGTTAAATAAATAAACACTTGATGATACACCAAACCGTGTTCTAGTTTACTCCGACAAGTAGCATGATGATCTCGTCAACAAAGTAAAACAGGCCTAGATGAGTGTCCAATCTGGCAAAGCCCTAAAAACTCCAAGCCCACTGAGGTGGGTACCAGGAGGTTGGAGCCAATCAACGGGCCCTATTAAGCCCATAAGTCGTAAGACAAAATAAGGCAAGTATCTAGGAGTTTAACATAAGACAAACAGGCCAGCAATACATTGACTCCTACCAGGAAACAAATACTAGAGTATAAGTCATGTTTGGAAACTCTCCTGCATGGAAAACTCTCAAGAAGGAAACGAATATCATAGTATAAGTCGTGCATGGAAACTCTCCTGCGTGGACCACGCTCCACAAGGAAAGGATCTCTAATAAATATCTTTCCCTAAACCACGACATCAAAGGCATAGCTCAACAAGGACTCTCGCATGATAATTAGGGCACAAGGTTGAGGAACTAAGGTACGTTACAGAACCCAATCATAAGCATTACACCTTTTCAAGCCTTGTCTGACTTAAGTATCAGAGTGTCATCGGCCGCCACAAAAGTGGTCTTTGGCTCACTGTGTTCCTTGTGCAGGTCAAGATCAAGGAGATCGAAAACTGATTCATCAGTTTGGCGCCATCCGTGGAGACCAACAAATTTCCTAAGAAAACAAAGATAACACCCCTTGAAAAATGGTAACCACGAGATCTCGTAATAGCAGTGAAATTGCCGAGCCTTCAAACGCTCAAATCGGCGCAATACCATCAGTTCCGATGGTACCAGCCACGCGGGAGAACATCTACAAGCCCCGTGTCGGCTGCATCCATTACGAACACTAGGATTGATCAACTATTAGCCCAAATGCAGCAGATCGCTCGAGTGGTGGAGGTACTTGCTCATCAGAACCCACCACTCGTAGGCAGTGACAGGGAGGGAGAAATGACCCTATCTCCGCAAGAGAATAGAGAGCCACAATGTCTTTGCTGGTTTTCATGGGACCAAGAACAACGAAAACCAGGGGATCGGAGTGGTCCATGGAGACATTTAAAACAAACAAGCCCAATGCACAAAATCCCCTCCGTTGTGGGGCTACCAATTCAAATGTGCTGTACAACCTCACCGTCCCCCCGTTCGCTGATCAGATCATGAACGCACCACTGCCAAATAAGCTCAGCCCCCCAAAGTTGGAGTCCTATGATGGGTCAGCAGACTCATCCGACCATCTATGCCATTACCATCATGTGATGGCACTAAAAAAAGGATCTGAAGCAGTAATGTGCCGGATATTTCCCATTATCCTGAAGAAAGCAACGCTGACCTGGTTCCACAGTCTTCTTCTGAGATCTATTGACTCATTCTAGATGGTAGGCCAAAGTGTTTATCACTCGCTTTGTCGGCAGCCAATGGATTAGGAAGGGCATGCATTACTTGTTCAGCCTCAAGCAGAAGCCAAATGAAATGCTGAGGAGTACGTCACCATCTTCAATGACGAGTTAACTTTGATCGACGGTTGCAGCGACAACACCTCAGTCACAGCCTTAACCTCAGGTCTGAGGAGAGGTCAATTCTACAACTTCCTCACATTGGAATCTCCAACTGACATGGCGGGCTTGCTGAAGAGCGCTTAGAAAAACATCACCCTTGAGGAGATGTTGGCCACCAGAAACAGGGGAGAAATTGACAAGAAATATTCCCGTGGTTCCAGAAATAAAAAGGAGGTAAAGAAACAGGAGGACAATGACAAAAGCAAAAGGAAGTGAAGCGATAGTAAGCCAGACTCTGGCTGGTTGAGGCAAAATAAAGCCTCAAACTTCGTTGGATCCAAATCCTTCACTCCCCTCAACTCTAGCCTGTCGAACGTCCTTAATGCCATTAAAAATTGGGGAGAAGTGAAGTGGCCCTCCAAATAGCGAGGAGATCCTTCCCTGTGGGACAATGGCAAATACTGCTCATTTCGCAAAGACAACGGCCACCACCATCGAATATTGCAAGAATCTCATAAACAAGATTGAGTATTGGATCGAGAAGGGAAAACTCAAAACATTCCTGAGCCCGGAAAGAAGACAAGATCGGACAAAGAAAAATGGTCTAAGAGATAAAAGAAAAGGCAGCTAGCGTGATATATGTCCTACATGGGGTATGTTGAGCAATCCAATAGATCTCGAAAGAGGACGCTCCGCGATATGTGGACCCTGTCCACCTATGAAGATCGACAAGTGCAATATGCACGTGGTTAGAACCCGATCCCATCGTTGAAATTCACGGATAAGGACCACCAAGGTTTCCATTCTCCTCACAATGACACCTTGGTTATCTCATTCCTCTTAGCGAAGTAGGAAGTGAATAGGTCGTTGGTAGACACATGAAGCTCTCTGAACATCCCGTTCCTCAATGCGTTCCAAAGAGGAGACCTTGATGCTCGCCAGTCACCCCATGATCGGGTTTAGCAGGAGAGCCACAACTACAGAAAGTCTTGTTCCAGAAGTTTTTTGTGTTCGATGCCCCATCCACCTACAATATCATCTTGAGAAGGCCTTGGCTCGATCAGATGGAAGCAGTAGTTTCCATTTTGCATCAATGCATCAAGTACCCTACCAATGAGGCAGAAGGGACCATTCGAGGAGACCAGCCGTCAGCAAGACATTGCCACTATGCCGCGTTAAAGTAGCAGAATTGTTAGCGATTATAGCCTGGGTCCACGGGTCAGACTTCTCAGAGCCCGGGCTCAAGGAGGATAGAAAGGTATCCCTGTTCGGATGAGGAGACTCCATTCAGTCCAAGGAGAAGATCCAATGTCCTCCAGCCAGGGGTGGAGTCAATAGCGGTCGACCTTGACAACCCCAATAACAATAGAACCGACGAGATAAGTTCCCGCCTGAGCAAAGAATTGGTTGAATGACTAATAATGTTGTTAAGGGAGAATAAAGACAACTTTGCCTGGCGATGCGGAACATGGTGAGAATTGACCCTTTCGTGATCACCCATCGATTGGAAGTTGTCCTGAGCGGAAGAAGACGAGACCCATTACCTTCGAATAGAGTAGGATCATCAATGGAAATGTACAAAGGCTACTTAACGCTGACATGATTAAGGAAGCACGATACCCAGATTGGCTGACAAATACCATCTTGGTAAGAAAGAATAGTAGAGAATCTGTGTGGATTACACATGCCCGAATATGGCTTGTCCAAAAAATTACCCACCACTTCCCCCTCATTGATCAGATCATGGACGCCACGCCTGAACACAACCTTCTAAGCTTCATGGATGCTTACTCCAGACATCACCAGATACAAATGCACCCCCATACCAAGAGAGCGCCTCCTTCATAACTGAAAGAAGGACATGCCGTTATCAGGTGAGGTTGTTCGGTCTAAAGAGTGCGGGAACAACGCATCAACTACTGGTAAACCAAATGTTCAATGGATGAGCAGGCATAATCATGGACGACTCAATGCATCTAACCATTCCACTTCATATGAACCAAGACAAGGCCCCGACCACCAAGACTCAACTAAGTAATAAGTCAAGGTCTTGTCCTGAAAAGACCATCTGTCATTCTAGTTCTACTAAAAACTAAGTAGCAGCACTTTAACAGACCAACGTCTACTTAGAAAGCGGGCAACCAACAAGAAATGACCCGCCCACATAAAGATCATTTTCAGTGACTTCGTTATCATCAGTTAATCATACATTTTCATTTGGGAACTACACAAATTGAGTTAGGACCACACGCATCTCCTTCAGGACCAGATTAGCATAGTCCCTACTCAGAGTTAAACTGTCTCATTTTATATTTTTTCATAGTATAGAGGAATTGTTCGCACAAGCCTATATGATACAAAATCATTCAGGGAATAAAAGAAATTGCATTCTAAAAAAACAGAGGTGAATTCTAAGAAAACAATCTTTATTGATTACTAAAAAGTTGTTACAAAGCTTGACTGACTGGCCAGTACAAAAGTTTACACAATATAAGTATCTAAGCCTGGTGCGAGTAAGGATCCGCCGGTACACACATCGAGACTTTGTTCCACCAATCTGCTTTTAGAAAAGGACTTGGAAGTCAAGCAAATAGTAGCGACCACACAAAGTTGGCTATCGATACACACGTCGATACTTTGTTCCGCCACTTTGCCTTGAGAAGAGGATTTGGAAGTGATCGCAAAGGTACCCAAGGTTGGCTGCTGGGGTGATCCTTCGGAAAAGGGATGCCAAGGGTGAATCAAAGTTAGCACCCCAAGGTCGCATGTCGCACCCACCTGAGCTCCATTCCGCCAATCTGCCTTCCAGTTGTGGCATCAAACTTGAACCCCAAAAGAGAGCAACGGAAACAACCACCTTACATTAGCTATGGGTGTTATCCCCACCTTGGATTGAAAAATACGTCGTGGGGGCATTGGAATATGGAAGACAAACACTACACCAAAAGGCCTATTTAGCTACGTGGAGCTGGCCACGGTTCTAAACCATTGGTTTATTTGCCACGGCAAAAAATCGTGGCTATAATGACCAACGGCTTAAAACCGTGGCTAAAAAAAAATGGCCACGGCCCACAACCGTTGGTTTATTTGCCACGGCCAAAAACCGTGGCTATAATGACCAACGACCTAAAACCGTGGCTAAAAAAATGGCCACGGCTCAAAACCGTTGGTGTATTTGCCACGAAAAAAAATCGTGGCTATAATGACCAACGACCTAAAACCGTGGCTAAAAAAAATGGCCACGGCTCAAAACTGTGGCTATATTGACCAACGGCTAAAAACCGTGGCTACCCTAAAAACGCTGAAAAAATTTTGGGCGAGCTTTTTGGCGCTCGATTCTTTCCTCCCTCCTTTCCTTGGCGCTCGAAGGTCCTCCTTCCCTGCTCCCTCCACTCGACTTCCACCTTCCCTGCTCGACTTCCACCTTCCCTGCTCCCTCCACTCGACATCGACCCTCCCTGCTCCCCTCCACTCCACTCCACTCGAAGCTCCTCCTTCCCTGCTCCCCTCCACTCGACTTCCCTGCTCCCTCCACTCGACATCGACCCTCCCTGCTCCCTCGACTTCCCTGCTCCCTCGACTTCCCTCCTCCCCTCCTTCCCTCGTCCCTCGACTTCCTTGCTCCTCCCTCGACTTCCCTCCTCCTCTCCTTCCCTGCTCTTCCGTCCTTGCTCGGCGTCTTCAACCTCCAAACCATTTTGCAAAAATTCATTAAGCGACTGCAGATTCTCTCGTACAGGTACTCTCTCTCTCTGCTTTCTTTTTGTGTCTTCTATCTTAGTTTTTATGGGGTGTTAAGTGTTTGATTAAAGGACAACCTAATTATATCAAAAAATTCATTACTTCGAACCTTTGAATCTTGATTTCATCATAATTACCTTACATGGTTACTCGTAACCATTACGGATTAGACCAGTGTGGTAGCAGTTAGTAACTGAAAAACGCTTTCGGTTTATCTCAAATGATAAAGAATGACGAATTATTGAGATTGTTATAGACTTTGTCAATGCTAGTTGTTATCTGCTTTACTCTTTTGTTAGTTGATAAGATAAGTCTATTTTGCCTGTTTATTCCTCTTATAAGCATGCTCCTTGTCAATCTTGTTTTTACTACTTTTACCTTCAAATGCAACTTGACCATGACATGGGATTTCTGCATTTCTAGTAGCAAATATGACATGAATTTGTGATTAGCAGTATGTTAGAACTTAGAATGATGACTTGGAAACAAAACTGTTGTTCTAATTCCACTCCATACAGTGAAGTCTTTGTAAGGCTAAGGCTCGGGATGCCTGGTTGAAGAAAAAATTCATTATATTCATATCTTTCTTATTCCAGTCAACCATTACGAAGGCTGCTTTTGGACAAAGCTTTCTGCCTATTTAGGAAGAGGAAACAATAAAATGTATCTCATGTTGGATACCAATTTGTGGTTCTAATGAATGGAGTTTTCTTCTTTAGATCTTCACCTAACAATCCAACCGATAACTACTAATTAACTCAATGTATGAAACAAAAAGAATCAAAGTCTTCATGAAAAAAATCAAAGTCGTAATGAAACCATTTTATTCGAAATTTCTAAACACGTTTTGGAAATTGAAAATAAAAGCCAAGACAATGTCATTCCGTGTTACTTACAAGTTAACTTGTCCTGACTATTCTTTCTACGTTTAATTCAATGCTCTATAAATACCGATAATCATTCTAAAATCTTACAAACCTCACACCTGAAATACAATACTCAAAAGCGTACCTATTAAGACCCAAACTGCTTGAATATGTCTGCCTTAACATCATCAGGAAGCAGCACCACCAGCACCATAAGAAGCAAAACATTTCAAGGCCTAGGAAACCTAGTTAAACTTCTCCCTAGTGGTACTGTCTTCGTATTCGAGTTCCTGAATCCTGTTATGACAAACAACGGCCAATGTCACACTAGTAACAAATACCTCACCAGTATCCTCATTGCACTTTGTGGAATCTCTTGTATAGTCTCATCCTTTATAGATAGTTCCACCGATGATGAAGGTGTTACTCAAGTTGGGTTCGTATCATGCAAAGGTGTTAAGTCTACTTCATCTAGTTCAACCAGTTCATCAGCCAATAAACTCCAAATGATGGACTTTGTCCATGCTCTTCTATCAGTGATTGTATTTGAAGTGATTGCACTGCTGGATCCTAATACAGTTGATTGCTTCTACCCATCTTTAGAGAAAACTGAGAAGAATGTTGTCATGATCTTGCCTATTGCTATAGGGGCTGCCCATAGTGTCATATCTGTTTTGTTTCCTTCGAAGCGGAATGGTGTAGGCTACTCTACTACTGGTACTACCACAAGCCAGAGCTCATCATAGAAATCATTGTGTGGTAGATGTTAAATATATAAGGACCAATATTATTTGATTAAATGCTTACTGGAGTTGCTCAAATTATAAGTAAGTTGAATGATAAGATGTACACTACACCAAAAGGCGTGTTTTGCTATGCGGAGATGGCCACGGTTCTAAACCGTTGGTTTATTTGCTACGGCAAAAAACCGTGGCTATAATGACCAACGGCTTAAAACAGTGGCTAAAAAAAAATGGCCACGGCCCAAAACTGTTGGTTTATTTGCCATGGCCAAAAACCGTGGCTATAATGACCAACGGCCTAAAACCGTGGCTAAAAGAAATGGCCACGGCTCAAAACCGTTGGTGTATTTGGCACCGTTCTCTTGAACTATTCAAAGAATTATCTTCAAATGATTATTGTTATTCTTGTCTATTTTTATCTGTGTGTTTTACTATTTCTGTATGTTCTTTCTCATGTGTTCAACTATCTGTTCTAGACTGTAAGTTTAGTTTGCTTTTTGAAACCTAGTAGTCCTGGGTGCAAAATTGGTATCAGATGAACTGAAACTGATTGGAAAGATGGAGGTAGTGTCAATAAAAGCATATCTTTATTTCTATTTGTTTTCTCAAAACAATTCTAAGAACAATTCTTGGATGAACACCTCGTTATACTAGCAGTAACCTAGTATCGGCATGGTTCTCTTGAACTGTTCAAAGAATTATCTTCAAATGATTATTTTTATTCTTGTCTATTTTTATCTGTGTGTTTTACTATTTCTGTATGTTATTTCTCTTGTGTTCAACTATCTGTTCTAGACTGTAAGTTTAGTTTGCTTTTTGAAACCTAGTAGTCCTGGGTGCAAAATTGGTATCAGATGAACTGAAACTGATTGGAAAGATGGAGGTAGTGTCAATAAAAGCATATCTTTATTTCTATTTGTTTTCTCAAAACAATTCTAAGAACAATTCTTGGATGAACACCTCGTTATACTAGCAGTAACCTAGTATCGGCATGGTTCTCTTGAACTTTTCAAAGAATTATCTTCAAATGATTATTTTTATTCTTGTCTATTTTTATCTGTGTGTTTTACTATTTCTGTATGTTATTTCTCTTGTGTTCAACTATCTGTTCTAGACTGTAAGTTTAGTTTGCTTTCTGAAACCTAGTAGTCCTGGGTGCAAAATTGGTATCAGATGAACTGAAACTGATTGGAAAGATGGAGGTAGTGTCAATAAAAGCATATCTTTATTTCTATTTGTTTTCTCAAAACAATTCTAAGAACAATTCTTGGATGAACACCTCGTTATACTAGCGGTAACCTAGTATCGGCATGGTTCTCTTGAACTGTTCAAAGAATTATCTTCAAATGATTGTTGTTATTCTTGTCTATTTTTATCTGTGTGTTTTACTATTTTTGTATGTTATTTCTCCTGTGTTCAACTATCTGTTCTAGATTGTAAGTTTAGTTTGCTTTTTGAAACCTAGTAGTCCTGGGTGCAAAATTGGTATCAGATGAACTGAAACTGATTGGAAAGATGTAGGTAGTGTCAATAAAAGCATTTCTTTATTTCTATTTGTTTCTCAAAACAATTCTAAGAACAATTCTTGCATGAACACCTGGTTATACTAGCGGTAACCTAGTATCGGCACCGTTCTCTTGAACTGTTCAAAGAATTATCTTCAAATTATTATTGTTATTCTTGTCTATTTTTATCTGTGTGTTTTACTATTTCTGTATGTTATTTCTCCTGTGTTCAACTATCTGTTCTAGACTGTAAGTTTAGTTTGCTTTCTGAAACCTAGTAGTCCTGGGTGCAAAATTGGTATCAGATGAACTGAAACTGATTGGAAAGATGGAGGTAGTAGGGTACTCCCATGTATTCCATGTATATTGAATACTAGTTGATTAAGCAGACACTCTTAGATATTATTCTAGTAAACTAATTTGCTTCTTATGCCAATTCATGGGCCTCAAAGGGAGATGATTAAGGGGAAAGACAACCCCAACCTGAAGAGCTTACTGGAATTTTAATTGATTATGCTACAATATTTTTTGATGCATTTCTAATGCTAGTTTAGTTATCCTCTTTGGTTGAGACCAATTATTTTGTCTTTGGTTCTTATTTTGACTTTTGAGTTGGGAAAGGGAAGCTTTGTAGCTAAGTATTCAGATTGGCTTTTCCAATGCTCTATAAAAATCTATTTGTGGTGATATGTTGTGGAAGGAAACTATCTATAAATGTAGTGTATATAGTTGTTTCTTATTTCTTTTTGTTTGATAATGGTTAATATCTATAATGTCATTGATAGAAATGGGTAGTACTCGCGGCAATCTCTCCACCAATGATGTCACTACATCTACAAATGATGATAGTGATGTTAAAAAGACCATACAGTTCAATGTCCATGGTTTAGCAGTTGGACCTGGTGCTAGAAATTTCAATAAACACATTGGAAAGCTTGTTGAAACCCTTGTGCCCATCAAATTCAAGGGTTGGCACCATGTTACTGACAACTACAAAGAGGATGTGTGGAATGGCCTCAAGGTGAGATTTTACATCATTGATTTTCATAATGTCTTATTTTATTGTCAACTTATATCTCAATGGCTTATTTGTAGCGTGAATACGACATCCCAAATTATGTGAAAAGGAGTGCATTTGAAAATGCCAGAATATTTCAGAAGGTTCAAGGCAGATCTTAGGAAGGACTATTTGGATAAGTATCCAAGGCAGATCTTAGGCAGAATATTTTCCGATGATATAATTGAACATATCTTAAAATTTTTACCAATAAAGACGACAATCTGTGCTGGAGCCAAGTCCATTAGACTCTCAGCATCATGGAAACAAAACCTTAATTTAGATTTTGGTAAGGCCATGACCAGAAATGTCATACTTCGAACAGATTACATTTCTGCAATTGAAAAGGTCCTAGAAAGTCATTTGGGACCAAAGGTACGTTCTTTTCGCTTGTGCTTTGATCCATATGAAGTGCAATATAAATTTTATGATTGGATCAAAATTGTTGTATCAAAAGACGTGGAAGAGTTGGATCTGGACTTCTCAGAGTCATATGGATATTTTCATTTCCCATCTGATTATTTGTTGGGTTGTTTATCAATAGTGACGTTGAAATTATCAGGTTCTACGTTAATATTTTCTAGTACTTTCACTGGTTTTGTTGAAATAGAAAGTACTTTCACTGGTTTTCTGGACTTCCTATTTTCTAGTACTTTCACTGGTTTTCTGGACTTCTCAGTAAGTAGAAAGTCACTGGTTTTGTTTATCAATAGTGACGTTGAAATTATCTGATTATTTGTTTGGTTGATGCTTTTGTTGTACAGTTTGACTGTGTTTATATGTTTTATCAGGAAATGAAATTTTGTATGCTAAGACATGACAAAGTAGGCCAAATTAGGAGCTCCATCTTTTACATTAGTCAGATTTAGTATATTTTGCTGTTCTTTTTGTTCCCCTCAACTAGTTGGACCATCTCAGTCTCTAGCTTGTATTTTCTTCTATTTGGTTTTTAATGCATTTGTGTTTTGTTGAGAGAAAAATCATATAGTTGAAAAAATTATTATGTTGGAATCTGCAGTGTTGGTCGGCAGCTTCTTTGTTGAAGCACAAGATTGATCACAGGGAATCATTTTCACTGGCAAAGCAGCACTTGAATTTTGAGTGCACAGAAGAAAAGACGCATCCTATGTACAAAAAATAGCGAACGCTGAAGATAAATTTTTGTCATGCAGAAAACGTTAAATTCAGTTCTTCAGGTAGCCCTGCCCCAGAAACTAAATAAGCTCAGAAGCAGCCTTCACAGGCAAGGCATACAATACCAACTGCTTTTGTCCAAGAGGAGTTGGAGGAAGGAGAGATCAGAATGAGCGCTCAAAGTATCAGCTGCTTCAATCAACAAGACTCTACAAAGCAGGGGCAAGCATCTGACTCTGAAAAGGCCCAAGAATCCCCAAGAAATGAGTCTGGCAAGGCCATTACTCAAGTTAAGAGGTTTTACAGCGAGAGGATGCGGAGGATTGGAGCAAGGAAATGAAAGAATACAATGCATTGAATAAAAAAATGGAAGAAGCAAAAGTTTGGTTGGAATGCGAGCACAAGATTGAGTCAGCTGTAATACGTACTCTACATAATCAAATGTCAGTAAGATTAGAAAAGCTGAAAGTGGTAGATCAGAACTTCGAGAAGAAAATAGAGGAATTCAAACTTCACAAGGAGACCGAACACAAGAAACTTGAGGACATGCAACAAACAGAAAGGGATGAAGAAAAACGGTTGAAATCTCAGTGGATGAAGGAAGCAAAACATGGGTCATCCGTGGATCCTTATGTCATGCTCCCATTGCCAGATTTTGGGGCTAGCATGGAGGGTTTTGATGAAGATGGAATATGTCATGAAAAGGGTGTTGTTCCAACATTCACTGGAACCTCTGTATAGACTCTGGAACCTACTGGAGTTACAATGAGAGGCATGTAGCCCTTGCTCCAGACTTTGCGGTTTCATCAGTTCAGGTACATCTTTTTCTATTCGAATTGCATGTATACATGTGAAACTGCTCCATTTTTAGAAATTATTTTTTTCTCTTTCTAAACTATTCATTTGATGTTTGCACTTAACTATGGCATGTCGCCATACAGTCTGGTGAAATGGGTGAATGTAATACTAGCTTAGATTCTTGTGAAAATGGTGTAGCACCATCCTTGGAGCAAAATCAGAGAGGCTCACCTTTTGTTGAGCAGCATGCTGTGCTTGCTGAAGATGATGGAATTTCATAAATTCAGGTACAATTTTTGTTTGTTGAGACTCCTATGTGACAAAATGGCCCTTTTAAAGTTTCTCTTTTACAGTCTGATCAGGTGGATGAAAACAATACTTGGGTAGATTGTCTCGAAAATAGGGACTCCTATGTGTGGCTGTTTGCTGTATGAACAAGCTTGAATTAGTCAAGCTTCTCCTCACACTTGTTTGTCCCACCTGAGTCTTGAATGTCTCTACACACAAGTTGTTTGTTACTACTTGCTAAAGGTTCTGATTTGGATGTGTATCAGTTTATGAGCCTGAATGAGTGTTTTTTATGTATAATTTCTTCCAAGTCTTATCTTCCTAAACCAAACAAATTGAAGTCCCTCTTATTCTTCCTTCTTTTACTATACTCCCTTATTTTAATCTATGTTTCCCCCAACACTGCTGCCTGCCGTATGACTTTTTATACTCTGGGATGTTTGTCACTCATTGAAAACCATTTGAGAGCTTGCATCTTGCTATTTGGAGCCCGGGTAGTGGTTTATGGATTCTGCAAGGGAATGCTTTTTCTTCATTCATGATATCAAAATTCTTCCATAAGATGTTTTAATCTACAATAAGGGTTAAACTTCAGTCACCATCAGCTCTATGATGAATTGATAGAGACAGTGAAACAAAATACAGATGATGCATATTGTTGTTCCTACTGTTCTTAATTTATTCAAATAATAAATTTTGCTTCACTTTGAAAATAATCTTTTGATGTTATTGGTTTTTGCAGGAAAAATGGCTTCCAACTTTAAGAAATCTTGTTTCTCATATCAATGACACTTTCAGTCACAACTTCCAAGAGATGGTTGTTGCGGGAGAGGTACTTCATATGCATATTTAATTGGATTCTGATTGCTAAGACTAAATAGGGATTGAGTTTCATCCACTATGACAAGCTCCAGTCACATACCAATGCTAAATCGTTTGTGTTCATATGGGATATAGGTGAAAGTTCCATTATATGGCTGTGACTGTTATGCTTATGCTCTTCTAGCCTCTGGTTTTGTGGACCTTGTTGTTGAATCCGGCCTCAAGGTTAGACATTGATTTCTTTCCTTTCTATAATAATGATAGGATTCATATCATAACAGTCAGGATTTCCCTGTGTAACCTAATACATTGAAGCATCAATGCTTTGCACTGTTGATTTCAAAATTCTTGGCAATTGTTCTAAACTTGGGAGTTAATCTTGTTTCCTGCATTTCAGCCATATGATTTCTTGTCATTGGTTCCGGTCATAGAAGGTGCTGGTGGATTAATTACTGATTGGAAGGGGAATCAACTTTACTAGGATGTATCTTCAGAGTCATCAGCACCAAGTATGATTTCTTTCAGTGAATTTTCAGAAGAATTTTTCTAAACTCTATTATGTAAAATCTTCTTTCCTGTCCACTTACTGCGAGAGGACCAAGCACTCAGATCCAAATTAAAAAATTGGGCCCTGACTAATTCGTTTTAAATTTGGAAGCAACTTCAATTTCAAGCTTTCATAATTTTGGGTTCTTAAATGTGATTTTGCAGGTTTTAACGTGTTGGCAGCAGGTGATAAACAACTTCACCAGCATGCTTTGGATTCATTAGAGTGGAAGTGAAGAGAATGGGGAGGATGAGATGAAATAATTGAATGCTTGTTCCGGCCTTGATAGTATTTGACAGGAAAAGTGGAAAGGGTAGATAATAGTTGATGAATTCTGTGTTAATTACTTTCTTTAATATGGTAGCAAGGCATATTTTTGGGCAGCGTTACATTTTCTGAGTAAATTATGAAGGATGATTTTGTGATCATGTTGTTTCTTTAACTACAGATTTTGTTAAATGAATAGATGATTTTGTTGCTATCACTGTGTCCAGGATGTGTCAAAATTTTCCAGCAAAACCAAAAAGCAATAATGCGCATCCAGGGAATCGAACCCTGGTCAGTATTGTGGGGCTGTGATTTTGCTGCAGCAGCAAAAAAAATGTAATTTTTTTTTTGATTATATTAATTTGCAACGGTTTCAAACCCTCGCAACAAACCATATTTCTTTTTTTTTGAATTTTGTTTTGACTGGCCACGGCTTAAAACCGTGGTACTTAATTATTGCCACGGCTTAAAACCGTGGCCAGCTTGCAACGGCTTAAAACCGTGGCCATCCTTGCCACGGCTTATAACCGTGGCCATCATGCTTGCCACGGCTTAAAATTGTGGCCATCGTGCTTGCAACGGCTTAAAACCGTGGCCATCATGCTTGCAACGGCTTAAAACCGTGGCCATCTTTGCCACGGCTTAAAACCGTGGCCATCATGCTTGCAACGGCTTAAAACCGTGGCCAGCTTTGCCACGGCTTAAAACTGTGGACATCATGCTTGCAACGGCTTAAAACCGTGGCTAAATCATCAAGCGTCCCTAACATAAAACCGTTGCTAACATGTGTTGCCACGGTTTATAGCCGTCAATGATGATTTCGCGACGCCTCTACTACCCACGCCTCTAAGCCGTGGCAATTGGTTATCCCCATGGTCCAAAACCGTTGCTGATGGGTATTTTTGGTGTAGTGAAACTTGACCCTTAAGAGGGAGTTTGTACTTCTTTTTCGCTGTATGAGAAGAAATTACGAGGGCCTATGGAACCATTGGATGCTCACTCAAACCATGTGGCATCACCCAGTAGCATGTCTCGTTAAGACTCATCGTTTCAAATGTCATAACATTTTAAGACTCCAACAATAGAGATCTTCCTTCATCATTTGGAAAGCCCAAAACATGTTTTCTGGAAAAGACACATTTGAGAAACATACAATATAGCGTTCTAACAATGCTTGAAACTATGATAACCAGCCTATATATAGGAACTACGATTCACAGAACGAGGTCACCCAGAAGTCGCATCATGAAATAAGGAGGTGACAGTTCCAATTGCAACTGCATGAGTCCACATTCATCAAATTAATGGAATTGCACACAGCCCATTAACTAGAGGAGTAAACGATACCAAACCATCTCGCAATCTACTCCATACACTTGGCATGATGATCTCGTCAACAGAGCCCAAATAAGCACCCGACCTGATCTAGCCTAAAAGACAGCTAATGGCCCAGTACTATTGATGATACGCCAAACCGTCATTTAATTCGCACCGTACTTGTTTCATGATGATCTCATCAACAGTACAAAGCTGGCCCAATTGCCCACCAAATCTAGCAAGGCCCAAACAACAATAAGCCCATATTGGCATAATCCAAAAGGTTAGATCCAAATTGCAATGCTCTATTCAGACCACATGTCACATAGTAAAGCCCAATACCCATAAGGCTTAATTAGGCAAGTATCTGGGGGATCTGCTTAGATGGGCAAGCTAACAACACATTGATTCCGACTAGGAAACATATTCCAGAATATAAATCGTGAATGGAAACTTTCTTGCATGGACAACACTCCAAAAGAGAACCCTCTCCGGCAAATCTAGGTGCACAAGTCATATAGGGAAACTTTCTTACATGGACGACTCCCAACTAGAAAAGGATCTCCAACAAGATTTCTTTCCCTAAACTACGCCACCAACGGCCTAACCGAACGAGGACTCTCGCATTATAAATAAGACACAGGTTTGAGAAACAAAGGTATGCTACAAAACCCAATTGACAGCTTTAAGTCTTCCTCCAGCCTTGTCTGACTTTACATCGGGGTGCCATCCGCCACCAAAGTGGTGGTCCTTGGCTCACGTGCATTCTTTGGCCCACAATTGTAGAAAGTCTTGTTCTAGGAGTTAATGGTGTTCGATGCCCCATCCACCTACAATATCATCTTGAGAAGGCCTTGGCTCCATCAGATGGAGGCAGTAGTTTCCACTTTGCATCAATGCATCGAGTACCCTACCAACTAGGTAGAAGGGACCATTCGAGGAGACCAACCATCAGTAAGACAATGCCACTATGCAGCGTTAAAGTAGCTGGACGGTTAGCAATTATAGCCTGGGCCCACGGGTCAGACTTTTCAGAGCCCGAGTTCAAGGAGGAGAAAATAGTATCCCCGTTCGGATGAGGAGACTCCATTCAATCCGAGGAGAAGATCCAATGTCCGCCAGCCAAGGGTGGAGTCAATAGCGATCGACCTTGACAACCCCAATAACAAGAAAGCCGACTAGATAAGTTCCCACCTGAGCAAAGAATTGGCAGAATGATTGATAAAGTTGTTAAGGGAGAATAAAGACATACTTTCCTGGACGATGCGGAACATGGTGAGAATTGACCCTTTCGTGATCACCCATCAATTGGAAGTTGTCCCGAGTGAAAGCTGATCAGGCAGAAGAAAAGACCCATTACATCCGAACAGAGTTGGATCGTCAATAGAGAGGTACAAAGGCTACTTAACGCTGACATGATTAAGGAAGCACGATACCCGGACTTGCTAACAAATACCATCTTGGTACGAAATAAGAGTGGGAAATGGAGAGTCTGCATGAATTATACATGCCCGAATAAGGCTTGTCTGAAAAATGACCCTCTACTTCCCCTCATTGATTAGATTATGGATGCCACATCTGAACACAACCTTCTAAGCTTCATGGATGCTTACTCCAGACATCACTAAATACAAATTCACCCCCAGACCAAGAGAGGCCCTCCATAACTGAAAGAGGGACATGCCGTTATCAGGTGAGGTTGTTCGGTTTAAAGAGCACAGGAACAACACATCAACTACTAGTAAACCGGATGCAAGGGACAAGCAAGCATAATCATGGACAACTCAATGCATCTAACCAGTCCAATTCATACGGATCAAGACAAGGCCCTGACCACTAAGGCTAAACTAAGTAAAAAGTCAAGGTCTGGTCTTCAAAAGACCATCTGTCTGTCACTCTAGTTCTACTTAAAACTAAGTAGCAGCACTTTGACAGACCAACATCTACTCAGAAAGTGGGCAACCAGCAAGAAATGACCAGCCCACATAAAGATCATTTTTCAGTGACTTCGCTATCATCAGCGAATCATACTATTTCGTTGGGGGACTACACAGTCTAAGTTAGGACCACACGCGTCTCCTATAGGACCAGATTAACGTAGTCCCCGCTCAGAGTTAAATTGTCTCATTTTATATTTTTTTCACAATATAGAGGAATTGTTCGCACAAGCCAATATGATACAAAATCATTCAGGAAATAAAATAAAATGAATTTTTGAAAAGCAGAGATGAATTCTAAAAAAACAGACTTTATTGATTACTAAAAAGTTGTTACAAAGCTTGAATGACTGGCCAGTACAAAAGTTTACACAATATAAGTATCTAAGCATGGTGCGAGTAAGGATCTGCCGATACACACGTCGAGACTTTGTTCCGTCAATCTGCCTTCAGAAAAGGACTTGGAAGTCAAGCAAATAGTAGCGACCACACAAAGTTTGCTGTCGGTACACACGTCGATACCTTGCTCCGCCACTCTGCCTTGAGAAGAGGATTTGGAAGTGAACGCAAAGGTACCCAAGGTTGGCTGCTGAGGTGATCCCTTGGAAAAGGGATGCCAAGGGTGAATCAAAGTTAGCACCCCAAGGCCGCAGGCCACGCCCACCTGAACTCGGTTTCGCCAATTTTCCTTTCAATTGTGGCATCACGCGTGAACCCCAAAAAGGAGCAGTGGAAACAACCACCTTACATTGGCTGCGGGTGTTACCCCCACAATGGATGGAAACAAACGTCTTTGGGGCACAGGAAGATGGAAGACAAACTTGACCCTTAAGGGGGAGTCTGTACTTCTTTGCGATGTGCGAAGAAATTACGAGGTCCCATGGAACCACTAGATGCTCACTCAAACGAGGTGTCATCACCCAGTAGTAGGTCTTGTTAAGACTCATCATTTCAAATGTCAGAACATTAGAAGACTTCAACAACAGAGCTCTTCCTTCATCATTTGGAGAACCCAAAACATGTTTTCTTGAAAGACACATTTGAGAAACATACACTATAGCGTTCTAACAATGCTTGAAACTATGATAACCATCCTATATATAGGAAAGGCGGTTCACAGAATGAGGTCACACAGATGTCGCATCAACATTAAATGCCACACAGGAAATAAGGAGGTGCAGATTCCAATTGCAACTACACGAGTCCACATTCATCGAATTATTGAAATTGCACACAACCCTTTTAACTGGGGGAGTAAACGATACCAAACCATCTTGCAATCTACTCCATACACGTGGCACGATGATCTCGTCAACAGGGCCCAAATAAGCGAATAGGCCAAAGTAAGCACCCGACCTGATCTAGCCCAAAAGACAGAGAATGGTCCAGTACAATTGATGATACACCAAACCGTTATTTAATTGGCATTGTACTTGTGTCATGATGATCTCGTCAGCGGAACAAAACGAGCTCGATTGCCCACCATATATAGTAAGGCCCAGACAACAATAAGCCGATATTGGTAGAATCCAAAAGCTTAGATCCAAGTTGCAATGCTCTATTCAGCCAACATGTCATATAATAAAACTCAATACCTGTAAGGCTTAATCAAGCAAGTATCTGGGGGATTGCCTTAGATGGACAGGCTAGATAATCATTGTTTCTGACTAGGAAACATATTCCAGAGTATAAGTTGTGAATGGAAACTTTCTTGCATGGACAACACTCCAAAAGGAAAACCTCTCCGCGGATCTAGGAGCACAAGTCGTATAGGGAAACTTTCATATATGGACTACTCCCAGCTTGAAAAGGACCTCCACCAAGATATCTTTCCCTAAACTACACTACCAAAGGCCTAACCGAATGAGGACTCTGGCATTATAAATAAGACACAGGTTTGACAAAGAAAAGTACGCTACAAAACCCAATTTACAGCTTTAATCCTTCATTCAAGCTTGTCTAACTTTAGTATATGCCATCCGCCACCACAATGGTGGTCCTTGGCTCACGTGCATTCCTTTTGCAGGTTCAGCTCAAAGTCAAGGGAGAGTAGGATTTGACTACATCAGTTTGGTGCCGTCCATGGGGAACGACGACAAAGTTCTTTGAAAAAATAGTGATACCACCCTACCTCGCAGTACAAAGATATGGTGACCAGGAGATCTCACAATAATGGAGGCATTGCATAGCTCTCGAATGCTTATACTACGAGAGCACTGCCAGTTTTGGCAAATCCAACACCGTGGAAAGAACAATATCAGACCCCCACACCATTTGCAGTAGTGGCAAACCCAAGGGTGGATCTATTGTCAACCCAGATGCAGCAGATTGCACAAGCGCTGTTGATTCTCACCCAACAAAAGCCTTCACCCACAGAAGGAAAACGAGAGCAGCGAAGATCCCCGTCCTAGAAAAACTCAAGGGAACACGTTCAGGAGAGTCACGCTACCCTTATAGGTTCTCCGTGGATCAAAGGTGGAGACCCAGTGTTCAGGGCTAATAGATAGGTCACCCAAAGCCTCATTAGACCGTGGGACACCACTCCCGACTTGTTGTTCAACCTCACCGTCCCGCTGTTCATGGATCATATTATGAACGAGCCTTTGTCGAAGAAATTCACTCCATCGAAGCTAGAGTTTTGTGACGGGATGACAAACCTATCTGATCACTTGAGCCATTTCTAGCATGAAATTGCACTCAATGAAGGATCTGAAGCAATAATGTGTTGGTCGTTCCCTACCGGCCTGAAAAAGTCAGCACTAACTTGGTTCCACAGCCTCCCACCGAGGTCCATCGACTCATTCCGGACATTGGCAAAAACGTTCCTAACACCCTTCGTCGGTAGCTAGCAAATCAGGAAGGGCTCGCATTATATGCTCACCCTTAGACAAAAGCCCAGCGAAACATTACAAGAATACGTTACACGCTTTAATGATGAGTTGATTCTCATCGATGGCTGCAGTAGCAACACCACGGTCACAACTGTCTCCTTAGGTCTGAGGAGGGGCAAGTTCTATGATTTCCTCACTCTAAAACCTCCAACTGATATATCGAACTTACTGAAAAATTCCAAGAGGTACACCCTCGATGAGATGCTGGCCACCAAGAAGGAAGTGGAATCCGAAAAGAAACCCTTTGCATCCAGAGAAAAAAAGGAGGGAAAAGAAACAAGATGACGATGACAGAAGAGGAAACACAATGATAACAAGCTTGACTCTAGCCAGGCAAGGCTAGATAAAGCTTCCAACTACGTCGATGCTAAATTCGTCATTCCCCTCAACTCCAGTTTGTTCGACATCCTGAATTATATCAAGAATTTGGAGGAGCTAAAGTGGCCCACAAAACAGCGAGGAGACCCCTCTCGGCACGATAATAGCAAATATTGCTCTTTCACAATGAGGGAGGCCACGAAACTGAGAAATGTAAGAGTCTCAAGAACAATATAGAGTATTGGATCCGGAAGGGGAAGCTCAAAGAGTTACTGAGCCCGTACAAGAGGAATGATCGAGCAAAGAAAAGGGAAGATTCCATTAAGGAGATAGAAAAATAAACTCCTGGCATTCTATATGTGCTTCATGGAGTCGGCTTCGGAAGCAGGCAATCAAATAGGTCCCGCAAGAAGATGTTTCTCGAAATACCGATGCAACCCACTTGCGAAGACAAACAAGTGCAGTATGCATTGATGTAGTCGATTCCTGCTCTCCTTTCTCACCTTTACCTAGACTTGCACAAGTAGCACATGTGAGCCAAAAACCACCGTGTGGCCACCGATGACACTCTGATGCTTAAGTTAGATAAATCTTAGGAGAGGCTTAAAGTTGTAAATTTGGTTTCTGTAGTGTACCTTAGTTCATCGACCTAATCTCCCTTTTATAGTGTGAGAATCCTTGTTCGGCTAGGCCTTTGGTGGCGTAGTTTAGGGAAAGAGATCTTGCTGGACATCATTTCATATTTGGGTGCTATCCATGTAGGGTAGTTTCCCTACATGATTTGTGCGCCTAGATCTGCGGGAGAAGTTTTCATTTTTGAGTGTTGTCCATGCAAGGAAGTTTCCTTGCCAAACTTATACTCTAGTATTTATTTTCTAGTCGAAACCGATGTATTGTTGGCTTGCCTGTCTTGGGTCGATCCCCCATATACTTGCCTTATCAGGGCTTACTCTTGCCCTTTCAGGACTTACGAGTATTGGGCTTGATCGTGTGACACATGGGCTTATTAAGGCGCTGCAATTTGGGTCCAATGTTTTGGAACCTGCCAATACTGGGCTTAATGTTGTCTGGGCCTTGCTGGATTGGGCGTGCAGTTAAGGCTACTTTGTTATGTTGAAATGACTATCATGACACGCGTATAGTGTTGTTTAGAGGACGGTTTGATGTATCATCAGCTAGTCCCCTCAAGTTGGTGGGCCATCTTATTGGTCCACTAAGTCATTTCATGACGCAATTGTGTCGTCATGATGGTTTAGTATGAGTTGTTTCATCGAGCGATGAGTTCCATTAATTGGGCGTGTGTCTTCTCGAAAGCAAGAAAGGCGGGAGTTTTGTTTTCTATATAGATTTCCTCTTTATGAAGTTTGGCTTCTCTACTCTTTCGATCTCAGAGACTCTACTTTGTCGTACCGCATTATGTGCTTTTGACTTTGCTTAGTTTCCGTATTCAAAAGTTTGTACTATTTTTCATGGCGGGCCAAAATTGGCTTTCCAATGAACTATTCTCTAAGGGCCGCAAGTTCTTTGAAGAGAGGTTTCTTTCCGAGTCGGATCTGGAAGTCCTTTGTAAAACATACAAGATTCCTGATGATATGGTGCTTTGCACTATGGACGCCGATCTAATGCCATTACACACTTCTGAGGGGTTTGTCTATTTTCACTAAGGTATGATTTAATCGAGTGTCCGCTTTCATGTTATCAGGGAGATTTGGGAGTTCCTGGCATACCTCGGCATTGCACCCGCTCAACTGGTGTCAAACGGGTATAGGAATGTAATTGCCATTCTAATTAGGGCTAAGGAAGTTGGTGTCTGAGTATCTTTGAGGGCAATCCAACTGCTTACTTCCCCTCGGATAAATGAGCATATTGTGTGTGTGCGAACTTCGCCGGAGTGCTTTGGCAATCTGCCTGGCAATTTTTAAATCCTGTCAAAAGTTATGTTTTATGGCTCCTGCGGACTCGCAATATTTTGAGCTTGTTGGTCGTCTAGTGTAGCAAGAATTCAGACAACTGAATAAGTTCAATTATTTTTCTGGTATTGTTTGTGTTAACTACGTGTCAGATTGACCTTTGCGCTTTTCGTAAAGAAATTCCCAACTTCACCACTTTCTGCTAAAGATAAAGCAACTCTGGATGCGTTTCGAGACATGCTTTGTCTACGAATGGAGGATGTCATTGAGTATTCTAATGCAATCACAATGGATTGTGGGCTCACTGGCATGAGTCTCCCACTCTTTTTAGGGTATTGAAGCCAAAACTCGAAGGTGTGTCTGCTTCGAGCGGGAGGAAACTTCCCAAAATTCAGGTTCCAAGCCCTTCAAAGAGGGCAGAAATAGTTGAGGCGCTTCCTTCTTTTGTGCATTTGAAAAGGCCACGTACGTTGTCTAGATCTATCCTTGGGCGCTTGGCTTCGTCCGTAGGATGTGATGTTGTCGGGCTAGAGCCTAATTCACTTGTCAGGGCAGAGACTGTTGTTTCCAAGGGGGTGATGCTCAGACCAAGGCCCCTATTTCCCTTCCTGACTTGGAAAGGGAGTACCTGCAAATGATGGGCATGGAGGACGTAACCAAACTGAGTACAAAACAGACAGAGGTTCTAAGCAAAATGATGTTGCAGGCAGGCGTGGCAGCTTCATCTAGTCGTCCCTTTTTCATAAAGGACTTTGAGCTCCGCCCTTCCTTGGATCATAAACCTATTGAAGAGTTATCCGATTGTTGACCTCATTGTGAATGGTCTCATCCGCATCACCCGTACTTCCCTCCATCTCGTTTCCATCAGGATGTGCGTATAAGTCTTTTTTCTCCAGATGTAGTAAGAATTAACAACCAAGCTTGGCATCAGAAGGTTGACATTTCTTACGCTTTGAGGAAACATATTAGCAGGTGGAATGACTAGCTGGCCAACTGTGTTCCAGACCCAGTAGGAGAGACGTTGGGAGAGCGTATGGATAAATGGCAGAAATATCTCGTCTTAGGGATGTCATACCTGAATCTAATGGCCACAGCTGGAATTGAAGTTGAGGCCACTCGTGAGAAAGTGTATACTATGGAGCGATTTTTTTGCAAACTTGTAGAAGTCATACTCCGGTGTTCTTTACGAGATTGAGTTGTTGAGGAATCAACTTGAAGCTTACTCAGATACTATAGCGAAGTTCTGGTGCACAAGGTCGAAGGTTCGCTTGGAAACGCTTGAGTTTGACATGGTGGCAATAGTGTCCATGAGGGATCGGTTCGAAAATGAATTGAACCTTGTCCGTCGTGACTTCCAGCTTGCCCATGAGACTGTATGGACCCACAGAACAGAAGTTGGAAGCTGACATTGATTTTAATGACAAGAGTGTGCGGACTGCTGAAGAGCAGCTCCTTATAGCACAGAAGCTGGGTGCTGAGCAGTCCAAGGGTGCACGAGGAGAAACTTCTGAAGGCCCAGGGCACGTTTGAGTTAAGGAGAGTCGTGCATGGAAGGTTGGAGTTGTTTCATCTGATGAAGGAGGAGCATCCCGACTTGGATCTCTCCTATTATAAAGAGAATGCATACGCAGAGTTTGGAGTAGCCTCCAATTTGTTCGAAGAAGAAGGTGACCCTGATGAGGGTGATTGAGAGGCAGCACGCACAGATGTGTCATCTGCTTCTTCTCTTGCTAAGTTCGGTTCTTTTGTATCTGACTCTTCTCCCGATGAGGAGTGAACCTTGTATTTTCTTTCTGGCTTACAAATGAATAACACTCTATACATGTTAGTTTTTCCATCGCTTTTCTACTAACTTTTACTGGTTTTGTCTTATTTCGACGTTAATTGTCAGATGAGAGGCTCTGCTAGGCCAGGAAGCTTTATGATTGATATGCTGGTGAGAGTTTTGACTGCTTGTGCTACAATAGTTCGTGCAATTTTGGTCAGAATCCTTTCAGAGATCAAGGAGTGTGATTCACCCTTTTTCTAGCGACTTGGCTGTATGTTGAACCAGCAGTTGTTGTTGCTATTATAAGCTAATTAGTCAGACTGTGGCCCCAGCATGTGTACCATTATAGATGATCGAACAATAGTCATCGCGATTGAAAGCTAATTAATCAGGCGTCGAGGGCATTGACTAAACTCCCACTTTCCAACCCATCTTGATCTGCTCTTGGCGGACTAGGAATTGGAGCGAGCCCGAAGTTATTACCGTTAGTCGTTCTGACTAAACTTTGGCGGGGTTCATCGATCATTGTATGTAGTTGGCCATCACGGTCAGGCATCGTCACGCTGACTAAGCTTCTACTTTCTAGGCCATCGAAATCCGTGTGCAGCGAAATAGGCTTCAAGCAGACCAGAAACCATCGTCATCAGTGGCCACTGACTAAGCTTTGGTTGGGGTTCGATGATCACAGTCTGTGAATGAGTAGCAACCCCTGGCAAGCCATCTTAATCAGACGTCGAGAGCGCTGACTAGACTCCAATTTTCTAAGCCGTCGGAATCCGTTATTGGCGAACTAGGCTTCGAGCATACCAGAAGCCATCGTCATCGACTAAGCTTTGGTCGGGTTTAGTCACTATTGCTCATGTTTGGAAAATGATCCCTGGCAAACTATCTTGATCAGGCATTAGAGCGTTGACTAAGTTGCTACTCTCTAAACCGTTGACACCCGTTTAATGGATTGAGCATTAGAGCGTACCAGAAGTTATCGTCATAGGTCAAAACCAACTAAGCTTTGGTTTGGTTCGACGAAAATTATCTGCATTTGGACAATGGTCCATGGCAAGCCATTGCAGTAAGGTATTACAAATGTTGACTAAGTTCCCATTTTCTAACCCATTGTCATCCACTTTTGGCGGGCTAGGTGTTAGAGCGGATTCCAAAATCGGATCGATTGATTAGACTAATAATAGATTAACAGTCTTTAATGAACAGCAGCGGAATAATAATAGGGATGATGCCTTGGATTTACTGATTATACTATGTAAGCGCGCTCCTTATTCCATGGGCGCTCAAGGTCTTTGTTGTCTGTTCCTTTGTATGTGTGGGCCAGATCTGGCAGGGCATAAGCTTGGGCTTATTAGTAGAAGGGCCCAATTAGAAAAAATCTTTGTCGATCAGCGTGCAAGGGATACAGCGCATATTGCGAGACGGTTCAATATCGATTTTCCCTCAATTAATAGGGCTATGTGCAGGGTCATTAATTCGAAGTATGTGGACTCATGCAGTTGCAATTTGAACCGTTGTTTCCCAATTTCTCGTACTACATTTAATGTTGAAGTAACTGTGGACTGACGCTGCAACAGGAATAGTAGAGCATGTTAATTAAATGCATCTTACCAGTGAATTTGTTTTGGGTTTTCCAAAAGATGAAGGAAGATCTCCCTCGCTGGAGTCTTCGAATGTTCTGACATTTGTGGAGACGAGTCTTAATAAGACTTGCTATTATGTGGTGCCACCTTATCTGGGTGGGCATCTGATTGATCCTATGAGATCTTGTAATGTGTTCATTATGTTGCGGAGAAGAAGTACAAACTCTTCCTCCGGGGACAAGTCTGTCTTCCATTTTCTGTCACTTCATGCGTGATGCCAGAGCCGGAAGGAAGGTAGACGGAGCGGAGCTCTGATGGATGCGACCTTCAGTTATGGGTTAGTCACTTCGTAGCACCCCAGGCACTTATCTCTTGAGAGGCATCCTCGTCTGTCTTCTTCTGCTCCAGTTTCAAATCTTTTCATAGGGCAGGTCGGTGGAGCGAAGATGTCTGCACTTCATTTCAAGGTTCATGTTGCTGCCTTCAAACCATCCTTGTAAGGTGATCCGACGGAGCAATGAAATGAGTGTGTTCCTTCAGATTCTTTTTCAGACATTCTATGTTCGCCATTCTCTTCTGGAGGCAGATCAGAATCTTTACGCTTATTTCAGTTGATAGATACTTGCATTGGACGTAGATACTCGTAGTATATAAACTTCTATACTAGTTGGTTGGCAAGCTTTGTTCCGTTGAAGACTATCACGACATGCGTACCGTGCTGATCAGAGAACGGTTTGATGTATCATCATGCACATATTCAGAGCCCCATCTAAATGCCGACGTTCACAGACTAAGACCTTCAAGAAGTTCATTCTCCTCACAGTGACGCATTGGTCATCTCGGTCCTTATTTCAAAGTGGGAAGTGAAAAGGGCCTTGGTGGACACAGGAAGCCCTTTAAACGTCTTGTTTTTCAACGCTTTCCACAACATGCAGCTCAAGGAGGCGAATAACACCCGCCAACCATCCCATGGTCAGGTTCAACGGAGAGAAATGCTACTTAATGGTCGTGGCAGGAGAGCCGCAATTACGGAAGTACCTTGTTCAGGAGTTCATGGTGGTCGATGCTCCGTCTACCTACAACATCATCTTGGGGAGGCACTGGCTTCACTATATGGAAGCAGTAGTTTCTACTCTGCACCAATGCATTAAGTACACAACCAACCAGGCCCAAGGATCTATTCGTGGAGATCAACCTTCAACGAGAGATTGTCACTACGCATCGCTGAAGCAGTTTGATTGCTAGCAATTATAGCCCGGGCCCGTGGAAGAGATACATCAGACATTTGGGCCCAGAAGCAGGGGGAGGATTGCCCCGTTTAGATAGTGACAAAGCTCCAACAACCAAGGATCAACTATCCGACGAGTCGGGATTTAGCACTGGAAATACAATCCAGCCTAGCACAAAGCTAAGTATTAACACTTCAGCAATCAGGCGCCTCCTCAAAACACTGACAACCAATGGGGAATGGCCCGCTAACACGAAGTTCAATTCACTCTTCAGTAACCTTGCCAACATTGGCAATACCTGATTGTCCACCAAAAGAGCTACACAGTCTGAGCCAAGACCGCGCACGTCTCTTTAAGGACCAGATTAGCTTAGTTTTTGTTTAGAATCGAACAATTTTATTTGTTTGATTTCTTTTGTTTCTTTTTGTTTTTCAGTTTAGAAGAATTGTTCACACAAGAAATATTCAAGGAATAAAACAGACTTTATTGATTGCAATGAATGTTATTACAAAGCTTGCCTTGCTGACTAGTACCACAGTTTATACACAACAAGTATCTAAGTCTGAAGCAAGTATATTTATCTGCTCCAACGCACATCAAAAATTTGCTACACCAATTTGTTTTTGGAGGGGATAAGAAAGTGATAGTGAAGTACTTCAAGAAGGCTACAAATGCGTAGTTGATCATTTGCTTCGTTGAATCACCTCACAATGATGATTTGAAGGCGGCAGCAGAGACACACACAAGGAGCTGTGAAATTTTCCACTTTGCTTACCCCCAATATGAAGAGGATTCAGAAGGAGAGTAGAAAAGGCTCAATAGGGACGTCTCTCCAATGTGTAATGCCTGGGGTGACGTAGAACTACCACCCCAGGAATGCAAATCACTTCCGTTTCGCCAAATATGCCTTCCAGTTGTGGCATCGCTGGAGAAGCCCAGTAGATACAGTAGGAAAACTTGCCCCAAAACTAGCTGCTGGGATCATCTCCCAACAACAGCGGTGAATGGAAACTTAGGAGTAGGAGAAGGCGACAGACAAACTCATCCCTTGAGGGAGAGTTCGTACTTCTTCTACAAAATGTGAGAAGAAATTATAAGGTCCCAAGAAACCAATTGGATGCTCACCCAGACCAGGTGGCATCACGTAAAAATAGGTTTTGTCAAGACTCATCACTGCAAATGTTAGAACATTCAAGACTCCAACAAGGAAAATCTTCCTTTAGCCTTTGGAGAGCCCCAAGCATATTTTCTGAAGGGATGTATTTTAGGAACATTATCTAGAGCATCCATGACAATGCTTGAAATGGTAAACTCCAGCTTATATGTAGACGTGACGGCTCATGAAATGAAGCCAATCATCGATTATGGCAACATTAAATATTGTACGGGAAATAGGGAAACGATAGTTGCAATTGCAACTGCACGAGTCCACATTCATAGAATTAATGGCACTGCATGCGACCCCAATAACTGGGGGGAGTAACTAGTATTGAATCGTCTCGCAATCTACATCATACACTTGGCATGTTGATCTTTACAACACGACCCCCAAATAATGGGCCCAAGCAAGTACCCTGCTAGATCTAGCCCAGTCCAGTACGCAGGCCTTAAACGTCCATTCAACGTAAAATACGCCTGTAGGGATATTATTAATAAAATCCAAGGTATCTGCTCTATTATTTGTTGTTCATTGAACTTGGATAAACTTAGTCAGATCAATTTATGGTGATCCGACTTCAAAATCAGATTTATTGGTCCGACCTTCGTATCAGGCTACTAAGCGAACTGAGTAAGTCAGGATGCCCAAGTCAGACTTGCACGCCCAATGCCAAACGAAGGCCTAACCCGATCAAAGCTTAGTCAATTCCTACTATTGGTAATGGTTTTTGATCCATTCTAACCCTTGTCGGCCAAAAGCGGATGACGATGGCTTAGAAAGTTGAGGCTTAGCCAGCGCTCAAATGCCTAACCATGATGGCTTGCCAGGGACCATTGTCCAAATATAGATAATGGTCGTTGAACCTAACCAAAGCTTAGTCAGTTTTGACCAATGATGATAGATTGACGAAGGCTTAGAGAGTTCAGGCTTTGTCAGTGCTTTAATGCCTGATCAAGACGGGGCCCGCCAGGGACTATTGTCCAATTATGGATAATTGTCATGAACATGAATAAAGCTTAGTCAGTGACGACTAATTATGATAACTTCTAGTCCGCTCTAATCCTAGTTCGCCAATAGTGGATGATGACGACTTAGAAAGTGGGAGCCTAGTCAGCGCTCTCGACGTCTGATTACGATGGCTTGCCAAGGGTTCCCGTCCTTCCGTAGATGATGATCGCTGAACCCGACCAAAGTTCAGTAGGCTGTTGATGATGATAGCTACTGGTCCACTCTAATCCTAATCTGCCGAGCGTGGATTACGATGGCTTAGAAAATGGGAGTCTAGTCAGTGTTCATGCAGCCTGATGATGATAGCTTGCCAGAGATCATTGGCCAACTACAGACAATGATCACCGAACCTTATTGCTCTGACACCTAGTCTGCTAAATGCAGATGACGATGGGTTTGAAAGTGGGAGTCTAATCAGTGCTAATGCAGCTTGATGATAATGGCTTGTTATGGATCATTGGAAAACTATAGACAATGATCACCGAACCCTATTGCTCCAAACACCTAGTCGATGGGTTAGAAAGTGAGAGTCTAGTGAGTGCTCATGCAGCCTGATGATGATGGCTTGTCAAGGATTATTGGCAAACTACAGACAATGATTGCCAAACCCGACCAAAGTTTAGTCAGTTATAATTGACGAAAAAAAATTTTGGTCTCCCTTCTAGCCTAGTCCGCCAACAGCGGGCATACAAGGTTTGAAATCACAAGGACCATAATCCGATTAAATGCACGTGCATGACCACAGTTTGTCCAGTTTGCTTATAGTAGCAACGACAACTGCTGGCCCGATCCATAGCATGGCTAGCATATGACGGATTACAACGGAAAATCTCAAAGACGAAAACTTTCATCAGTGGATCAAGTTTTCGACTTCCAGACTCAGCACAACCTCTTCTCTAAAAACTAGAAGTGCAGATAAAAGCTAACATGAAAATTCAAATAATGTAGAATGTTGTTTAATATGCAATATCTCATTGATAAGTCAAAATTACAAAGTTCAGTCCTTGTCGAGAGGAGGTTCAGATACAATAAAGCTTGATTTGGTAGGAGATACGTTTGCACATGCCATCACTCGAACGCCTTGGACTTCATCACTTTCTACTTTTTAATGATCACCTTCTTTTGATTGGTTAGAGGTTCCCCAAACTCCTCGTAAGACAACTATTTATAGTGAGAGAGGTCCCATTTGGGTGCTCCTCTTTTATCAGATGCAACAACTCAAGGTGCCCATGCACAACTCTGCTGTACTCGAACGTGCCCTGGGTCTTCAAAAAAAAATTGTTGCACCTTCTACTCAGCAAGCTCTTGCTCCAACAGCTCCAACTCGCCCGACAACGTATCAGTCTTGGTCTGCTAGAAACTCAAGCTGTCTTTTATGGCATTTAGTTCATGTTGCACCAGAAGGAGTTTCTTTTCTACTATCCGCACACTCTTGGCATTGGATTCAACATCGGTGTCTAGCTGCTGACATCGGGCAGCCCACTCTGATTCCTTTCAGGCCTTCACAGCATTCAGAGCTTGCAACTCACCCTGCACCTTGGCTATAGCCTCATGAGCTGAACGTAAGTCATGACGAACAAGGTCCAGCTTCTCCCTGAACATATCCCTCGTGGACATTGTCTAAGCCAACTCAAACTCAAGCATTTCCAAGTGAATCCTTTGAGCATCCGACCTTGTCTTCCAGGTCTCTTGATCAATAGATGACTGGGCAGGCTTCCCTTCTTCAAGCTGCTTATTTTGTAACTCAATTTCACAAAAAACATTAGAGTAAGACTTTTGCAACTTCGAAAAGACTCACTCCATGGTATACATCCTCACATGAGCAGTTTCAACCTTCGTCCCAGCGACGACAACTTGGTTTAGGTATGACATTCCCAGCACGAGATGCTTCTACCCCTTATCCATACGCTCTCCCAATGCATTCCTTCTGGCTCCGAAGCACAATTCGCCAGCCAATCATTCCACCAGCTAATAGGCTTCCTAGAAGAATGAGAAATGTTGACCTCTTGGTACCAAGCTTGGTTACTCATCTTTACCACGTCTGGAGGAAACAGATTGATCTGCGCATCGGGTGGAGATCATTTGAGACCAGAATTACTCCAGCACCACCTTTCACTATTTTCATTGCATCGGGGTCTTAATCCACAACTTTCCCCTTACTTGCAATGATTAGCTCCATTTCACAAGCCGACTCGAAATAAGTTGAGGGGGAAAAAGGAAGCGAATTATTTCTCGGATATGGGGACGAAGATGGAGGACAATATAGGAGATGCAGAGGGGACCTTTCACCATAAAATCGACGATCAAGAGACTCGTTAGCAGGCCTAGAGAGTCGCGGTCCAAAGAGAGGCGGTACGCAAAGTCTTTCAAAGAGAAGGGACGAGCCAGTATCACATTAGATGAGGCTTCCATGCCCGCCTGTAGCAACATTTTGTTCAGAACCTTCGCCTACTCTATACCCAGCTTCGTTACATCTTCAACCCCCACCATTTATAGATACTCCCTTTCCAAATCGAGAAAAGAAATAGGGGTCATTGCTTGATCATCATGCCCCTTAGACACAACAGTTTCCGCCCTAGCAGACGAATCAAGAACTTCCCGACAGCTTCGTGTTTCTCTGAAAATGGTTGAACGCTCGCGAACGGGCCTAGATACAACACGAGGCCTCTTCAGACTCACAGGAGAAGAAAGTGCCACATCTAATTTTGCCATCCTTGAAGGGCTCAGAATCTTACCTTTCGGGAACTTCTTCTTCTTCAAAGAAGGCTCCCCTCGAACTTCAGCTTTAGAACTCTAAAAAAAGTGGGAACCTCATGCCAATGGGCCACATTCCGCTACGCTTGATGTTAAAACACTGGACAACAGCCTTTACCCGCACTCGGGGCATGTCAAATTTATCTAATACTGCCTTATCCTCAGAAGAAAGAGGCGTAGTCGGGAAACTACCTGTAGAAAACACAAACATCATTTCAATTTGTAATTAATACTAGCAGAATCAAAAACGAAACTGAAACTTACTCAGTGGCCGAAACTCGCTCGATCGAACGACCCGCAAGCTAAAAAAACTCCAAGTTCGCAAAGGCCAGGAAACAATATCCCTGCCAAAACTTAAAGTCATCGTGCATATTGCCAAAGTAGTCCGGCGGCGTCAACACGCATACGGCGTGCTCATTTATCCGAGGAGAAGTAAGCAGTTGAATCACCCTAAAAACACTTGGACACCAACATCTTTGCCCTAATCAAAATGACGATCACTGTCATATACCCGTTGAACACCAATTGAGTGGGCACAATGCCGAGGTAAGCCAAAAAGCTCCAAATTTCCTTGACAACCACGTCTAATGGGTGTCTAATTTGCAGAGCACCTAATCATCAGGGATACCATAGATTCGACCCAGAAAGTGACCTATCCTCGAAGAACTTACAACCCTTAGCAAACAGTTCATTAGAAAGCAAATTCTAACGAACGTACAAACTTTCAATCATGAAAGTTGTGTAAAGTCAAAAGCACAGAAGATGAAGTGACAAAGTAGAGTCTCCAAGATCGAAAAGTAAAGAAAATAAACTCTGCAGAAGAGTGGAACTATGTGAAGAACAAAATTCCCGCCTTTTCTTGAGCAAACTTACGACCATTTAATGAAGCATGCTGCTCAATGAAATGATTCAGTCTCAACCAATCATGACCGCTCAGATCCTCTATGACATGACTTGATGGACCATTGAACTGGCCACCAACTGGGGGGGAGTAGCTGATAATACACCAAACCGTCCTTTAATCCACATCGTACGCGTGTCATGATGATCTCGTCAGCAGAACAAAGGGGGCCTGATTGCCCACCAAATCTAGCAAGGCCCAGAAAACAATAAGCCGATATTGGCAAAATCCAAAAAGTTGGATCCAAGTTGAAACACCCTATTAAGCCCATGCGTCATGGTAAAGCCTAATACCCGTAAGGCCTAATCAAGCAAGTATTTGGGGGATCTCCTAAGACGATCAGATGATTCCGACTAGAAAACATATTCTAGAGTATAAGTCGCGCATGGAAACTTCCTTGCATGGACAATACTCCAAAAGGGAAACCTCTTCCGCAGATCTAGGAACATGAGTCGTGTAGGGAGACTCTCCTACATGGACGACTCCCAATTAGGAAATGATATCTAGCAAGATCTCTTTCCCTAAACTACGCTACCAAAGGACTAGCCGAACGAGGACTCTCGCATTATAAATAAGACACGTGATTGACAAAGAAATATACGCTACAATACCCAATTTATAACTTTAAGCTTTCCTTAAGCCTTGTCTAACTTTAACATCGGAATGCCATCGGCCACCATAATGGTGGTCCTTGGCTCACGTGCGTTCCCTGTGCAGGTCCAGGTCAAGGTTATGGGAGAGCAAGATTCAACTACATCAACTATAATAAGATAGTCAAGCCTACATAGTGACTAAGGTCAACAGGCCAGGTACATATTGTTAGAAAACATGAATGGCGAAGGCCTTAAGCGCCCACAGAATGTAAAACACCTACAAAGAAATTATTAATAAATCCAAGGTATTTGTTTTATTAAAGTTCCACTGTCGTTCATTAAGTCTGGTTGAAAATCAATCTGGTCAATTTATTTTAATATGGCTTAAGTATCTGACCAATAGGCGAAGTAAGTCAGGACACCCAAGTCAGACTTACATGCCCAAGGCCGTATGATGGCCGAACTTGACCAAAGTTTAGTCAGCCTATTAAGACTGATGAAGACAAGTTCTGGTCTGCTCTAACGCCTAGCCCTCCAAGAACAGACAATGATGGCTTAGAAAGTGGAAGTCTAGTCAGAGCTCATGAAGCCTGATCAAAATGACTTGCCAGGGATCATTGTTCGAATATAGACTATGATGGTCGAACTCGAGAAAAGTTTAGTTAGTCTATTAAGACTGATGAAGACAACTTCTAGTCCACTCTAATGCATAGTTCGCCAAGAACAGACAAAGACGGCTTGTCAGAGCTCACGAAGCCTGACCAAGATGGCTTGCCAGAGATCATTGTCCGACCATAAGAGATGATGGCCAAACCTGACCAAAGTTTAGTCAACCCATTAAGACTGATGAAGACAACTTTTGGTCCACTCTAATGCCTAGCCCCCCAAGAACGGACAAAGATGGATTAGAAAGTGGAAGTCTAGTTAGAGCTGACGAAACCTGATAAAGATGACTTGCCTGGGATCATTGTCCAACCATAGAAAATGATGGCCGAACTCGATCAAAGTTTAGTCAGCCCATTAAGATTGATGAAGATAACTTTACGTCCGCTCTAACGCCTAGCCCGCCAAGAAGAGGCGAAGATGGCTTTGAAAGTGGAAGTCTAGTTGAGTTCATGTAGCTGATCAAGATTACTTGCCAGGGATCATTGTCCGACCATAGGCAATGATGGTCAAACTTGACCAAAGGTTAGTCAGTTCATTAAGACCAATGAAGACAACTTCCAATCCGTTCTAATGCTGGGTTCGTCAAGAACGGACAAAGACGACTTAGAAAATGGGAGTCTAGTCAAGGCTCAAGAAGCCTGGCCAAGATGGTCGCCAGGGATCATTGTCTGACCAAAGTTTAGTCAGTTCATTAAGATTGATGAAGACAACTCCTAGTACGCTCTACAGCCTAGTTCGCTAATAGTGGATTAAGACGGCTCGAGGAATCGAAAGTACGGTTAACTTAGGAACTTGAGTTAACTCTGCTCTGCCAAGATCATTTTTACTCCACTGCACATAGTTTAGTCACCCTACAAGGTTTGGTCAAGATAACTTTCGGATCTCTTAAGAGCCTAGACCAGAATAGCTTGACTACAAGAGCAATCACAAGCTGAGCATTCAAAACTCTCATTAAACTAGACAATTTCTTGACTTAGCAGAATTTCTTGTCTAAAGACCAACACCATGGCAAGGCAACACAGAAGATATTTAACAGAAAAATCCAGAAAGTACAAAGTGTTACTTAACAAATCTTCTTTCATTGATGATTTAGAAAATACAAAATTTACTCTTTGTCAGGAAAGGGTTCGGATACAGTGGGCTGGGCTTAACAGGAGAAGAAACAAGGGATGGCTCCGGACGCACTACAGCTTCAACACCCAGATTTTGGTCATCCTCCTCTTGCGACTGATTAGAAGCTCCTTCAAACTTCGTGTAAACCACCTCTCTATAGTAAGAGAAAGCTCAATTAGCATGATCATATTCCATCAGCTCCAATAATTCTAGCTTTCCTTTCACCATTCTGCTGAATTGAAACGTGCCCTGAGTCTTAAGAAGCCCATCTTCACAAGTTTTTGACCCCGTAAGATCTCGCTCTGCCAGCTCCAGCCTGGCCGCCAATGCATCAGCTATTGATTGCTTAGCACCAAGCTTATCCTTGATCGGGTTGAGCTCATTTTGTGTCAAGAGTAGTTGCTCTTCTACCGTCCTTGCAAGCTTGGCGTTGAAAGCGACGTCGACCTCCAGCTGCTGATGTCGATCATCCCATTCAGATTCCCTGTTGCTCTTCTCAATGTTCAGAGCCTGAATCTCAGAGTGCATCTTGGCCATGGCCTCCCCAGCAAGCTTCAAGTCACGTCGGGCGTGATTAAGCTCTACCTCCAACTCGTCCTTCACAGATGTCACATTGGCCAAGTCAGAGTCAAGCGACTCTAAGAAGACCTTCTGAGCCTTCAATCTTGTCTGCAAGGCCTCCAATTGGACATCCGATTCTGTAGGCCTCCAACTTGAAATAGTGTTCGCCTGATCATCCTAGCCTTCAAGTTTCTTTTTCAGCTGCTCAATCTCGCGAAGAGAATCAAAATACGAATTTTGCAAATGTACAAAAAACTCGCTCCATGGTGTACACTCTCTCATGAGCGGCCTCCACCTCCATCCTAGCAATGGCAACTTGGTTCAAATACAACATCCCCATTGTCAAATTTATCTGCCCTTTGTCCATAAGTTCGCCTAGCGTATCCCCTCTCGGCTTCGAAACATGATTTGCCTTGCCTAGTTGCTCATCTTTACCATATCTGGGGCAAAATGACTAATCGGCACATCTGAATGAAGGTATTATGGATCTGCAATTATGCCAGCACACATTTTTACGTCTTCACCGCGGCAAGGGCCTCCTCAACTGCTTTCCCATTACTCACAACAACCAACTCCCTCTCACCTACCGATTCAGAAGCAGTTGAAGGGGTGGAGCGTTGAGGACAACTCCTCGAATTGACCATGACCTCAAGCCTAGGGTGAAAACCGGAAGGAGGGCAGTACAAACGACTAGGAGGGGACCATCGCCATAAAGATGATGAGGAGGGGACCGTCCCAGTAAGGATGACGATTAGACAACTTTTCGCCAGTTTGAGAGGACTTTGATCCAATGAGGAGTCATATTTGAAATCCTTCAAAGAGAAAGGACGAGTTTGCCCAACATTAGATGAAGCGTCCATTCCCGCCAGTAGTAGAAAGTGGTTCAAGAACTTCGCCTGCTCCATGCTCAGATTCGTCACATCATCCACCCCCACCATTTTTAGATATTTGTTTTCCAGGTTGGGAAGGGAAATGGGAGCTTTAGTCTGAGCATCTTGTCTCTCAGACGTGACAACTTTCGCCCCAACGGATGAACCGAGCTCTTATTCCGCAACAGTTAACTCCTCTCCGAAGAAGCCACTAGCCTGGAGCGGGCTTAGCCTCAGTTCGAGGCTTCTTTTTAGAAAGCAGAGATGAGGGGAATTTTGCATCCAACTCCGCCCTCCTCGATGGACTAGGGATCTTGTCCTTCAGGAGATTCCTCTTCTTTGAAGGAGGTTCGCCATCAGACTTCAATTTTGGAACTCTGAAGAGAGTTGGAGCCATAGCCCTACAATTCGCTGTGTTTGATGTTGTCAGGCTGAACAACATTTTCCACCCTCATGAAGTGCATGTCACAAAATTGATCCAATGCTTATTTATCTTCTGGTGAAAGGGGCGTTGTAAAAAATTTTCCTACAAAAAGCATGGATAACAAGTCAGTATGAAATCAACAAGAGTGGGAGCAAGAAAACCATTACAATCACTCAGTCGGTTGAAATTTTGTTCGAGCGGATGACCATCAAGTTCGAAATATTTCGAGTCCGTAGGAGCCATAAAACATTACTTCTGCATGAACTTGCAATCATCAGGCAAAGTGCCCAAACACGCCGGTGACCTCAATATACAAACAACATGCTCGTTCAACCAAAGAAAGGTGAGCAGTTGGATCACCCTCGGAGACAGTCGAAGGCCAACATCCTTTGCCTGATTAGAATTACGATCATGTTTCTATACTCGTTTGGCATCAGATGAGTCGGCAAAATGCCAATATACGAAACACAAAATTTCCTCGATAATGGAAAAATGAATGCCCGATTGAAGCATACCTCTATGCAAGCAAACAAATCCACTCAAGGGAGACAAAGGCATCTGACCAACTCCTAGGGTGAAAAGATCTAGATCGTCAAGGATCCGATAGCTCTGGCGAAGATTTACCAAATCCACCTCTGAAATCAACATTTCCTCAAAAAACGCATTGCCTTTGGCGACCAATTTATCAGGAAGCTGGTCGATTTGCCATTGAAGAACGTGTGAACCTTCGATTAACACTTGCATAAATGGAAGTTGAGCAAAGCAAGAATGCAAACGCGAAACAGCAAAGCACAGTATTTGGAAAATTGCAGAAGTAAAGAAACTCAACTCTGTAGAGACAAAAGCATACATAGAAGCAAGGATTCCCACCCTTTTCTAGCGATCGCATACCAAATTAAAGATGTGCGCCGCTTGAAGAGGCATCTCAGACTCAATCATCATGACTATCAGTTCCCTCTTGATGCGACTTACTGGGTCGACGACTTGGCCCACTAATTCAGAGGGAGTAGCTGATGATATACCAAATTGTATTCTAATTTACTCGGTATATGTGGCATGATGATCTCTTCAATAGAGTAAAGTAGGCCTAGATGAGCGCCCAATCTGGCAAAGCCTAGATAATTCCAAACCCACTGAGGTGGGTACCAAGAGGTTGCACCCAATCAGCAAGGCCTTATTAAGCCATAAGCCATACGGTCAAGCCCAATACTCGTGAGACCAAATAAGGCAAGTATCTAGCAAATTGATCTAAGATAAGCAGGCCAACAATAAATTGACTCCTATCAGGAAACAAATACTAGAGTATAACTCGTGTTTGGAAACATTCCTGAATGGAATCCTCTCAACAAGGAAACGAATATCAGAGTATAAGTCATGCATGGAAACTCTCATGCATGGACAACACTCCACAAGAACTCTCACATGATAAATAGGGCACAAGGTTGAGGAACTAAGGTACGCTACAGAACCCAATTATAAGCATTACACATTTCTCAAGCCTTGTCTGACTTAAACATCAAAGTGTCATTGGCCGCTACAACGGTGGTCTTTGGCTCACGTGTGTTCCTTGTGCAGGTCAAGGTCAAAGAAAACGAAAGTTGATTCATCAGCGGTAATAATTAATTGAGATGTGGCCTTTTCTGTTCTTAATTTGTTTTCTCTAACCTTTTCTAGACCAAGGCGAAACGATGTACATTGAGTTCTTTCCTGACAATTACTTCAAAACCATATTAGCACATATGGTATCTCAGAATATTGGGCCTGGGCCTTCCCCTGAATCATGATCATTAGGTTGCAAAAGTGCAAATTGGGTGGGTTGGGCAATGGGAAACCCAACTAAATTAAACAAATATTGGCTTTTCAATAGTGGGATATTCAATATAGGGCTTGGGCCTGACCAGTGAATAGTTTGAACCGGGATGATATGGTTTCGTCCCAGTTCAAATCGGTCTCGGACCAACTAGGATAGCCAAAAAATAATCAAACCCGGACCATGCCCACCCTTCAATCCATTAGTTGGACTGCCCAAATCGGTCTCGGACCAACTAGGACTGCCCAAAAATAATCAAACCCGGACCATGCCCACCCTTCATGCCCAAAAATAAATATTAATAATACTTACTAGGGGTGGGCATCCCATCCCGGTCTCATCCTATCCCAATCCCGTCCCAAGCTAGAATGTGATGGGATCGGGATGGATATTTCCAATCTCGCCCATCCCGTCTCGTCCCAAACTTATTTATTTAATATTTTTATTATTAGTTTTAATCAAACTACTCTTCTAAAGGAAATTTTAGGATGTGTTTGAATTAAATCAAAACATTTATTGTTTGAAAACTTACTTGCTTGATTTGGTAATCTTTGTTTAGACTTTTGATAGAAACTTTAGTTTGAAAATTTTAATTAGGTCAACCCATGAAAATTTATGCTTTTTAACATTTTAGATTGGTTAGACAACAATTATTCTTGTATCACATATTGGATGCTTAACATAAAAAACTGTAAGTTCATTGGACCATAAATTTTATATTACATTTAATATTGTTATGATGAAAATTATATGTGCATAAATTAGGCATTATTTGTTTGTAAGCAATTTTAGATGAAAATTTTGTTATTCTTCATTGGAAGACTATTTAGTACATATTCATCTCGTCCCGTCCCGTCCCGTTCCGAATCCGTTTAAGATGGGATAGAGTCTATCCCATCTTGATCTCGAACAAACGGGATGTGATAGGGATGAGGTCCATTCCATCCCATCCCACCCCTAATATTCACAAGTTAAGGCTCATTTTGTAATTGTCAAAGAGTAGAAGAAGCATTGAAGACTTAGACGTGGTGTGCCCTTTCATTCATTATTCAATTCATGGAGGGAGATTTGTTCAACCCAGTGTTCTAAAAATCGGTCGAGGCAGCCGCCTACGCAGGTTTTTGAATTTTTTATTTTTTAATTTCCAGTTTGAAAAAAAAATTAGGACTCTTTTTTTTTAATATATTTTGCATATGTATCTTGGCATTGAATTGGAAGTAATTTATATGCTATTATATTTAACTTCCTAGGCTCCGCCTAGTCCTCTGGATGCTAGTCCCTTGCTCACCACCCACCTACTGCCTTGCAATTTTTAGAACACTGGTTGAACCTAACAGAGATTGATTGTCTAATAAACCCAACAACTCACATCTTTCCAATCTACCATATGTGAATCACATCTCTCATTTCACTCCATCAAACTACACTTCATCTTCATTTTCACAACAACAATGAGATTGGGGTGGAACAATGTTCAATTGGAGTTTCTCCAAAAAATTCAAAATCAATGAGGATGAAGAGGTGTTCGAGCAGGAGGAGGAAGAACATGTATTGGTATTTGATGCAAATTATGTTGCTTTTCAACTTAAATATTAGTATGGTAAAGATGCATAATTTGGACATTGATGGAAATGGGATTGGAAAAGAAGACATTATCTACATCATTGAATTTAGTGTTGAAAGTTGATAAGGATGGATGACAAGTTTTACCTCGAGATTTACATTCTAATTTTTGGGATCAGTAATGGTAAGATTGTTTCTTTGATTTGTTTGTTAACCAAGGTTAACATTAGACTTTATTGGTCCCAGAAGGCTAAAAATAGGCTTAATTAGCAAATACTTAAATTATGGTACCTAATTGGCCTTCATGATCATTTTCCTTTTCCTTCAAATAACAACATGAGTACCAAATATTTTTCAATTAAAAAAAAAGTTATAAGTACAACATGCATCTCATCTTGTACTATAAATAAATAAATAATCATAAAGCATCTTGTGATCCATTGTGCAATGTGTAAAAGCTTGTAAGTAAATGCAACTTTAAGTACTTTCAACTTATAAACAACGTGAAAGGAAAGTGAAGATATTAGAGGGTGTGTT